>OX424450.1:385201-985201 GCA_949152495.1 Lasius fuliginosus | reverse complement strand
TTATATATTTTATTTCTATTCTTTTTTTTTTCATTGGTTTGACTTTTATATTGGTTCACTTCATTTAAAGACTTTCGTATTTTTTAGAAAACAATTATATTAAAAAAGTTTCGATACAACAAGCGCATTTCCTTTGATTTAATCTAGTCTTTGATGAAGGAAATGTTAAACGCCGCAACGAAACTAATTTCCGCCGTTGTAAACGTCAGAGAGGCGAGAATGTAAAGTAGCGTCTTACAGATATTTGGTCCGATGACAACAAGTCTCAAGAGGCAACTAATTACGGTAGGATCGCGTTTTATTATACTGGATACTATCGCTTTAAAATGTATCATTAGCTTGACATCGGATTTCCACGTAATCTACAGAGAAATCGTAGCTTACTTCTTCACTCGCATACATATATAATCCGTACGTAATGGCAAGTCAAACGATAAAATTTCATCGCGCACTAACGTCGCGCTAGTCGCTATGTCGTTCGCCGTTACTGATGTGCTCAATTGAATCCGTTCATGGCTTTATACGTGAATAAACAGTTAATGATCCACAGCAGCTAGCGTGTTATATCGTCGGTCGTTAACATACATCCGTCTATCCACAGTGCGTGTACGACGCGTTGTCTTCCGATTAATGAAACGATGCTGGTTATGTAAATTTTCCAGTTGGATACACCGTCACAGTGATATTTATATCATAATAGATATACAAGGACATATTTTACGTAGAGAGATTATCGTAACAAAAGGTACTACATACGCGTTTAAAAAAAGGGAGGATGGGGTATAAGTAAAAGATTATTTCAATATTTATTAATCTTTTGTCACAGTGTCTCCGTTTGATATTTACGAGGGGGATGCAAGATGTATAAATACATGAGCGTATAAGTTCGCGTGTATTCACATATCGGTACATACATATATACAAGTGCGTGTAGATCGAAGAATGGCGGGGATTGCCAAATCGATATACTAAACGGGTTTAACGGGGCAGGAATAATTAGGATGTTGGCACCGAGCCCGAGACTCGAGCTCGCAGAACAGATTTGAACTGAGGAAGGGTCAGTGCTTGTGCTCTCTACCTATTACACGCGTTGCCACCCATTGCTCCGGTATGTACATCGTACATCTGTACTAAATATTGAGCAATGTGTGTAAAAGCGCTCGCCAGCCATCCTGGAAAGTCTTCATACATCCTGTATCTCTTTTTACGCGAGCGAATAAAATCAGCGATAAAAGGATTTGTTCTGTTAGTTGCCAAATACTAATAGAAGATTGAATAGAACATTGAACATTTCAGTATGCACTATATGTATATATATATATATATATATATATATATAATATATATATTATCTCAATGGATATAAAAATATTAGATATATGTAACTATTACATGAACTGATTGCGTCAGATTTTTGTTTTCTTTTTGTTACATCCTGTTTTTAGTTTTGTTTAGCTGAACACACAGCGATGTTTCGCGGTGAAAAAAATTGTCAATATTTTGAGTTATATTTAGTACACTGTTGTTCTGTTTTTTTTTTTTTTTTCCGTAGAGAAGATACAACTGCGTATTGCGTTGTGTTATTACAAGATTGGTAGTCCACCAATTCTGTTTCTATATTGATCAACGAGACATTGTATCCGTATATAGATCGGTCCAGAAAAGATTTTATATATTTATATATCCATTTAAGCGATTAGAAATATTATTCTCGACGTTTTTACATGGGATGTGCAATGCTTCTCGACGGATAGAGCAGCTAGCAATGTGTCAAACATATACATAAAGTACGACGCATCGTCAGCAAGGCGTCAGCATCAATCGCTTGTGACAGGTGGACAATCGCAAAACTGTGGTGGTTATTATAAAATATCAAGATTTACGATTATATCCCGATTGCACCGTATCTCGTTCATAGAAAATTCAGTGATAAAAGAGGATTATAAACTCGAGAATAACAATTCATCGACACGTTACGACTGCGTGAAATAACGCCAGCTATCGATGCTGTTAAACAACATGCGTTAAATACTGATTCACGCAATAGTGAATTATATTGTCGAGACATTCAGCGAACAAATTTTTTTCAATTTTTGAGATCGCATTATTTAACAGCGTTGCGTTCCAATTAAACGGTATTCTACTTTTCGCGTAATCATGAATATTGCTCCCGGATATTGTCTCTACGCTGATTGTGTGTTTTTTTAATACACACGGCCGGCATTTAACAAATGGCACGATGTCCATTTGGAGATATCGTTCATATTTTCACATTGCTTTCTGTCGATAAAATGTTTCTTCGTTTATGAAATTTTCTGTTATTAACTATTTACGTTTATGAAAATTTTATTACAAAAAATGTATTATGTGCATTGAGATAATATCAGATACGAGATAATATTAATATCGATACTAGATTAAGTGTAATTGATTATTCTATACGTTAAAAAAATAGATATATATCGTAAAATATAATTAACCACGTTTGTTTACTAACTTAAGTTTGGAGAATATAAATCAATTTATATAAGCTTCTGAATAAGAATTGGGGAAAGTTTATAAGAGATTTATATATCAGTACAGTCTTGGAAGTAAACAACTGTGATACTGAGGATAGAATAAATTAAGCAGTTCAAGAAACTCTAGGATGTATACACCACGGTTGGATAATTTTGAAACCAAGTACATTTTGAAACTTCCTCTGTTATCGTGCCTAGCGACGCATAATCGACACAGCATTTACATAAATGCATCGAGCAAGTGCAGTCAACCGCAATAAATTGAACTTTACTAAACTCTCTTCCAAGATTGAATTTTCTTAAGCCGTTTTATCCTGTTGATTACCTGTTTATAGCGTATACGTAATTATTAGATATTCCGTTGCTAAGATCGATCAACCTTCGAACTTTACATCTATCTCATACACCTATTGCCGAACAATTTCCTCTCTTGGTTAACGAATCGCGACAGGCGAATTGCGAGCCGCCATAGAATGCATTTAGCGAACCATTTTGCGTTGAGAGGGCAAAAGGAAAAAAGTAATACGGAGAACGTTTTCATTTTTTCCGGGCTCAAAATGAATCCGTGCGGACTCGATTCCGAAGACTGTGGGAATTACTTACCATAAATTATTATTGGAATATGGTTCGCAAAATCTACATACTCTTTCAGATTAACCATTCCCTTGCGTTTCGATTTTGCCTTGACATAATCGATATGATAATTTTAATAGAGAGAGCAAAATTCAAATTTTTTGTTTATATAATTTTTGTGACATTATATGCGCGGAAATAACGTTATTCTAATATATCAATGTCATTATCGGATTATTGTACTGCGAAAAAATATGGAAAGATTGCATTAACGTATAAAAATGTCATGAACACCTTGGACTAACTTTTCGATTCTGCACTAAAATATCGACCGCAATATCTCCTCGAACGACTACGCAGGCATCAAGATGTCTATCGGTTCGAAGTGAAATGTTACGTTATTATTTTTCTGGTGCCGCGCCAGCCGAACTCGGTGAATTTCCTGAAAGTAATGAAAATTTTTCCCTAGAAAAATTCGATTTCTGGGATCAACTGCATGTGTGATGGTGTGGTTTTTATTCAACATTCTTTTGTTGTCAACCTTTGTGTTACATTCAATAGCAACGTGATGCTAACAAAATAAAATTTACGCCCCGTAAAAACTCGTATTCGGTAAGTATCTGAAAAAAATTGCTCTTACGCACTGGATTATACAATAAAATGGTAATAACAGTGAAAATGCGGAAAATGTGCAATCGAAAAGAGCAATTAAATTGGAGACGAGGACTATCTCTCTTCTGCATTTATAGTTTCAATATCTGTTTAATGCGTCAAAAATGTATATATGTATATATATTTTTTATATATAGATATTGTGGTCGATATCTGACTCCGCGTAACATGACATTTTATGTATATGTATATAAAATATCATGAACACCTTGGACTAACTTTTCGGTTCTGCACTAAAATATCGACCGCAATATCTCCTCGAACGACTACACAGGCATCAAGATGTCTCATATATATATTATATATATGAGATACGCGTTTTAATTGTCTGGCTTGTAAAGCTTACGCGGAGCTTGTTTTAGAAAGCAATCAAATTTTACGACTGTCCTCCTGCTATTCACCCTCGCAATTTATTTTATGAAAGTGATCCGCCGACGTAAGTTTTATGACACAGCTCTGAATCACTTATTATATCGAAAATAAAAATTTATTGAAGCAGAAAGATATTCAAAGCACCAGATGTCGAACAGACATGATGGAGCCTCAAAGAAAAATCGCTGAAATAGCGTATTATATCTGAATTTGCTTCTTTTGTTTCACATTATCATTGTACAACGATGATACTCTTTGCATTGTCGTAAGCGAAATATGCGACACAGCTGTTTGTTAAGTATATCGAATCTGAATGCGCGTAAAAAGTCTTTGCGCTTTTAAAAGTCGATATTTAATTCGTTTTCTCGCACTTCACTTCTTCCATTTTAATGCTCCCGGAGTTTTCAGAATTCAGTTACATGCAAAGTTACAATGCCGTTACTTTGCACAGCCGGACAAAGGGGGAGAAATGAATGCGAGAAGATTTTCAGGCGACAAGAAACGCCCGCGTTCTCCCTTATTAATCGTTAACACGATGAAGTGCGGAATTCTTTTTTTCCACGTCAATTCTTTTTCGCTTTACTTCGCTCTCGCAAGCGCCGAGCGCGCGAAGGATATCTTCGGCTTTCATCTCGGTACAATTTTTTTTTCTTGTTCCATCAGCCGCTACTCTACAACGATGCGCTTTTACGTCGTGGCAATTCATCCTTACCCTCTACTAACGCGACCGAGCAAGACCAAACGTCTCTCATGCTACAGACAAGTATCATTTCTGCAAAAAGTAACTCGAAAATGAAAAATCGAGTGTCGGCGAGAGATGACGTGTTATTTCTCTGAGAGCGGTCGATACGAAATGTGTCAGAAATATAATGCTACGACGCTAATTATACAGTGCCACATATAACACACACACACACACACACACACACACACACACACATGTGCACACATAATAGAAAGTCCTAACTTTAGACTAAAGATATGCAGAGAATAAGCAGCTTAATAAAATAAATCTTAGAAATGCCGTGCGCTCCTTATTATCTGTCAAAATAAGAAATTATAAGAGAGGATATAAAATAAGAGAAAGATATAAATATATATATATATATATATATATATAATTTCTTATATATATATTGTATATTATGTACGTTTGAAATCAAACAGAAATTCTCTCTAAGAAGATTATGAAAATTAATATTTAAGACGGATTAAAAGTAAGGTAATTGACTGATGTATCCTTCTTTCAAGCATGTCAGGTACATTAAACGAAAAAAAAATAATATTGTACTTGTAATAGAAGCAAGAAACCTCGAAATAATTACGCAAGTAATAATAAACAATGCAATATAAAAGCGATATCGTTTTAATTAAATAAAGTACATTTGAAGCAAAAAAGTGATCGTTTATCAAATCAAAAATAAATTGCGAACAAAGGAGAGCCATATAAGCAATGAAAAGATCTTAAGTGGGGCAAAAACGCGAGCCAATACTAAGAAACGTCGCTCACAGATCACGATAGGTGCCAGCTTCAAACAAATGTCTTTTAATTAGAGGAGAACGAAGAATTTAACAAAACGTCACGTAGCATCCCAGTACCTAACGGTACTTTAACTTTCAAATGTGTAACACGCGCTAGTGTACATTAGTAGTATTTTTTTCGCCCACACGCCGGCTTGCATTATACAACCGTCGTCGCACACGAGTAAGCAAACGCCTAGCTAGCCGCACTCTTTAATACGTTTTTCACACGTTATGGACCATAGCTGTATTCCACGTAGCCATCATAAGCAAAGTAAGGCACGGGCTCGCCATAATAAAAGCTCGGAGACCCGTCCAAACGATCCCCTTCGAGCCACTCTGCGCTGAAATAGACGTAACCTAGTTTAAAAGTGCAGAAAGAAAAAGATAGCGTCGCGCACGTTTGACCTGTGAGGTAACCAGCAGCATCAGTGACGTCTGCCGCAACACATTGATCGAAAAACAAATTTTTTTTTTTTTTTTTTTCTTACAATCCATTCGCGTAAATAACGCGTCTTTCCCGCCACGGATTATACGCGCGCTCATCTGTTTCCGAAGACCGATGCTTTTATATATCGATGACTTGCAAATAACCTGGGCATTGCCTCGATGAAATTAATCGCACGAATGCATCAATGCCTCGAGGCGAGAGGCGATCAATCGATTAGTAGTAGTACCGACGCCAATGGACGCGGACAAATTTGCATTCTGTCGCCGCCGACGGCACGGAAACGGGAGAAAGGCCGGTTGAAGCACCCCGGCGGAAAAAAGGGCGGGCTGAAATATTTAAGGCACAGTCACTTTGTTAGCGTTGCCGGTTCGGGAGAGGATGCGATTTGAGGGTGAGTGATTGACAGCGCTTGCAGTTTGCGCATTAGGGGCGAAAGTGGCGATGGGACGAACACAACGGAAGCGGAAGATAATGGGACGCTGTACGCGTTATACATAGTGATGTCATAAATCGGGACGTACCAAGCGCGTTCCGTCCCGTGTAAATCATGTTTTATATGCTAAACCAGAATTACATCATCTATATATATATATATATATGTATATGCTTGTTAGAGCATGTATTTGGAAGTGCGAAATTTTTTCATTAAATGTATGTTTTTCTCTTTTTTTTTTTTTTTCATGTACATCAAGATTTATTCTCACATAATCTCTAATATACCGTGTAAACTTGTCGAGGCGGATTAGTCGAAAATCATGTACGAACGTCATCCTTCCACGCGCGTGAAAGGGGATAAAATATCAATCTGAAAATTTTCACGTTACTGAATGACACGTATTATCGTAAAATGTGATCTCCTACGTATGTATGAAATATGTTAAGAGGCATCGAGAACGTTCGCTCGACGGGCTCGTCAATTTCGGACGCGAGAAGAGGAAAGACACGCTTATTTGACACGTGGTTTCCATTTTACGCGGTCCCGTGATCACATAGAAGCGCGAACGGTGGAGCGCTATGACCACGCCACGGACAATGAATTTCAGACGCTCCGTTGACGCACTCTGTTCGAGTATTTCATGGCTGACTATGCTCGGACGTGAGACATATTGCCGTTCTCGACCGGTGGACTTCAATGCAGATTTTATGTTCGCGCGGTGGACACGTACCAGCGATTTTCGAAAAGCGCGTCGCATAGCTAGCCGAGCTGGACGAGCGAGTTTTGCCGCAGAGAGAGAGAGAGAGAGGGGGGTGGGGGGGAGAAAGAGAGAGAGTTCATGATTTTCAGGATTAAAATTTGAAATGTCAAAAAATTGAAACACACGTTTCGAATTACAGACATACATTACCTTTTTCCGCTCTCATCCCTGTTTACTCTGCTATCTCTCTGTACAATCTTAGTGTCTGTTGATGAAATTATAAATGTATCGACCAGAAACAGATCAAAGGCAGAGACGCGGTTAAATGGCAGCAAGAAAAATATTCTCGAGAGAAAATATACTTTGTTCTCACGCGACAGCGTTAATCGCTCGCGTGACGACTGCGAGACGGTCTGTTAACATAAAGTGAACACAAGTGCACAAGTCGCTTCAAAATACAGTGAACGTATTATTATTGCTCCCGTGTGGTCGCAACGCGACTCTAACGTCTCGCACTAACGTCAACTACATTCAAGATGCATGCGAGAAAGTGTATAAATAGAACAGCCTCGATAGAGAGATCTAACGATCTACCACTATTTCTCAAATATAAGCAAATTGATAGTCCTCATTAATCTCTTTTTTATCAGATAGTTAGAACATCTTTAGAACAATTGCTTCTTCGGAAACAAGAAGCGAAACTTTCAAAGACACGATTCAGTCATTAGCGAACTCTTCACTAATGGCTTAACGTCAACCCGATGCAATTTTCTGATTTTGGAAATATAAGCTTCTTAGCAAATCAACTCCAAAGTTCTTGTCACGTAAAAAATAAAATTTTAAACATTTAAAAGTAACTATTCAATTTTACTTTCCTCAGGATTTTAAAATATAAACTGACATTTTTCATTTCGTATATTCTTCATAATTCGCCCTTATATGTATATTGCGTATATTTTGCAGCATGGTTTGCAAAATGTGCCAAGTAGTTACAGAGATAAAAGAATCAAGTACATAAATCAAAGATCTCAGAATAATTTCATTCTGCAAAGAACTTTTGCAGAAAAAAGGAAATCAAACTATGCCGAGGGAATCGAGCGAAGTCGTGATAATCCAATTGACAGGGAACAAAGGGAAAAAGGGGGCGTAATGGCGAAATAAAAAAATAGCGGATAGCGGTAGAACAAAGTGGAGGAAGGTTTCGAAGAAAGATTAAAGAGGGGATTTTGTAAGTAGACGCGAGAATTTGCTCCTGGTCTGTCGGGGAACGGCGGGGCTTCGCGGGGGTGGCTTTGTCGAGCGAATTCTTGCGGTTTCGGAGCAATTACCTTGACTGAACGTTAACGACGGTTCGTAAATCAGGATAGAATGGAACAACAGCTATTCTATCGGCGGTGAATCCATCTATGGTCAGCCATCACTCGAACGCAAGCTTTAAATCTCATTTTCCAAGACAGCGATTAGAATAACAGATGTAGTAGATATATATGTACAGTCGTTGTCTCTCTCTCTGCTTAATTTTCACGAGCAAAGATTCTTTCACGTTTTCCACGATTTCTTCGCGATGACCCTCTTTGCACTTTTACGTAGAAAATTTATTGCTCTTTCTATCAAACATACGTTGTTTTGTTCCTCTCGATACCCTTCTGGAACAGCTGACGTAAATTCTGATCGCTGGCAAGATGCCAAGCGTAAGTTTGCAGATTGCATACGATATACTTATAGAACACTTGGACGTTTTATATCCCAAACTCGCCGTTTTATTAACTAACTATAGAACTTTTCCGATTTTTCTTTACATTTTTGTCAATAAATTTGAAGTATCTCTTAATCTCTTGTCAATACATTTTCGTAAAAATATTAAATGTTATAAAAGAGTATAAAACACTGTCTATTTGGAATAGATTCAGACATTGTCATCTAAATAAATGGATATGCAACATACATTCTGAATCGTCTTTGTATACTCGACAATTCTAGCTTAATGCAAAATGCACATGCAATTGTAGGTCGACAAAGTGCTTGATGGTAGGACTCATCCGATGGAAACTCGTCGTATTTGAGGATCCAATGACGCTTTGTCATTAAAGTCATTACGTCATCCATCAATAGGTAGCTTCTAAGCCTGCTGGGTCCGCAATTCAATGCCAACAAAGCCGCATTTACCGATTGTCGTACGCCTCACAATAACCGGTTAGGCAGAAACGTTTGAATGGTAACAATGTCCGACTACGGTTTGTAGATAGAGTAGCCGATTTCCACATTACCGCATTACTTGATCCTAAAATTACTTTATTGGATCAAAATGTATTTCGTTATCCCTCCATGAAACATATGTCCGGATAATCGAGTCTTCACAATCGCGTCGTGTTCTATGATTTCTTGACGTTTGCAGTTCCGTTCTACTTTCCAGCGAGGCTCCCTTCCCTCTTTTCCCTCCCGTTTCTTTCTCGTTCGCCCGATTGCTCGGTAAATTGCGCATTTACATATATACAGTTATCGTAGGGTAAGAAGACTTTAAGCCGGTATTTAGCATAAAGTTATAAAGCTAATCTTTACCGCGAGTAAAACGTTTAATTTTAATTGCATTTGGATTTAAAGAGTGCACTTTCTTTTTTTTTTTTTTTTAAATTCGCAGAAGAGAGATAAACCCCCTACGCCGCGAAAATAAAGAGGATAAATCAATTTTCGCGAAAGATTTTCAACATCGAAAAGTTCTAATTGATCTTATATTAGTAGCGTAACGGATTACACGCGTTTTCGTGGTGGTCACATGACACCACGACCGGAAAACAAAAGGTCGCCAGTGATGGATGGGTTCCAGACGATTGAAGCGGCATACCGGCTTTCTGTTTCAGGTGGCATGGCTGCGGGTGGACACGCAAACCATCCTGACGATAGCCAATCATGTGATAACGAAGAATCACAGAATCGGCGTCACGCACAGCGAGCACAAAACATGGCTGTTGCATATACGTGATGTCCGCGAGAACGACCGAGGGAACTATATGTGCCAGATAAACACTGACCCGATGAAAAGTCAGATTGGTTATTTGGAGGTTGTAGGTTCGTCCGCAGGTTGTGTGCCTCATGCGTCGAATTAATACCGCGACAGAAAAATCCTGTGTTTGTTTCAATAAAAAAAAAAAAAAAATCTTCGTTTTTTTTTGTAAAATTTTCGCGTTCAATTCGAAAATTGACCTACGAGAGTAGAGCGGACCACTGGCGAAATCAAGTCCGCTTCTGGGTTTCATCCGCGGTATTGCTTTCGAAACCGCGCTATACGTTATCTTTACACCGCCAAACGATATCGAAAATTCGTAGTATTTCGCGAGATAGACGTCGACGATCGATTTCACTTCATTGCCTTTTGCAAATTGCATTCTCCCGCATCGTTTATATTTTTGTTTTCCTGCACAATTGTCATTATTACATTATTTTTATAAAATTTTTACAAAATTCGTTTTATACCAGTCTTTCTTTTTCGGAGCAAAATGTATGTATGTGAAAATTATACTAATCGTATAATTTTTATCCGACAGTTCCGCCAGATATTTTGGATTATCCCACGAGTACAGATATGGTGGTAAGGGAGGGTAGCAACGTTTCGCTACGTTGCGAAGCAACAGGATCACCGACGCCAAACATCACCTGGAGGAGGGAAGACGGCGAGTTGATTATTCTGGGAAACAGTCAGGAAGGTAAACTACTTACAGGCTGTCTCTTATATGTACAAAGAAAGCTTAATGGTTCGCTGGAATAACTTAGCGACGTTATCTTTAAGGTCCTTTGTGGCGAAGTGGCTTTGTACGTCGATGTATTTATAATGATATCCTTCCGGATATCATTCCGCTGTCCTATATTCTCTCATAAAATTATATTTCTCTCGAGGGAAAATTTATTCAATTTTCGTAATAAAATTGATAGTGATTTGCGTGGCACGCGCAATTTCCAGATAACCGTTCAATCGCTCGCGATATTCGTCGAATTCTTCGGCGTATGAGCGCGACAGACTATTTTCCATAATTTGCTCACGGTAAAGCGTCAGGTGGCGCGAAAATTCCCGACCGTTTCCTACATAGACGCACTTATTTTATTCGCATCGCTCATCTTGAAAATCGCCGCGCCGTCATAGGAAAAGCGAGCGCGCGCGCACAGCTGAAACACCGGATTCACTCAACGCGGGGAAACGACGATTTATCATTCCGCCTCTCGGACTTTATTCAGCTGACTACGTTGCGTGATGCAATTGCATTCGAAGCTGCCGATGCGACCGTGTCGGTGACGTCAAAGTGAAATATGCGTTTCAGCCCTTATGCCTCTCGCACAATAACGTCAAGGAAAATCGAGCTTCCTCGTTCGCACCTGTTCGTACAACGCGGCGACTTTATTCTACGGGTACAATAACAATTTATCATCCTTTTGTCTTTCAAACTTATTGAGCCGTCCCGCCTTTCTCTCTATGCAATTCCGTTAAATATTTGCTCCCCTTTGTGCGCGTTTTATGCACCTGTCCCCGCGCAGAGAGCCCGCGATAATTTATAAGGGTAAGCGACGATTCTTTTGCCCCCCCCCTCTCCCCCCTCTTTGGCATCTTTTTATAGTTTGACCTTGTTCCTTGCAAAAATAAATGTATTTTAACGATATCATTTATTTCTCTTCTTAAACTAACTGGTTGATGGAGCTTTTTTATACAAATATTAGTCTCCGTCTACTTAATAGTAATACAATAGCATAAGAAAAATATAATTCGTATATAATATATAGACAGATTTTACGTTAAAAACGTCTGGCAGCTATTTGTGTTATCTACTTACATGTCGTTAATGTTAATGATGATTATTTTTTATTCACATTGTTTATAATCAGATAATTTGTGCGATAATCTTTTTCGTCCTGTTTTAGATTTGTACTAATGTCATTTAAATACACCGCGTGTCATAATGATTCGCTGACGTGGTTACAATATCTATTTATCATCTCTATTATCTCCCAAATTTATTGAACCATCGTTTTGCATAATGTCGTTTTGCTGACAGCGAAAACATTTATTCCGCTACGCGTGCAATTTATTCATGCGCTTCATTAAACATCATCTGCCAACTATTTTAAACCATTTGATCTGCTATAGAAATTTATTATGCCTTCGTTTACGTTTATGTGACATTGTTTCCATTATAACATGTTTGTTATTAAAGAGAAAGTTTATATATTATATTATTTCTGTTTCTATTCTTGTTACTCTCTCTCTCTCTCTCTCTCTCTCTCTCTCTCTCTCTCTCTCTCTCTCTCTCTCTCTCTCTTTTGTTTTTTTTTATCTCATGTTTTACAACTGCATATTTATTTACATTTATTCTTTTTTTTTCACTTATTCCTTTTAGAAAGATCCAGATTCATCTTCAATATCATGATAATCTTTTCGTTTACATGCGGTTTTTCTCTTCTTCAACTTTCTCGATTTTTTAGCCAATACTAAGTTTCTCTCTCGCAAGTTTCTTCTATCTTTTTGTTCAACTTACGAACATGCATGCTTCTTTTGCGACCATGAAAACTGTTGGACGTCTACATCATACTCGGTTTATTTCCATTTCAATCTTTACTCTACACTTGAACGCTACCATCTTCCTTCATTTTTATTTTCTTAAGGAAAAGTCAGTATTCTCTCTTTCTCTCGATTTTCAGAGATACCTTTAACGCGTGCTTCTTCCTCTTTAGTTCGCAAATATCCTCTTGTCTTTCTTATTTTGATTCCCCTTTTCCGTCTCCGTGCTTTCCCTTGTGCTTAACTTCTTTACCGTTCAGGTATTGTTTCTGGTGCTTCATACTTTAATTAACGGATTCTTTCTTTTCGTCCTCTTTCTATACACTCGCATACTTTTCCATCCTACCAGGCTCCATCGCTTCGCGATTTCCACGACCCTTTTTTACCCCCTGAAAGTCCCTCCTTTTATCCTATTCTTTTTCTCACGGCAATCACGAACAGTCACGACAATCCACCCTTCTCGACGCGCTTCAACTTCTCGCATTCTGCCATCCTTTTTCGCTCGCCAACTCTTTCCGTTCTTCTTCTGGCGACCTTTTTCGCTCATGAGTGAACGTTCGCTCCTCCGTCGTCCCCTCACGCATTCGTTCTCTATCACGGACACTCTGTTCTCGTTCATGTATGCGTGGACAAAATCCCGGATAAACCGCCAAACCTATTTGCCGGAAACTGTCCGCAAATACTAGCGGGAAAATAAAGTTTCGCGGGGTAGTGCGAAGTTTCGGGGGGACCTTTGTACCGTCGGATCGTTGTAGGATTTCCACTCTGCACTCTTCCAGCTCCGTCTGAAGTTGGCCAGAACCACTCGAGTGTCTGGGCATACACATTTTTGTGTAATTTATGTTACCAATAAATATTTATAGCTTGAGATTTATTTTCGAGATTATTGGCGACGAAATAAGTTTTCAAAACTGTCTCGGGAAAAAACAGCTTTAACTATATGTCACAAGTTGTGTTGGAAATTTAATTCGCATGTGCATTCTCATTATAGTAAGTTTATAAATTATTCCCTGAATTATTATTAATTGCCTACATTATTCTCTATGTGATCGTAATACCGTGTTACATATCTGATTACATAAATAGTGCGACTGTAATCATCGATTTTATGTTACCGAAAGTGACAATTTATGTCTTCCGGAATAATTCCCCGGACTAAAGTAGCGCAGATAGCGGAAGTCGCGAAATACATTCAACAGAGTAAACTGTGGACGATTTAATTACTTCATTAGTCGAAAAAGCCGCGTTAGCTTAATTCGAAAATCTGGTACATGGAAAATGTGAAATGTAAAGTCTATTAAACGTAGTTGGCGTTATCGTTTTCTCTCTCCTCTTTTTTTTCTTTACCAGCAGCAACGCTCTCGCGTATAAATCGGCACTCGCAACTAATTAACTAAAGAGCCTGCACAACCCAACCGCTGGTTAACAGCTTATCTCGTATGCAGGTGATTTCAGGCTGAGTCAGCAGGCACATTTCAATAACATAAATCACCTTGCACGAAGATTAAACGATGGTGCCGACGAAGTCGTTCCTCAACGACTCGAAAATTCCTTTTCTCTGAATACATCGAGCTTTTCGATCTCTCATGCCGCAATAAATATACGCTTCACTTTAGAATTAATTTTTCTACGTATCGTAAATACTGCCGTAGTTACAGCTCGCGTAACGGTAAATATCGTTTGGAACAGGGATGTACAACTTTTTGGAGATTTACTGTGGCAGTTTATCTAGATATATGTATGTATTTCGCGCGAGCTAGACACGGAGCGTAAGAACATGAAAGTTAAGGATAACAAGCGAGTTTTAAGCCACGGATGTGTTCAGTGCCAAGGCTGCAACCGTAACGGAGAACCCTCCGTATTCGGCTTATGTCTTAAAATGCTTAAGAAATGCAAGACGAGTTGCAGCACAAGACGCGACGTCTCCCAGAAACGCGGTGGTATTCCTTAAGTTCTAAATTTTATGGCGGATGTTTTGCGCCTCGCGCGCGTGCCGCTCTAATCTACATACTTTAACTTCGCGATTTACGAATTCTTCCGAATTTTATACGTCACGCTTTCTTTCTTTTTAAACGTTTATATATTGACTATTGTACCACGAATAAAAATTTGATATGTTTAATTAATAACAAAGCTCAACCGCGCATTCCCGCATGATCTCGAAAAAAAGCACGATAAATTTATTGGAATGCAATATTTGCGTGAATTTTTGTTGGAGAAAAAATTTTACGTTAAAATGAATTTATTTTGCATTATTGAGCAATATTGTCAGGTACAATGATTGATTGTAAATGCGTATGAAACCAATGCGAAATGGCCATACTTTAAAGAGTACATGATTTTAATTGTAAATGCATTGCATGTACGTACATATATTTTATCGCGTAAGAAAGCGCGCGTAATAGAGTTAAGCGTTACTTGGCACTACCAAGTCTACATACATTCATAATATTCGCAACTGAGAATTCGAGTAAGATATACACTAGCAAGAAGTTACAGACAAGTGTTTCACCGCCTAAGATGCAAGACGGGTTTTGCGAATAGCTTGTACGAGACGTTCAATGTTAACGGAGATTAGACTACGTGATAAAAACAATGGCCCGGTGATTAGTATCGGTAACGCGGAGAAATACAATGCAACATAGCCGACGTGTATTAATTCGAATCCTGATTGCGGAGTTTTTCGTCGGACCTGATGAAAATTTCTTGCCGGTGCATTGAATTTGTGTGTGAAATTCCGCGACTCGCGCGACTTAGGCTCCAAATACTATCCATGAATAGAGCAAGTCAAAATTAGAAATAAATCTATTTTGTAACCGTGTGAACGTTATATCTGTAATATATAACACAATAGTCGTAATTATAATACGATATCTAATTTCACAAATTCTATCGCTAATTGGTATCAACGACTATATTAATATGACTATGAATAAATGGTTTAATGGTCAATCTCATATGTCACAGTTGCCAGTATTGAAGGACGGGCCTTCAATATCACGAAGGTGAATAGGTTGCAGATGGGAGCGTATCTTTGCATCGCGTCCAATGGCGTCCCGCCAACAGTCAGCAAGAGAATTATGCTTGTTGTACATTGTAAGTAATTAACCCAAGAGTGATTTTACACACGGTGATTTTAATACATTAGTACGTTGCATTTTAGTTTAGTATATGAAATATTTAACAGAATATTTAAAAACAACCGTATATTATTCCCTTCTTTCACGTGTGTTTTAATGTCAACAGTTACACCAATGATTTGGATCCAGAATCAATTAGTAGGTGCTCAAGAAGGACAGCAAATGACATTAGAATGTCACTCCGAAGCATTTCCCAAGTCCATCAATTATTGGACACGAGAGAACATCATTATAGCAAACGGTACGTTTGCAAATACAAAGCGGCATATTTTTTATTATCGATAAAAATGCATTCGTTCCGGCAAATATGCGCGTTATTAAAGAAATAAATATTTACATATATTAAATTTTTGTAATTCTTAAGAAAATTTATCAATATGTTACAAATGAAAAATAAATAAAAACAGAGGATCGCTTCGAAATTTTCATTCGGATATCATTTGAAATAGAAGCAAACTCCCGAATCGATCGGAATTACACAACGGTAATTAGAAAGCGTCTGCCAGCAATGGCGACATTAATTCAAGCTATGACAAAACCAACTCTTTCAATATTAGCGACAATAATTGCGACAGTAGCAGCAATAACAACAGGTCTATAGATTGCCATTTCCGCACGTGCAACACGCGTGTCCCTGCCATAATTTAATGAATGGTAATCGAACTTCGCTTCAACGGCATATTTAACCATACTTTACTAATCGACAATACATGGCCGGTTTGCTCATCGAATCCATTTACGTTCATGTACCAAAAGTTAAAGATCATTATAAACGGTTAATATTCTGACAGACTCGTTTGCCAAACAGGAGATAGAGAGAATCTGAATTTTGTGTTTCGAAATAACTTTGGAAATTGTTTTAGAAAAAAATATATATATACATTACCTCAGTTTATATTATCAATTTTCTAAATAATGTGCCTTCAATATTTTCTAAGAAAAAAAAAAAAACCAGCTGTAAAGTGATTTTAACGAGAATTGAATATTTCTCTCTTTGGTGCTCCCTTAAACTAAATCAGTAAAAATGTCACTGATTAAAATAGTGATAAGATTTTACCGAAGATCCGTGAGTATTTCACAGATCTCTAGTGAAAACACTCACACTTTGCTCCTCCGTCTTACGTTTCATCGATTATGTCTGATTATAGACGGTATGATTTCACTGAAAAATCAGTCACTAACTGATTCTTCTCAATGACACTTCACTGTTTGCCGTACTATACTTATAACTGAAACCATTACTCATCAGCGATAATATACCGATTCGATTTAAGAGAGCGACGATCGATTTGCATGCAAAAAGTACGCATGGAACATTCGAAGGAACCGTCTTTGGTCCAACGCAGGAAGCAATGTTTGCAGCACCCGCTGATACATATACAGCCGCCTATGGCAAGTGAGACGCGGCAAATCGGATCTGACAATGCATCGGTGCGGCGCTTTACCGGAAAAGCGGCGCGCGTGGGTCGCACACGCATAATTATCTCGGATAATTAGACATGACGCGCGGCTGCCGTGTAACGTCGTGTAGCGAGCGTAATGTACCTACCTTCGGATCCATTAATGCACGCCGGCCGAATTCCGCTGCGGGGATATGCGGGAGTAAGAACGGGCGACGGCGCGGACGCCCGCGTCTGCAGCTGCTAATCGCGCGGCTAATTAGGTTAATTTCGGATCGCTTCTGCCGGCGCACCTGCAGCTCCTGACGCGGGCTCGCTGGCGTTTTGCTACCCGGTGATCGATGGCCCGGTACGATTTCCATTTGCGACGACCGAGCGGGTGAAGGGGGAGGGGGGAGGGGGAGGGGGGAGAGAGAGAGAGAGGGGAAGATTAATCTTTGTTTGCCTGGGCGTCCGAGATTTTTATTTCACATGCTGGTTTTTTGGGGAATGAAATCGCCGGCTTTCTGTCGCGCGGCTGAATGGCCCCTCGCTTATCTGCATGACGGAATCTGGACCTGTATAAACCACGATCGCGGATTTGACTTATGGTTATGTCACCTTTTATCGCGGAGCGACAATACAGGATAAACGCTTTTTAACACGTGACACGATGATATCCGTAACGAATTAAGCTGACGAATTAAGCTCCTCTAAAGAATAAACGCATAAGCTTGAACGCGTTTCGATCATATTTGTGATTAGACAAATCGAGGTTTTTATAATCTTTATAAATAACTCGCGTCGCGCGCGCGCGCGTATTAAAATTTTAATTGTAATTCCGTGTCGTAAGGGAGCTTCTGGCGCGGCGATTGTATAATTCTAAAAAAATATTCCAAAGTCGCCGGTCTGCGTTTTTCGCGCAGCTCAGCACGACTTTCAATCCGAGTGGAATGAAAATCCTATAAAACCGAAGGCGCGACGAACGCGTTTCACGGCTTATCTGGCGAGGTTCCGTACCCGCAGCCCGGATGAAAAGCATGCGAATTACGAATGGGTTAACTGTCAAGTTATCTCGCATTATATTCCCCGTGTCAACCGCACATGCCCCCCGGTGTTTCGGTGTTACGACATGCTTTACGATTTAACGTTCCGCTGATATGCGCCGCCCGCTAATGCGAATTCAGCGCGCGTGACCCACGCACGATCAGATATCGGGTCGCGCAGCGCATGGACCGCCATCACATCTATGTGTGCGCCGATTTTCGAATCGACCATTCATCGGGTAACGTGGTGAATAGCGTGCCCAAACCCATGCACGATTTTCGAATCGATTCCGAATATTCGCCCCGCAAAATTGTTATTCAGAGCGAGTATTTTTGCGAAAAAAGAATTTGGCAATAGGGCTGTTAACTCTCTCATAGGTATCTCTTTTAATCAATACGATAACGACACATATTTGTATATATATTTTTTCACATATTTATATTTGAGACGAACATGTATATATATATATATATATATATATATATATGTATGTGTGTGTGCAATGAATTTTAATATATATTTACAAAGTAATAAGCTCCGGTTTGCATTGGCCTGTAAAACGCGATTCACAGTAAGAATTCGTCGCGGAGATGTGCCACGATTATAGGAAAATCGCGATTCAAAATTACACCGTGAGAATCCGACTAAAGTTGGGCATTCAAATTTCCGGAATAAAACAGAAAAGTTTTATCGGCGTCATTGAAAATTTTTTTCTCCTTCCCAGGGGAACGGGCGTTGGTTTCATGCTTATAAAGCTTTATGGTAATATCCGGCGTCGGGAAATTCATGAATTTTCCTGCTCGGAACTTAGCGCAAATTCTAAGTTTCGCCGAGCGTTTCCAGTCACGCAGAGCTCAATCGACGGAAACGGGTTACCTATAGATATCGCACCGTCCGTTCTCATGTGACGTCCGTTCTCACGCAACTCGAGTCGTAAAGCGGCGGAAAGTACAATTCTACTATGCCACTGTAGTAGAGTCATATAATGAAAGTAGCCATTTCGCGATATCGTTCGCGTTGCAGCGCGGCAATGCAATGGATATATGTGAGAAGAAAGCAAATCTTCATGTTTATGCATTACATAATGTATCAACGCGTTTATAACTTTTAAAATATTACCTTAAGTAATCCCTCCAATATACCGTGTATAACGATTAAAAAAAAAAAAAAAAAGGAAAAACTGATAATTATTGCAAATTCGGCGTTTTTTAATCGAACCCGCGAGGCAATAAATTTATCGTATAAATTTGGAACCGTTCAACGATGGAAGGGGTGATTGGGAATTTGAGACCGCCAGCTCGTTGACAAGAGGATTACACCGTAAATCAGTGCCTTTGGAAAATATAATCTGTCAGTGAGCAAACACGCGTTACGCTCGAGCCGGAGCTCCAATTCATTTTCAGCCATAGAGTTCGCGACGGTTAGCAATTACGCGATATTTAACGTTTCGCCGCGCTACACGCGCGCGTGTTTGTGTGTATCAAATTAGATCTGTCGGCGTTAAACTCATTACGGACTTTACATTTTTTATGTTCGCGCATTCGTCGCCAAACTATGTGCGGTCTGCTTTTAAAGGAACGCGTTTCCGCGTCATCGTTGTACTCCCGCGACAGTTTCGGGTATAATTTCTCTGTCTCTCTCTCTCTCTCTCTCTCTCTCTCTCTCTCTCTCTCTCTCTCTCTCTCTCTCTCTCTCTCTCTCTCGGGGAAAGAGAGATTTCATTTTCCAGCGTTAATTACATTTCGGACACTTAATGAATTAAAATTAAAAATCTTGACAAGAATATCTTTGTGCGCTGTGGAATGTTAATGGGAAGCTTTTAACAGAAAATTTGCAGCGCTCTCGCGAATAAATCTTCTTACTTATATTATATAAATGCATTCTTGTACATTGTGCAGTATTAAATAAAATTGATTTTAATTTATTTTGATACAACTGCGTTTCATGTTTTTTTTTTTTTTTTTTTATTACTTTAGGATCCAAATAAAACAGCCATTTTTTTTTTGCGTACGTTAAATTTTTTTCCATAAAATTGTTTACGTCTAATAACTTTTTTGCGAAATCGTTTCGCAATCTCCGTCGTTTTATCGGCTCGATACTCTTTATGATCACTCGCAGCTATTTATTTTATTAGGCTAGAGTCGCCTCCTCTTTCTCACGGGTTTTTCAAACCCGTAAAAGCTAGATTGCGTTCATAAAAGTCCCGAAGTGTCGCGTGATCGATGACACGGACGCGTGATCGCGGAAACGACGGCGTTAGGCGAAATTAAGCGTGAGCGATCGCCGCGGATGGAAATTACGTCGGCAGTTTGAGTTTCCCAAGTCAGCGTGATTCATGTGTCCACATATGTCGGCGGGCCGCGCACGAGCAGATACGCGCGGAGATACGAGTAACACACAAAATATCGGTGGTATCCCCATCCGACTTTCCGGTTTTCGAAAGCAGTTTTATCCCTGCGAAATCCATTCGCGGATGCCTCCCGTCGCGCGCCGCGAGTAATGCCGCCGGCACCGTAGTTCAACGTCGTTAAACTTTTTCATCTGCTTTTCAAACTCAAAGCCGGCCGAAAGTTTTTCTTCCGCTTGCACAGGGGCGGGGGGGGGAAGAAGGGGGGGGGAATGGTGCCACTACATAAATGCATTCTACCCTTCCGCCGCCCTTATTCCTTCTCCCGCTCCCCTTCCTCCACCTCCTCGATCTCGCCCCTCTCTCCACACATTTCTCTTTCTCTATCTCGGAAACGTAAGTTTTCCCACCGGCTGGGAAAATACTTCGCCTCCGCTTTGCCGCGAGTCATTACACCTATAGATTTCACTCTCTTCCGAATGCGCCGCCACCTCGAATTGTTAATCAAAACTTCTTTCCGCATTCGCGCGCCCTCGTCCCGTTCCGCTTCAGCTTCTGCCGCGCCACTTTTCATCCACCGAGACGTTATCGAGAGGAATCGTTAATGCCGTTCTCCAATTTACTGGTATTTTAGTTTATTCTAGATACTTCTAGATATTGCCTTTGTATCCTGGTACTGTTTCACGCTCACGGAAAATTTCACTTTGGCAGGGATGATACCCTCGGATATAAACAATTGAACATCTGAGAGATAGTTAAAGGAGTATGCAAAGTTTTGCGCCTTTCGATTATAAACTTCGTATCTTAAATTAGTCACGTGATCACGCATAATTCTCCAGTTTCACTTTACTATTCCGATTCTAGAAGTAACGACTGGTTGGCGTGTTCGCCTACCATGATACTATTGCATTCTCTATCTTATTTTCGGTCAAGCGAAATTTCCTCGAGATGCCCTTTTCTAGAAATTGCAATTCTATCTCTCGAAATAGAAGATGCGATTGTAGTATTCAGATATATGAATCTAACAAATTTGCTAAATTATTATTAAAGCGCTTCAATGGATAACTCTGCTGTAAACTGTTATGCATAAATTGTTACATGAAAAAAATATATGATTATATTGTGACTGCTACGAAATTATGTGGCAAGATGAGATAAACTATTTGATTAATCGCTTTAACGTAGGATAGCGTGTTATATATGAGAATGTGTTTATCGGAAGATCGCACATTCGTGTTCGACTATATTGATTTGCGAGGAAGGTATAACGAAATCGGAAACAAAGCGTTTGGGACAATTTAAATACATAAACGGACGCAAGGAGAGGTCCAGGCTGACGCGTGAATATGAGAGGCAACACGCATCCAAGCGAGAAACCCTAATGCTAGTTTTTCTAGTTGACAGAGCACAAAGCACAGTGAACCGTAAGGGCGTACCGGAAGCGGGGGATATTGGCAAACACATTTTGGAATATCGTTATATTATATTCGGTCCAGCTGAAAACGAGAGAGCTGAATCGAAAACGCGCGCGTTCATTATACTTTCAATTTTTGTTCAATAATAGATACGCGCGTCATTATGATGTAAATGTAATAATGTCCGACATATGAAATAATTAATTATACAATTTTTATTTTATAATAATTAATTATACAATTATATATTTTTATAATCTGTTTGAAAAATATTTTGAATTTAACACGTAGATGCACAATTACTATAATAATTACTATAATATAATAAATACTATATGCAATTAATATAATGCGGGCAATTTTAGATTTGCTTGCACAAAACAATTAGTCGGTATTTTAATGAAATAATGTTTTACGGCGATGTAAACATTACTGCATGGATATAGAAACTGATGCTCGGTTTGTACAGGTTCGCCAAGTATATGCATGCGTAATATATCCCCGTCACATCAGCTTCAGGTTTTCGCTACGTGTAGTTTCAACGGAACCAGCTTTCATCGTAGATTAAAACTAATTTCATAATTTTAACGAGAACAAAGAAGGCGTGAAGCATCTTTCATCTTGCTTGATATTTATTAAGCTACCGCGGTTATGTTTTAAAATCAGAAACTTCACGCGTTCACGGCATTTTGCTCGTTTAACACTTCTCTTTATAATTTCGCCAGGGACAATATATATTAATTTTGCAACAAACACACCAGAGGAAACGTCTCTGCGTCACGATTTGTTTTTAAATTGCAGGGGAGAAGTACGAGGCGTCCTTCTCGGACAACGTGTACAAGGTGCATATGAAACTAATGATACGTTCAGTCGCCATGTCCGATTATGGCAGTTACAAATGCATATCTAAAAATTCCCTGGGCGAAACGGACGGCAGTATTAAGCTCTATCGTGAGTATAATACATTTTCATCATTTTAAATTACTTTTATTTAGTCGACGAACATAATGCGAAAATTGGAAAACGTGTTCATATTCGTGTTTGCTAGTACATTACAATTTTGTCATTTACATAGATTTGCAAATTACCAAATGATTCTGCTCGTTTTAATCCAAATTAAATTTGTGTGTGCTCGACTCGTATAAATTAACATCCTCAAACATGTTTTAACGGTTACATATAAATCAACCGATCGATAATGTTTATTCTTCGTCCCGTCAAATATTTTGATAAATTGTACATTTTAATCGCGCGCGCATCGTAATATGCGTCATAATTTATTATTCTTATTTGCGTGTGCACGCACATGATTCGTAACTTAATTTCCTCCGTTCTTTTTTTTTCCGTACTTTCTCCAATATGTTGATGATGTGATGTTGCGCTAATCTGGATTATCTCATGAAAAATTTCACGACCACGTGCGATTACGATATGTCATCAAACTGATCGCGCAATTTGCGCGACGGCGGCGATCAGAAAGCGATCCGGCAAAGTTACGACGGTAATATTATATTAACGCGATATAAATGATTTATCGCGGGCGTATATCTCGACCGCGGAAGCCGATATCGATTCTCGTGCTGGTTTTCGAACATTTGTCAAGCGTTCGCGCTTATCGGCGCGGCCGTCGCACCTTCTTTCGTTCTTTCGCGACTTGGACCAACGCGTTATCAGAAATCGTTAGTCGCGCGATGAAGAACGTATCCAACGGATGAGAAATTAAGCATCCGACGTGAGCGAATCGTCGGCCATCAGACGGCGCGCGATAAAAGGAGCGCGCAGTTCTTTCGGGGACAACGAGCGAGATATATCGAAGGTATAAGTCGGCTTTGAAAAGTGAGACGGGGGTGGCATCTAGTGCCAATCGTGGCTCGCCGATAACCGGAATCTCTCTCGAAACGCGCGACTCCGGGGAGAAACGTTGGACCTCGTATGCACATACAGGCGTAAATGGAAGAGCCGCGAGGGAAACATCAAAATAAACGTGTTTTATCGTTGACACGTTATACGCGATAGCGAAAGTTTTGGCACGACAGAACGCAATAGCGGACATACATTCGCGTCGCGATATAAATCGAAAGAGGCGGAATGTCGCGTCAAAGAGTACTCGATAAAAGAAATTTTATTTCTGCAACTCCGAGAATCTACATAATTTAATCGACGAAGTGTTAACCGAAGAATGACTCGGCGTTCTCGCGCTCGGCAAGAATAGAAATTGTTCGGAAAGCGAAGAGTTCCTGTATCAATCATCGTCGTCGGCTAGACACTTTGCCGGTATTTTCCTCAAACTCCTCATTGATTCGGTTGATCAAAGGCGAGTTCGTCCTCGCGATAAGGAGTGCCGTGAAAGTCAGCCCCTCGTATCTGTCTCTCCCCGGCAAATCCGCATTTCCCGGGAAAGTGGTGCGAGCGGTGAATCACCGATAACCGCGAGTGTCGATCTGCGTTCCCCGACCCTTGTCGCTCCTCTCATCCCTTCCTTTTACCGTGGCAAAAAAAAAAAAAAAAAGAAGCCCCTTCTCTCCTTTATCGATCAGTAATTGTAGGTTTTCTCCTTGGCGCCCCCGCAGATTGAACTCCCCAGCTTTGTGCTTTACTGCGACCGCCGAATCGGCGGATTACCGCTAAGCCGCTTAAATAAGCGTTCGATTGTGTCGACGATTTAATGCGCATTAGCATTTTAACCCGGCCTTTCAATCCGCATCGAAAGTTGCTACAATGGCCACCGGATTCGAGCCTTACTAGTTTTAATTGCTTAACTTTATCTAAACGACAAGAGGGAAAATGTTTTTTTTTTCCGTTGATTGCAAGTGTTGTTCTTAAATAAGAACGATCGCGAGTCGGTGGCCATTGTCTTTATCGCGATTGATTAACGATTATTTATCGTTGACATTATTTTATATATTAATTTTACATTCCTAATTTTTCATTTTATTATTCTTTTTTTTATAAATAATTTTGTTTTTAATTTTTTATTTCAAATATTAATTTTATTTTTTATAATTAATTGAACAAAGATTCGAGAATTATATTAATGAATTTATAATTAATTAGCTTTTTAAATTTTAAATACCTTTTGCTATGCTTTCTGACCAGTAGTTGGTCATATATTTTGCGTAGCTTATCGACTTTTCGGGCCATTATTGGACCTATCTTTCGTTGATTTTGACCATATTCATATGGCTACATCTAATTCATATAACTATATCTAATCACATTAGCCTTTATAAGAAATCGAGGAAGAAACTTCTTCTGTAGCTAACTATCATCGCCGGCAGATGCGTAAAATATTTTACGCTCTTTTACACAATTGTTCGTTGGACATTTATTTTAATATAATTTTGCTTTAACTAATAAACAACCAAGTTATCAGTAAAAATTATTAATTACAATTTTTATAGTAATTTTATATAATATAACTTATACAAGGAAACCTCGCAAGCCCGAAAATTCTAATTTTGATAAAACTTTACACACATGTAGAGGGGATAAATAGATGAATTTAGAAATTTTCAGCTGCTGTCCAAAAACGAAGGAGTAAAACCACATATATAGAGCGACTTTTTGTTTGTCTTGATATATCTCTGAAAGCGTTCGAGATATCAAAAAATATTTTATACAAAAGTTTCATGGCAAAAATACCTCTATTTAACCATATTAATAAAATTTTAAAAACATAATTTTTGAATAAAATTTTTTTAAAAATCTTAGAAAAAGATAATTTTTTCAAAATTTTATTAATGCGGTTAAATAGAGGTGTTCTTACCATGAAACTTTTATATAAGACCTTTTTTTGATATCTCGAATGCTTTTCGACATATATCGAGATAAGGAAAAAGTCGCTCTACATATGTGGCTTTACTCCTTAGAATCGTTTTTGAGCAACAACTGAAAATTTCTAAAAAAAGCATTCGAGATATCAAAAAATGTTTTATACAAAAGTTTCATGGCAAAAATACCTCTATTTAACCATATTAATAAAATTTTAAAAACATAATTTTTGAATAAAATTTTTTTAAAAATCTTAGAAAAAGATTATTTTTTCAAAATTTTATTAATGTGGTTAAATAGAGGTGTTCTCACCATAAAACTTTTGTATAAAACATTTTTTGATATCTCGAATGCTTTTCGAGATATATCGAGACAAGCAAAAAGTCGCTCTACATATGTGGCTTTACTCCTTAGAATCGTTTTTGAGCAGCAACTGAAAATTTCTAGATTCATCTATTTATTCTCCCAACATGTGTGTAAAGTTTCATCAAAATCAGAATTTTCGGGTTCGCGAGGTTCCCTTGTTAGAGTAAAATGTATGTATATATTTAGTTTATAATAACATAAAATTAATTAAATGTTTATGTTATTTATTATTACATTACATATAATTTATTTAATTGATAACTCGGCTTTGCATTTGCATCAGTTCAAGCAAAATTTTTTCTTATCTAATTCTGTATCTAGATAAACGGATGGGCTATAAAAAAATTAGAATAAATCCGGCACGCGTTAAAAGAATAAGTTATTATATACAATTAATAAAATTACTAATGCGTTTGTTATTAAATAAGGTAAATGAATAAAAATTCTTTCTGAATTAAAATTTTTTCTATCTTTCTTTAATTTATGTTTTAATTTACACTTGTAGTGTAACATTTGTTTTAATGTGTATATTGAAAGAATCTATCAAAAATTATTTGATCTAATTCGTTCTAGCCCATTCATTTTAAGATAACGGATCCATTTATAATCTACAATTTACTGTCTGTATTTACAATATCTACGAATCCATCATTTCGAAATAAAATTTAAGTTCGTCACTCACCGACCGATGCGCAACAGCGGAGTTAACAGCATTGAAGCTTTATCGATCTGTAACATACAAATAGAAGAGATCCAAATTGTAGTGGCGCCTAAAATAATTAATATTTCAAAAAATATTTATTGTACGCATTAAATTTCATATTTGATGCATACAATAATAGGCAAATATTTAACGAACTAATTTTTAAAATGTTGAAGACTTTTTATTAAGTAGAAACTTTCACAGAATTATAGCTCTTACATAAAATGCTTTTTCTCTAATTCTCTCTTGTTTAATTAAACAAATCAAATTACGCGATTAATCGTATAATTCAAGTCTCGTGCGTATGCGATTAATGTACAATTAATATACAAATAATAAATACTCACCCCAGAGTTGCTCCGCCGGCGCCCGATGCCTTTCCTAAGCCTCCTCCTCCTCTCAGATTTTCAGGGTTGTCAGGGTTGTTAGGGTTTATTGATTCACGAAAAGTTCATACAGTACAATTCGTACAATTTATTCACGAAAAGTTCATATAGTTTATACATATACGCGCGACAATTCCGGAATTTGCACGGCACTTCCGGAACTTGGATGTGCAATATTTTGAACAGCACTCGCGAATTCACGATAAAAACGGACGCGCGACACTTTACACGGCACTTCCGCGAATTCCGCGATCGCGAACCAATATTCCGTATATAATATCGCGTGAGGTGCTTCGAGTCAAGGATAAACGATAACTTTGAACAAGGTAAAGCCTTGACATTTATCATTCGCGAAAGTACGGTTAATTACGATCATTTCGATATAGCTTACGTGTTGGTAATTATAATAAATGTAGGAAATAATCATGATTTTCTCGAGGAATAATCCGATAATACGCAGAGCGACAACCTTCCTATTCGAGTCTCGTCGTACAAATGACGACAAGTTGAGCAAGTATGTCAACAATAATACATTGTACGCCATGAAGGCCAATTTTTTTCGTATGACAACAAATTTGTTGTCGCCTTGAAATAGTTAACATTTTGTAAGAAGTATAAATTCATGCTGAATATTCTGTATTTTGTATTTCAAATTAAATTTGATATATGTATATAAGATATCGTCGCAATTAGAATCTAAGGTTTATTCTAAGAATAAAATTTATTTTATATTTCGATCAAAAAGCTATTACTTATTATTATTGTTATTATTCTTGCTATACTATTATTAAATTAATTTAGTATTATCATTTTTTACGCTTTACCAAATTTTCAATTATTGAAAGGAATAATTCTACTTGACGTTATAAAAAATATCAAGAATTTCTCTCTTTTAATAAATTAATATAAGAAAATTTAATTATTGCGAAAAAAGTAATAAGTAATTTATAAATTTTTCTTTTTTTTTATTAATTAATATAATAACGTAACGCAAAATATTGTTTTGCACGATTCTATTCTGTTTCATTTCATGGTAAATCATATATGTAGGCTACACATAATCCATATAGTTTCTTACACAACACATGTTTCTGTAGCTTTATTGTGTATGTGTGTGATGTATTGCAGTTAATTTTTTTACACACAGAAAATCCACGAAAATAGCCACATATTGGTTAGTGTAATTTAAGATAAATACATTCAAATAAAAGGTTATTAACGTATTATGAATTTTGGCAGACATACCAACGCCTACAACGGAACCGACGACGACAAGCACAATGCCCATTCCTACTACTGTGGATCCAGGTAAACATTATTTAATGCAATCTATTATTCATAAATGTGTATATAGACCAACATACCAGTAATTGTGCAGCTTCAAACAACTTTAACAAGAAAAATATTGTTATTTTTTTTTTCTTTTTAGTGGAGAATATCCAGTGGTCGCGACAAAAGCCGGTACCCAGTCTAGAGCCGGGTTCTAATGAAATAACCGACGCATCTTTGTCGACTGTCGTCAGAAGCGAAGGTACGCTCGGTCTCCATTATATTCTTTTAATTTGTTTTTCCCGCTAGTAGAGCTGAGATTTTTCACGCTAAACAAGGTTAAAGCCTCAGGAAAAACACCAGGTATTTTCAATAGAGAGACATCGTACAAAATCATTTAATTTCATTTTAAATTGTGTTGGAATCTCTAAATAAAGGAGAAACATCCTGCTTTCTGCAATATGAAATTATAATTGTTTGTAATAATTGTTTGTAATACAATAAAAGAATAACGTTGTATCCTTGTAAAAGGGTAAAAATATTTTTTGAATGTAATTATATTTATAGTTAAAAAGTGTGTGTAAAAGAGAGAAAGAGAGAGAGAGAGAAAAAGTGTATACAAAATTAAAAGTGTTTCTTTTATAAAAAATAAAATTCGTCAAATATTGATTGTATTACAATGATTGTGTAAATTCGAAACTATATAATGAATGAGACGCATTTTAGATTGTTCAAAATGTGAGAGCAGCCGCGATCCGCAATTTTGATTTTGTCATACGCATTCGTATTATAGCGAGAACAGTTTGTTCGCCCTTCCGTCATATTTTAATACTACGAACATTATAAGTGGCAATTCCAACTCTGCAACGCCGTTGTTACAATTACGTGCGTCGGCGACAGTTACGGCGTGTTGTCGAAACAAGTTTGAATATTCAAAGCTCTGATCGTGCGAACCTCCTGAAACTTTTAGAGGAAACAAAAATCAGATTAGCCGACTGCGCGACGAAGGTGAGATTTGGCAACCGCACTGGGGCTTCAATGGAAATCACAGTTTCAGGTGTCTCGAGGGACCAAGTACTTCCTAGTGATTATCGCTTTCCATTATTCACTCAATGTAATTAAGATTACACCGAGTGAATAATGAGTGAATTAAAGTTAACACGTAATAATTTGTTTATATCATTTCGAAGCAATCAATTTCAAGCTAATTTTCTGTCGAATAATTTACATAAAATAAAACTTTGTAAAAATACATTCGCAAAGCTTTGAGAACTTTTTCAACAATATATAATCAAGCCTCTCTTTTATATACAATGTATGTTTAAAAAATATTTAGCTCAAAATTTAAATTTCTTTTCTGGTTAGCAAAGTTGAACACGTGTGTATATTGAATTTATGCGTATGTATGTTGGTTTTGGTACATAATGCGATCTCGGAGACATTCGTAATTCAACCAATAAAACATTGGATCTATACGATCAGTGAAGAGGAGCACTTGAAAACACGTCACCTTCCGCAAATACGTTGCCGCGCACCCAAAATTCGCCGGGATACGTCGTCTTAAATCATCGGCCCCGACGTAATGCGAGAACTTACACGCCGCCGGGCAGTGGCGGAACTTTCCTCCGGAAAGTTTCGCGGAAGGCGCGAAGTTTATTCCGCAAAACTTCCAGCAACGTGCCTCGCCACCGTGGAGAAAACCCCTCCTTTCACCCCCCCCCCTCCCCTCCCCGCAATATTCTCCAGCTTCTTCCTTCCTCCGTCGTCCTCCACCTCGTCAAACGCGGAACTCTCGACGGGATTTTGATGAAATCCCACGCGGTTTATGAACTACCGTACTCGCCCCAACTATGGCAAGTAATCTGCACCCGGCTGCCACGCCGGGACGGTATCCGAACTTGTTTCGATTATCATGTAAACTAGTGGGTATAAGCAAAGTCGCGGCAAATTCGAGAAGTAGTGAGTTGGATGCGATCTGGTTATGAAATGATGATTCTGGCATCCGGATACGGGCACAATGAATACTAAAGCAAAAGATAACGCGAAACGGGCACCGGACGCCTTGACGTTTTGTGTAAGTAATTTTTATCCGGAAAGAATAAATAATACGCGACGAAGAGATTGTGAAAAAAGAATTCGGTCTCATCTCTCGTGTGAAATATTCCACACGTATTGAACAGACATCTCATCGTATTATTTCAAAGCATCGTGAAAAATCGCGAAATACACTGGGACAATATATTATTTTTGTACTTTCTTTTAGAAACGCGATCTCGTAGCAGGCCAAACCAGGAGGAGAATCACGAAGCCGAAAACGTCATTGACACTAACAGCCACAAAAGTATCGACGATGACGTCGGACAGCGAAGAATCGACAATACGGCGCAGTCGATGTCCTCTACAAGCAGCACGTGGCGTTGCGTGACGCGATCCAGCGCGGTGATCTGCATAATAGTGCTTTCCGCCCTGTCGTAGTCATCGCGACATGGGGATGATTGATCGAACTCCTTCCAACTTCGCGAATAAAATTCTGTAAATCTCTCCTTATGCAAGGGATCAATTAATCGAGGAATTAAAAGGGTGAATAACACGGACTCATTGAAGAATCCACAGCTAATGCAGCATACGCCGAACAAAAAAGATGATTATCATAATGGGCCTATGAGTTTATCTTGTGTTCGTTAGATGAGCGAAACTTTACGAGAAATTTACTCATTTATTAGAGATTTTTCCCCTCTCCCGTTCGTAATAAGTTGCATTATCCATATCTCTCACGTTTTTGATATTACTGTGCAAGAATGCATTTAGATCGAAAAAATAATTGCCAATATTGCGATATGAAGATATAAAGATTGATTATTCACTAAATGCATCCTTAATTATATTTTTTTCATATATATATATATATATATATATATATATATATATCTATGTATATATTGTCATATAAAATTCACTAACATTGCATATACATATATAATAAAAGTATTGCTATGGATGCTCAAATTTATTTGTGACATTAGATGATTGGAGATAATTAACGTAATTTACGTAATATACTTAATATCTACGCTATAATAATATGAATTAATTTTTCATTCGACAGTTCCTACGTTTGTTTACCGGTAATTTGATCAGAAATCTCCGCGCCGCTTTGTAAGCGATCGATAATCGAGTCTTCGACCTGTCAGCCGACTTACATCGAGGATTACCATCGGACGTTTCTTAGAAATGACGATGGAATGACAACGAGATTTTTTCTTATCTGATTTCACCATCATCACCAAATCCTTCTCTCTAATCTTTCTTCTATCAGGAAGGAGGCTTTCAAATCGCGCGCATCATTAGCGAAACGAGATCACCCCATTTTCTTCAAAGGAATCGACTGATTTTTCTTTTCACGTCCGGAAGACTTACCGGAATCGCTTGATACTCGTATCTGAATCGTGATTATATATTAAAAAATCGACTGCAACAATATATTTTATAAAAGATGTAGATATATGAATTTTATCTATGTATATATCGAACTATGTATATTTTAACGTTTTACTTGTTCAAAGCATAGTTAGCATAATCTGTAGTGACTATTAGAAACACATTACATCGAACGTCAAACGAGTTCGGAGATTTCTTGTGAGATATTAAATATTACGTTAATTAGACTTACATATGTCTCCATCATTCATCGATATAGTTTTTAGACTTGAGAGAAAATTCGGCCTACTCGATTGTTGAATAACAATTTTTAATAATTTGCGCGTAGATAACTTCGTACCAGAATGTTAATAATGTGATTCAATAATAATTAGAAATTGACACGTTATATTGATACGTTATCAATATTTCTGTACATTGATTTTACACAAAACTCATATAAGAGCATATACGTTGTAAACATTAAAAAAAATTATTTTTATATCGCGCGATTGCATGGCATTTTAATTAATTTTACTTAATACACAAGAGGAAAGTTAGCTATCTATACTTTGCTTATTATTAATATTGGTCACAATGTAATAGCAAGTACAAAATAATGTTCAACTTTTTAAACATGTATCATCAGTCAATTATCTTTAATTGTTATTCGTTCTGATCATATTTCTGTTTGAATCTAATTGTCAATGCAGAGGGTTAATCAATCTACTAACCTAAGTGTATAAATTAGTATATAAGCATAGAGATATATATATATATTAATGTAACGTATGCGAAACTTGAAGAATGGGTCGAAAACGGTGCATGCAATGCAACGAAGCAACCGGAACTTGTAAATTTTTCAGAATTAGTCACTTGCATATATTTGTAAATAACGTTACAATCATATGGACCTTTTTTTCCATATTATATTATCGCTGTACTAATTGCATTGAAAAGAACAGTTTTGTATATATATTAAGTCTCCTCAGAGAAAGTAAGAGTGTGAGTAGGTGTCGACGTTTTTATATATGTGGATGTTTCCGCAAATGAAGTAATTGTATTCTCGACTTGTATCAGAACAATGAATTTCGTATAAAAGAGATGTATCTGATTCTTTTTGTGCTATTTTACGGAATTTTAATTAATACTTTGAGTCATGTAACTTCTAAATATAACGTTTCTACATGGTTATAGAATGTTAAGTACGATTGCTAAGCTACTCTTTAAATTAGAGATAGATCGCTACTTCTGAAATAATTTATATTTAGAAAAGTTTTATACATTTAAAATTATATAGTATTTTGCATTTTGTCGTCCAAAATATTTTTACGACGTATTATTTCTATATCTTATTATTGAAGACTGTTAAAATTAATTGGATATTTAGCGATATAAATTTGAAATTCGCGGTTCAGAGAAATGGAGCGTTCTTTCATTGCGCATGACAAATTTTGCCACGAGAAAACAATGCATCGTTTGAAATGTCAAGTGACCACAACTCGTATATTTGTATTTAGATTAACGTGAGAAAATTCAACACCAACCCACGTCCGCTCAATGATACAATCGAATTTTGAAAATTAATTTAAGTGTTACACACACTCTAAACAATAATTGTAATCCCTCGATATAAACAATATGTATTTTATGTCACAACTCAGGTGCTCCCTGGAATCCAGATGTACATATTAATTACAAGTCTATATATATATATACGCGTACTGTAAAGTGGATGGAATCATTGTAAATAAACTGCAGCCAGCTTTGTATAATCTTAGAAAGTGGTACACGATAGGTCGATTATAAAAAGGTATAACTCTATCATGTCTAGACAAAATGTAATTAAATACGTGTATATATTTCTTACGAATAATGTTATCTTATAATATTATCATATTTCTTACGATAATTCATAGTTATCTTAAATTTCTTTTAATTTTCTCATTAAACTTTCATACACGGTTTTTCCAAAATACGAATCTATGTGAGCATAGTTAATAGAGTTATTATATAAATATAAAGTAATATGTATCATTTTAAACACACATGCACACACATACACACACACACACACACACACACACACACACACACATACACATATTAAATTAAACTAGCAATGAACTTGTTAAATAAATTACTTGTATAATTAAATTCATGTAAATATCGTGTACCACTTAAGTTCAGATTTTTGTTAACTGTAATTATCATAGTCGGGGGAAAGATCGATTTCAGTGAGCTTATTATCGCTTTCTAGATATTAATATTCGTAGAAGAATGTGAGTTGAAATAAAAATTATGTGAATTAAAATAAAAATTTCATAGACGAAGAAATCCCGAAAAATATTGTAAAGAAAGTTATGTTTCCATTGCTGTAGTTGTAGAGATGGATCATGTTGTAAGTGAATGAATGAATGCAAATGGGATGAATAAATATCGAATGTTTAACTCACTTTGTATAAATCCTATTTAGACGTATGTTTTTTGTTAATTTATAGATTTCTTTCTTTGATATAGATTTCTTTCAAAGGACAGTCTTTGGTTACAGAGAATTCATGAAAATAATCAATTAATAGTAAAAAATTGAAATTCAAATCAGTCAAATTTTTTTCTGTTTAAACCAGCAGATTTTAAATTTTACGGATTCTTAGAATTGTGATTTTTAAAATTTTAGTTTATGTCACCTCTATATTGTTCTGATTTTCGATTTTCAGTTTTCCCGTTTAAATCATTGCTTCAAGAATCACATTTCAGATTTGAAATTCTAGGAATTCCTAGAAATACATTTTTTGGATTTTTTAAAACAAAATTACGCTCATTTACAAACACAAATGTGTTTCTCCCTCTGTATTAATAATATAGTTTATTAAATTCTTATTATACAAAAAGTCACAGATTATTATTGATCCCTGTAGAGTTACATTAATTGCCATTTAATTTACATTTAATCTAATTTACTAATTAATTAATTATTAAGATTTAAGATTTATTAACTTACCTTATTCTAAACATTTTCATTCTTACGAAATACACACTTTGTACACTCTCGCATTCTCATTTTGTTTCTCTATATTCATTCGTATGCTTTTTTCTTTAGAGATTTACATTACGAATAAAAGTATTTTGTGTACGCTGTTATGACATATATTTATTTAAATTTATTTGAAGACTTGTGTGAAGATAATTTTTTTAATAATACGTTCTGACGTATTAATTCCACCACAAAATTTTCGTTTTATTGAGAATCCCTTGAGCAAACGAATTGCATTATTTTTTTTAATCTCGTTTTCATAACCTGAAAAATAAAGATAATTAATAATTAATTAATAATTAATAACAAAGATAATTGATGAGTCCGATGTTATTTATGATTTATGCAATGCTTGCATAATGCATAAATATAAATATCAAATTCAATTTAATTTGAATTTAAAATTACATTTTTTAAATTTAAAATTCGGTATATATAATTCGATAAAATTATATTAATTTTATTCGAATATAAAGCTGTCAAGCTATCAATTTATCGGTTTTGTTTCCTCGAATAACATTTCCTTAAATAATTAGCAATCATAATGAATAAATGTCTAAATGCGATGCCCAATAGTGGTGCAACTTTCTCTTTATATAATTTAAAAATATACTAAAAGTAATGTATTAAAATATTCATTATGCACTTACCGATTATGTGCATGAATTTTATTTTGTTATCAATACACGTTCATTATTTCAATGGAGAAACACGGTGATAAGCCATTACCGGATGGAAAAATTATTTTTCTTCAATATTTAAGAGGAATTGCTATAAAATATGAATACAAAATATTAAGCAAGTCTAAAGTAAAAGTATTATTGTCAATAATTTACTCTTTCTTTGCAAGATAGATTTGTTTTACAAACTATCTTACCAATGGCAAATTAATTACAATAAAAATATGTTACACGCAAAAATTGAAGATACAAGATCAGTTAAATTCTTTTCAGGAACTAAAATACGTACAATGAAAGGTAAGTAATAAATTTGTATTTCATGTATACACGGACATTTTCCTGATGCCGATAGTGCTTACAGGACTAGATCGCGTGCAAAAAGCACGGACAGTGGCGCAACCAGATCGGCTCCAATATCGCATCATAATTGCGATACAGCTATGCAATTGAATGTTACTGTTAATCTACGCTTATTTATCGATTAACAATTATTTACTGATCTATACTCTAGCGTTATCGCAGAGACATTCATAATTTATAAAGTTGTTTTCGAATTTTTATTTAAGCCCGTTTTAGATGGTCTACCACTCGCGACAAAGAATTTAGAATAGAATTCTATTTATAATTTCACGTACTGTATTTTTAATGTATTAAAATTTTAATTATATGTGTGTCTGTTTGTGTATACTCTGATATGTATTCTTCACATATGTATATTCTGATTCTTTTTTTCCTCGTATTATAAGGTACATGAAATTGTAAATAGAATTCTATCACAAATTATAGATCGCCTGAGGTAAGCTTGAGAATAAAAAAAAAATGTGCTTATTACCATTTTACAGTTTTGTCGCGATGGAAACTTACCCTCGATGTAGCAAAATGTTACATAATATTTGATACAATTATGATATACTTTCGAAAAAACTCCCGTACTTATTACATATGCAGGGACATATACAGTTACGCCACAAATCAGCAGAGATAATCCAGCATTTTCTACCTGTATATACACTACGACATTTTTATATTTTTTTTATATGTATAACTGTAATAGTCGCACATGTGGTACATCATATACTTTTATTAGCTACACGATTCGTATTATTCGTCTTTATTACAAATTTCGCACTTACTCTTTACGATTTATTATACGCGTTGCAATGATGTATTTATTATGAATGATGTATTTAGTATGGTTATCTACAATGTTGATGATATAAAAGTAGGTTGCTCTGAATTATTTTCAATACATTGTTCAATGGCCGCAGTCACTAAATTATTTGTAAATAATACATGAACATAAGCATCATGTAGATGCAGCGTGAAATCTCGATGATGAATGCCACTCGATATACAATATACATATAACGAGCCAGTCGAGGCATTAAATATTATTTTTAATTCTTATATGCACAGTGTTAAACAGTAAATATTAATAATTAAACTATATTAAATCGATAAAAGAAAGAGAGAACTATTATAGGTTATAGATTAAACTAAATTTAATCGAAAAAGGTCACATTGTATTATTATCTTCATCGCTGTGTTGACATTTTTAAATATTACCATATTGTACACTTTGAAATAGATATGTTTGGCTTTTAAAATGACATTTTTTGCAAAATAAATATTTATTTGATGCTTTCAGGTAATATATTTTGCATTAAATAATTCTTGTATTTATGCCAAATAAATAAATGTCAGTAACTAATGTTTTTCTGTATATAATTCTCTTTGCAGAAATATAAGTTAATGAACTTCAAATATTATTCATCTCCATACTATTTTAATATACTCAGCTTAAACTGTTCAAATTTGCACACAGAGCCATTCTATATACAAATTAATTGTAAATAATCCAGCTTGCAGAAAGATAATAATAAAAATTCGATACAAGTAGATCAATTTTTATATTATGGGATCACCAATTAAAAACTGCTAATTTAATTATTTTTGCGTAAAAATTTGATCAATCTCTTTACTTTCATGACAAGCTACAATTCTCATGATATGCTTATATAGGTTGTTTAGCATTTCTTTCTAGTACTTCTTCCGATTTTCCAACGCTTGATTACTCCTTCAAATAACAAGAATTTTCTTTGCTTTTCTTATCAGTCAACTTTAACCTATTTCGAGACTCAAACTCCTTTATACCTGATATTCAATAATAAGCTCTCTACCTGCATATGTATGCATACATCAGTGAATGAAAACACAAAACGCCATGTATAAGCCCGCCATCGTGATATTGTACTATGATTCAAACTGTACAGAGTGTCCCAGTTTACACAGAATGTGTTACCCAAAGCTCTGATAGCTTAAGTAAAGTTCTGCGAATATTTGCGTCGATTACGATGCAAATATTGATGCGTTACGTAACGTTAATAATTAATGTTTACGGAAATTGCAGTTAATTGCTGGTTGTGACATTAATGAAAGAAATCGATACAGTATGTCTTAATAAATCATCTAACCGTCGAACGCGCATTAAATTATCTATAGTTGTTTCGTGAGCTTGTTAAAAACATTATGTATCATCGAGAAGTTTAGTTCACTCTATTTTACAAAAAAAATTTATATTTCGCTGAATACTGTATATCGTTATGACAGTGATAATACAAGTGGCTTCCAGCGGTGTCAGCCTACTTTCTAGTATGTACAATACGCGTAGAATATAAAGCGAGATCTATTCACACGCAGTACATCGATCACTGCACGTGGAAATGATTTAAGGAGGCTGAAAATCTCCTCAGTCTTGACTTAATACTATTATATATAATTGTATTTATTATACATACTATATACAGATTATGATATAGTCTCTGATTTATTTTCTGGAAAATAAGATTATTAAAATATTAATTGTATACTTTATATACCCTTTAATTTGTAGAGTACGAATTGTGTGAAATTATAAAATGCACAATTCTCTGCTTTAAATCTTAGAATAAAAATTTGAATAAAATGATTTTAAAATTGATAATCCTGCTTAAGGGCTACTTAAGCAAGATTTTATGAGAGAAATTATTAATTTAAAAGTTTCGTTGAAAAATTCGAGGAACGCCGATATGGCATCATTACATATATACTATGTCGATATATATAGTACATATATCAGTAATTATACTGATACTATATATAATACTATACAGAGAGTTATAGAATAGATTTCAGCTAACGCGCGAACGTCCTTCCCGGTACAAATTCTAATGAACAATCCAGGATGTTCGTCGAGGATTCTTTTTTGGTGCGAGTCTTCAAGCGATGGCGATTAATAAAATACGCCCCGTATATTCTATAAAATTAATGCTAGCTACTTTATGCACATGATAATCGTCTTAATTAAAAATTCAGGAGTTACGGAGAGTCGTGTAAAACGACGCCGATCGCTGCAACGATGCGACTTTAATAACTCGTTAGAGACGACAGCTATCTATTGAATAAAACGAGATAAATCACGTAATCTACTTTCACAACTCACGTTGCTAAAGAAAAAAAAATCATGTACCGTTTTATTTAAAAGAATAAAATATTGCTTGAAACTACATAGAGAAAGAAAGAAAGAGAGAAGAAAGAGAAAGAGGGAGAGAAAGGAAAAGTAACATAATATAAGTGGAAACTTAGCCATCTTCGTAGTATTGAAAAGTATTCATGCTCTTTGTCGTGAAAGGATAAAGCTCAAACTTTTAATATATATATATATATATATATATATATATATATATATAATTTTATACATACATTTTTTTAATCGCTTAGAATTACTCATGATAAATAAATAAACAAAACATAATTACAAATCTTTATATTGTGTTTAATTTCTGTATTTATGTCGTGTATGATCCCAAGTATAATCCCAAGTATAATCCCAAAATATCCGATACGCTTCTAGGTTGTCGAAAAAGATCGGCAATACGAAAGAAGCTTGAGTTTGATTGAGCCGTTCGTCCTTGAATCAGATAGCACTGCCATAGCCTTCTTCTCCTTTAATTGATGTAGCCGCATTGTCGCATCGTTCGGTCATCGTTCGATTCGTAATAAACGTTGGGATACACTACTGTCCGGATAGCCAATTAAAAATGACACAAAACAGTGCCAACTGTCCATCTTTCGTTGGCCTGTTTTTTTTTTCATAGAAATTGATTTCTTCTCAATAAGACCTTTCGCTTATTGCTTGTTGTCAGGATTGATCATTACCAGATTCTGCAGCGCAAATTCGCGTTTCCTCGATCGATAAGAGGTACTTCTTATACGTTTATTATTTCATACAGAAGTTATTAGATGTATGCAAATACTTATCTCACAGTTACATAGAATATTATCTTCATAGTACACACGAAGAAATAAAATTATTGACAATGAGTAAAAATATGAGAGTTCTTATTTTAAATAAAAATTATGTTAAACTAATTAAGAGTACCTAACCAAAATATTTAACTTGCATATTCTTTTCGAAAATTAGCCGATTCTTTATCACGGTTGTTATAATGTTTATTTATGATTATTTCCGTTATCTCTACGGCGTTGCTAACCCGCAACCCTAAGATAAGTAAAGAGTAGGCGTTCCCCAACGTTGTAACATGATTCCGGCCGCATGGGGTGGATTTGCGCACCTAACTCCGGACCCGAAATCGTATAAATCCGCAATGACCGTCCCTTAAGTCGTAATCCTCCCTTAGCGAACTCCGCGAACTAGCGTAGCGGAGCCGCGACTAATGCTCTACTTACAGTATTATTATCTTATCGTTTAAATTTAAAGTGTAAGTGTGGTCAACGCAGTCCTCGACGATATTCATCCTCGACTGAAGTCCCTGAGCGATGAATTTACAAGTGGATGTACAAAGTCACATGGTTCGATGATCGAAGTACGCGTGTGATGACGTGCAGTGCCGCGGGCAGATCTCAGGCCGGATGCAGCGTACGCATCTGCGGATGATGATGGAGGCAGAGGCACAAAGCAATCAGGATCACCAAGAGCAACGAGCTGTTGCTGTTGCTGTTGGCGCTGGATTCATCGTAGTCCGTTACGTCACCGCTGTTCTCCTTACGACCACGTAGTTTCAGATCTACGATGACAGAGTTTAAGATACATATTATTAATATTGTATTATCATAAAAGAGAAATTGAAAAAAAACTTCAATTGTGTAGTCGAAAAACACGAATGATTTTCATCTGGATAATAAAGAATCAAAATATCTTCTATGCCGAGTTTATAGTAGCTTGAGAATATTTGCGATATTGAAAAGAATTAAAAAGAATATTTGACGTGCAATCATCTTTATTAAATTTTGATGTTCAGTATGTACCTGGATCTTTTAGCATATCTTGATTTCCCCCCAGGATATCGTTCCCTGAATTATGCCTTGGTTTACCTGCAAACAGAGCGAGATATTGAACGATATCGTTCCTCGAGGCGAAGTTTATATTTTGATATTGTCAATATTGCCTGAGTAAATATTTACGGATACTTTTATTCATAAGCAATAATTATGAATATTCCGTCTCTATCCTTCCCCTCCTTCTAGATCTTTATCCAGTATGTCAATTTTGTAACAATGTTATAGCACTGTTAATCGACAACCGTTAAATGTACCAATTACGTAATATTTATTTAATAACTTACTTTCTTACGTAAACGTGAGCAAATCAATGTGCCAGTCTTTCTCACAAATTTGCGGATAAAACATTATTCAATTCAGTCCTATTATTTCAGTTGTTTTCTCATTCTGTCTTCTTTGATTAATTGGTGCCCGTTGAATGTCTTTAAAGCAATTTGTTTCGCGATGTGGTATTCGGTTTCGGATGGTACGTCACGGGACTACTAATGACGACGGTTGTTAAATCAATTGCAAGAGAAACAGCGATGACAGCCGGCACGAAGAGAGAAAACGATTTACGAGATATGTTTATGTCGCAGAATAAATACATCCGATTTAATAAATTCGAATTGAGCTTACATACATATCTCCGATAGCGATTTAGCTTTACATGACTTTATGCAAGTCAATTTTTTTTGTGATAAAATCTTGATAAAGATAATTATAGATTCATTACATTCTTTGGAATTTGTTTATCTTAACCTCGCGCAATTCAAGCAGCAAGAAAAACGCTATATTAAAAAAAATTGCACGCCAATTTATTTATTTTTTTTTTTTGTGACAAAGATACGGTAAATCTCTGCGCAAAAAAGAAACAAATTTAATATTAAACAGCGATAAAAAGAAGGTGTTAAAACGGGTAAATTAGGGGATCGCTATTGAAAAAACGATTCAGCGATGAAAGGGCGAGTTCGTTTGTCTCCGTGAAAAATGCGGCTTCGACCGTGTGTTTTCTCAAGTAATGAGAAGAACGAATGAGAACGTGGCCGTTCGTACTCGATAAGGCCAGTCCAGTGGCAGATTGTGGAAGGGCTTAAGATATGACCAATGTGTTTGCCTTCACGTTGTTAAGTTTCCGCCCGAAGTTTCAGAGACGCCGCATCGCTTGCTCTCGCACATAGCGAAAAATTGACCCGTGTGTTCTATCTCTAGTATATTTGCCAGATTAATCGTTCCGACAAGAGAGATTAGAATAATCTCATCGAGAATTAATAATCGAATATTGCGCGGCCAAATTTGCACATCGGGCCTCGCGACAGACATAGAAATGATCTATTTTCCTATTTTCCATTATTTCCGAAGCGTATCATATCCATATATTTTTTCGCACATTTAACTTCGAGAGAGATCCGTATACCTATACAGACGTGTATATTTAACCCTCGAAGCGTATGTGGCGAGGTGGAAAGAGTTCAATATAAAATTGACCCGGAACACACCGAGACCCGGTCTCTATAAATCTTCCATCGCGCGATGCAACGTCGCCTCCCAATCTGTTGGCATCAAAATATTTTGCATATATCGATTTCCGGGTGTCAGGCAAACGGGAAGTTGGATCGAAGACGGGTCAATAATAAATCCCGGATTTTTCATTATGATGGTGCGGAAGATACTTGGTGAAATATGGGAGTAAGCTGCTTTTTACGAGCAGCTCGCGTTGACATCGCCTTCGTGCGCCGATTATTTATTGCCGCCAGCAACTCGCGCGCGCGGTCTTCGCGCCGCTAATTATGGTAATTCGTATGTACAGTTATATTATATGACCGTACACTCTTGCAAAAAAAAAAATTTCGCTTCAGCGCGAATGGACCGAAGTATGTGCGTTGCGCGAAAAAAAAAAAAAAAAATTAAAATGAGCCGATTTACGTTCCAAGAAATCGTTAACTGTGTAATCAAAAATTTCAATTCGCGCTCATATTGCCTTTATATCCAGCTATCTTGCGCTTTTCAGTATGGCGACTGTATAAAGACTCGCGATGAGACTCGTATTCGCGGCCGAGAGCCGTAAAAACATCGATTAGCCATAAAACGAAGACGACGCGAGAGAATGTTTAAAGTTTTCTCGTCGCGAAATGAATCATTAAAGCAGCGAGAGAGAAGACTCTGAGCGTCTTGGAGCTATATCACGGCCGTCGGGAGTGTCTTAAAGCACATGCTTCAAAGCCTGGATTTTATATCGGCGTTTTTCATCCTGATAGCGGTTATATTACGTTATAACAGCATACACGTCGTACGGTCAAGAAACGCGACAGCGCGTCTCTCGGTCCCAAATATATATCTATATAAAACGTGATCGTATATGATTGACATGCGTACAATTCATGCACATATTCGGCCATCATCTATCTCTCATCGCGAGCTATTTACTCTCTCTTATTAAAATGTTGACACTCGATTTTTCAGAAATCTCTGCGGTTAATAATGCGAATAGCGGACTATTATATATGCAGGCTATTAGGAACAATCATTTCGTATGCGAAGCGTACAAATATTGAGTTTTTTTTTTTTTTTCAAATACTCGGAATTTGCAAAAATATCAAATCTGTTTATTGTTTCAATGTTTCGCGAAATATTTTTTTTTATGGCGAATAAAGGGGAAAAAAAATTTTAACGTAGAGATAACAAAGTACTTTTCGTGCGCTTAGTTAATACTCGGGCAGAGCGCAACGAAATACAGTGAAGCACAATGCGGCGCACTGACATGTAATTTACCATCTCCTTTGAAAGGCCGATGTATTGTAGCACAAAGCTCTTGCTGTATTATTATCTCTTTGAATATATCAACGTATTCGAAATACCGCGCCGAGAGAAGAGAGTCTTTCGTGAATTGGTACTTTAAACGTTCGTTCGCCACGCATTTTGTCTTCCCCCCTTTTTGCCCCAGTTCGCATGCTAAAGATAAATTAGACAACAACATGGAAAAAAATCAAAGCAAAATCGAATATCCTATCATCGACTTTCAGATGTGTGTATGTGTGTGCATTTTATATTATTTTAAAATTAATTCAATCTCTAAAATTGTCATATTGACGGCAATATAATGATGCAAAAATGATTGTCAAAACTATAACCGTGCTCTCTTCTTGTTTTCTTTCAGAAGTAAATTGAACGTTCTTCTCTCCGTGAAAGTTCTTAGTATCTCGCTAAGAGATACGCGCCAAGTTATTCGAGGGGAAAGTACGTACGTTACGCATGTGGCTGTGCGAGACGTTAACGCGTACGCGCGAGTACAAGAGGAGGCCGAGAGAAGTTTTCCCGCGTCCCTTCGGAAAAACTTCAGCTCTGCCCTTTTCTCTGCGCGATGAAAGGCAGATTGGCGGCGGGTGCAAGAGCAGCGGCAGGTGCGAGAGCCGAAATGGTATTCATCCGGGTCTCTTTAAAAAGTCGTTTCTCTAAACGTCTATCTCTGCTATCGCGACCTGCACCGCGCATTCTGCGCCGAGCTTCTTGCATCAAGCCTCGTGCAACAGACTTTTGTACGCGCTGCTCCCGTCCGCGATGGCGGCGGCCTGTCTCGTGAAAACGAGACGGCCGGTCGGTTCGTGTAACCCGACGACGGCTCCTATTCATCCGCGATTTCACGCTGAAATAGCGCCGACCCCTCTCCTAGAGCCTGCACACGCCTGACGATAGGGAAGCTCGAACTTGGTCGGACGGAAAACTTGAAATGCCTTTAACAAGCACGGATGACATGAATTCGCGTGGACGCTTTTGTTGCGCTCCACGATGGATTATATCGCTCCTTCTCCCTCCCCCCCTTTTCATTGTTAATAGAAATTATGATGCGGCGATATTCGATCATATTTGCTGGGAGACAAGAATAAGCAATTTACGCTGCTGCATTTTTTTTTTCTCTTTTAATAATAATCTATACTCTTATAGCATAGTATAGTATCGCATACGCGGGAGATGTATATCATGAAACGCGTTTTGAAAATTAATGCGATCGGGAAATTATGGCAAAAGAATATGTTGCTTGTTTACTTTATACCGGAGAATTTCTCTCCCCATTAGAATACAGAGGGTAGAAGATAATGCCGAGTACATTGTCCGTTATAACTATACAATAGCTAAAGCGCGCACTTTGGCTGGGGCTCAAGAGTGTGTTCGATGCGCGGATTCGATCGCACAAACTGACTACTCGATCTAATTAATCAGCGACCCGCGTTTGTCCGCTGTGGAGAAGTACGCTACGCTTCATCATTCAAAAAGTACCTCTCAACACAAAGGGAGCAATAAGGGCGGGTGATCGATTTATATTTCGAACAACGAGATTGGAATGAAGCAGTTAATTAATCAATGGCTTACCATCTCTACGAAGTAGCTTCATTCGGGATTTCATTGAAATTTACACACAAAAGCCAATTTCAAAATTAAGTCTACGGCTTTCCGTAGAATCGAGAAAGGTGTCTTCTCTCAATAGTGCAAGAGAAGAAGTACGTGTGATCTATACGTTCGCGTTTTTCGGCGTCACGATCTTTGAAAGGTATATACAAGAGCACGCTATGTTGTATATAATTTTTTGCATAAGAAAGGAAAAGAATTACGCTTTGGACCTACTGCTTAAGTAGAAAATAGTACTTACCTTTGTGCTTGGTGTTGCCGTCGTTGGAAGTGGAGTTGGATATTGCTGAAATATAAATAACAGCGTTCAATATTATTCAAACGATCCTACATCAAAGTGATGACGTCAGACATCTAAAGCGCGCAGACTGAAGAATGTCTCGAGTCGAGGGGATGCTCTGAAGAGCGATTCGCGGCCCGGCAGCAGAGTTGCAGAGGTTGCAGGTAAGAAATAACGAGACGAGCAGAATGTACAACGCGGATAGTTTCTTTTCGAGTCACACTTTAACTCGCAACTTTGTTTATGCACGTTCTAACTCGCACAGGTTCTAACTCCTTGTTATCTTTCACTTTACGAGTGCAAACAATTTCAACGCGCGCATAGGTGCGCACTTCGCACTTGGCTGTTTTCAGAGAACCGATTCACATATTGGATAGGTACTAACCCCCGCAACCGTAGGTGTAACGCGTCAGTTGAGTGTATACAAGAACTTTCCCAGAGAGCTGTGATTCCGAATCGGAGAGGCGTGTATATTCCGCGTAGTCGCGGGAATATATTTTGCGAAATATTGTTTTATTCATAAGCGCGCGAGCACTTTTAAGAATAATAAGATCTGACCTGCCTCGCGCCTCGGATTTCATTCGGTATTTCGTAAAAATTCTAACTATTTTAACACAGCTGCTGCTTAATAAGCTGCAGCCAGCTGCACGAGTTACGCGAGCGAGCTATTTTATTGCTATTTTGTCGAATCCGATACGCCAGAGTGTCTCATATTATATATATATATATATATATATATATATATACATATATACAGAAAATATAATGTAATTTTATGTATATTACAATTTAGTTTCGCTAAGCGTCGTTTATCATGAAATTCAGGGAATTCAGGGAAGTTCACGGGAATCTCTCTCTCTCTGCTGCGTAGAAAAATAGCGAAAATTTTAAATGAGAAATGCTATAATTACACTTACGATAGACTTTAATGCTGCCGTCAGTGTCGCCCAGCGAATTTCTAGAGACACATTTGTACGAGCCGTAATCCGCCGGACTGACGGAGTTTATCGTCAGTTTCATGTGTATTTTGTACGCGTTATCTTTCAGCACTGGCTCGTATTTTCCTCCTGCAACAAATTGCAATTCCGTCAGTAATGCGCTGCACACACAGTTTTATTTCGCTGTTTTGTATTTTTGTTTTTTTTTTGTTTTTTTTCATTGTCGTCAAAATGAAAGATAAATTCTCCCGAATTGGACGCGCGGTGGTCGCCGAATTACATCGATTGAATTAGAGCGATATCTCAAAAAATTTGATACGTGGACATTATATATCCGCGCTCTTTGCCCCAATTTCAGAAAAATCACGTTTAAATCAACTAGACACGTGAGCGCATACCGGAATAGAAAAAAGAAAGAAAAAAACCGAAAAACGAAAAAATTTCCGTCATGTGCTGTCAGTCACGTCTGCCCGGGGTTACCTGTCATTCCCTTGATGTGATTTACTCTTTCGGGTGGAGCTTGAAAATAGAAGTACGACCGAATCACGGGTATTTTTATCGGAATATGCGGCGGTAATCGAGAACTTTTTAAATAACCGTCTCTGTCCTTCGTGCATCCATGGTATGTGGGTCAACCGCGGCGCGGTGACAATACGAAAAATCTCATAGAAACGACTCGATACGGCCGTCTCGTTCTATATTAAAAGGCACAGTTGGATGGGAAAGCCGGAATTTAACAGAGAGATCTGTTTCCTAATAATTTCCTGCTGGAATAGACAGTCGGGCGATTTAATAAGCGGCTGGCATGATTTATTTGGACGTTATCCGCGTGTCTCAGGAAACTTTTTCTCTCGCGCGTCCCGTGATTGATTTTATAGACGTGGATTTTTTTTTTTTTCATTTATCTCCGAAAAGAGAAAAAAGAGAGATTAGCGCAAACGTTTTCGGAGGGATAATAATTCACTAAAGATAATAAAAGGCATTTCCTGTTGCAGACAAATCATTTTCCTGTTGCAAAAAACCTTTTGCTGATTTTACTAGAATACCGAGAATTATTATCCAGTTGTAGCTTGTCTGAGATATTAAATTATAAACTGCAAGTGAAAAAAATGTTTCTACCATCGCTAAAATTTTTTATATCTAGATCTCGTGATGCATTACGCATGGCCATTATTGAACGTTTTTATACAAGAGTATCGATTTTTTTTATTATCTCCTCGTAATATTATCTATATATATACAATTCGTCAATTTACGATCCTTGTCGAGTCTCCTGTAAACGCGCGATAACAGCATAAAATGGTGAATATCGACATTCGCGATCACAGAAAAGCGCATTATCCGTTCCGAGTCCATTCTGAGGTGAATCCAAAGTACATTCCGTCCACGACTGTATCCCTTTTATTGTTCCGTTTTGCATTCCGCGCCGGGCGCTTTTCGCGGGAGATACCATCCGGAGATAATACCGTTTTGGAATCTTACGAGCCGAGAACTACCGGAAGCTACCGTTGAATGGCGCCGATCGAAACAGAAATCACGTTAACTTAAGATCGCCGCGCGTCGAATACCGAACTAGAGCGTCGCGATAGACGACGCTACAAGCGGACCATCTTCCGACCTGATTGAACTATTGTGACGTTTTACCTTCGACAGCCATGGGAATTCATAGACGACTGTCGATCTCAACGGCCGTTTCCGGCCCGAAATGGAACGTCGTTTATTACGTCGCCGATCGGCAGAGGCGATTTGCCGGCCGTTTTGATAAAACGCGGGAGATCTTAGATGCTTGGATTGATTATGCAAGCTATGTCACGGACAGATGTAAAAGCATCGAAATTCGTCCGACCCTCGATAGCGACGAGTTCGAATTGTAGCTCGAGGATGATTTCTGTCATTTCTGAATAAAATAGGGACGTGCAATACGAAATTATTATATAATTCGTTTAAAATATATTTGAAAGCGGATTGCAAGGTAAAGTTAAATGAAGGTGAAAATATCTATTACGAGAATATCACTCTTAAGAAACACGATCAGCTTAAATATTCGTAGAATCACTGCTCATTAAAACGGAGGGAATTTTCGGATTATATTAATAAATTTATATCAAGAGAGATTATATAAGTTATTCGCAAATTAATATTAAATATAGGAAGAAACAAAATAATATTTTCAACACTATTCCAATCAGTCCACTTTTTTAGCCTTTAATTGTGAGAACCAGCAAATTTGCTACAAAGTCTTTTTATATGATTATTTAAAAAGATGTGATAAAACTTTCTTTTATGCCGTTTCACAAGCTGAAAAGAAAAGATTATTGAAATGACAACTTTGCTCCTGTGTGAAAATGCTTTTGTAAAAATTGTTCGCCTAGAATTTGACGATCGCTGTCAGTTTGGGCGCTTGATTCCGGAGGAGAAATTCCGTTTCTATTGTACTCGCCATCGGCGGAGGCAATTTGAAGGCGATCCGATTTGTATAAGGCAAAACTTGAATTATGCAGAGTGAGTCGTCAGAAAATATGGGTTATTGAAATCGCCTTGATATACATATAACAGCAACATAAATAATGAACTATTTAATAAAGAGCTACAATGGTCTTCGTAAAGAAGAAATCTTCTCTCTCTTCCTCTCTCTTTTTTCCTCTCTCTCTCTCTCTCTCTCTCTCTCTCTCTCTCTCTCTCTCTCTCTCTCTCTCTATTTTTTTTTAAATTATTATCGGGAAATATCAAGCAGATTGAGCTCGACTTTGCATTCCATTTTATATACTACATGTTAGTTTGGTCAAATCGATTTTTACGCAAACGCATAATTCGGAAAAGGATGATATATATAAAGCCAGATGATTCGCTTTTCTCCTTGATTGACCAATATCTCGTAACGCTTCTCTCTAGAATACTCTACGGAATTTCTAGATTCGACGTCGCCACCAAGAACTATTTCCGATCTAAACGACGAGTTCGACGCTATCTGCCACGGCATCGATCACGATACGTCTTGTTAGAACGCGTGAAATCGCTTCCAATCATTTTTCCAGTCACGCCATTCGTACATGCATCCCGTGTGCCCTACAGCTCTCGCGTTATTTCTCATTGCGCCCATTGTAATCGTTAGGGCGAATATATTACTCTGTTGTTTTGTGCGACGCCGCGACGCGTCTCGTCGATGTGTAATCTCTCATCGAAATAACTTAACACAATCCGACGACGGAAACAAACGTCAGCCCGTATTAGCTTTGATCGCGTTCAGTCAATAGTCGAACGCAAACAAAAAAAAAAAAGAAAAAAGAAAAAAAAAGAGGAAAATGTGCGGGGACGGGCAATCTCGCGGATTGACATCAGGCGGTCAAAAGCGAACGCGGGATGAAAATTTTACAATCACGTCCGTTCCGCCGGTTCTGTTTATTTGAATGCTTTCAATTAGACGCAAATGGAAATTGGCCGAAGAAATGAAAGAAACACAGGATGTGCACGAGCGTGCAATTCGAATGCAACGTTTTCACCGCTTCGGGGCTAGCATCAGCGTTCATCGCAAAGTGCACTACAATGTAACGAATATATAACCATAAAAAAAAGGACAAACAAGGCCGCCGTGCTATTCGATTTTCTTCAAAAGTGAATTGACAACGACCTTTCAAACAAAGGTTTTCATATTACTTAACACGATTCTTAGAGAATCCATTTTTAAGCACCGCTGCTGTCGCGGTCACTGTACGTAGATCGAATATCTAACTAAATCTCGATAGCGCTTGTCGAATTAAGAATTTATACACTCCTCGAAAGAATCTTCGTATCGTATCATTCATTTGGTAGACGAGTGAATTTTATATGCGCGATGGCCTTTATATAATTAAAACTTTTGTTCCGTTCCGCTTTACTGCTATTAATCCCATTGCTATTGATTAGCGTACATTCGGGGCATCGCAAAAATAAAGATATCTTTAAATTCCTTTATAAATAAAATCCTTTAATGCCATTTTATCCATGAATCCAATCTGGAAGTTAATTCCCTAAATGAGTTTCTACTGGAAACGTTGCGGCGTTGCTTTTAATTTACACGCGGTCCCCGGCCTTGTATATCTTGGAAATAAATGCAGGAGGAGGTAATATGGCGATTACAAGAGGCAATCTAGTTTTTAATACCGTTAGATTTATTTATTTAAGCAGTATAGCAACAGTACACGGCGGCGCGAACATCTCGCGCGGCTCTCTTCTTTCGGGCCGTTTATTTGACCGGAATTAGCCTCTGAATAATGCATGCGAATCCCGGTAGCACGTTAAAGGTATAACACGATTTTATCTGACATTTATGAGGAAGGCTAAGGACGCGCGACGAGTATGTATATGAACGCCAAACACGACCGGGATCGCCCTTTTCTGCGCGTCGACCGTTATTACATCGCCGTTGTGGTTAGCATTTGCATCTGTATCGAACGTAATAATGTTGCGCACAATGAGAGTTTTGACCCCCCGATCGTGTTAACATGTAATCTCGCGTCCGAAGATTTTCTGTCAGCTGTTTCAATGAGATTGAAAAGCCGTAAGCATGTTCCTTGTTACACAATAACGTAGTATATATAACGCGTTATCCAGAGTATAAAATATACATACGATATGTACATCGCGCGCGCTAAGACGGCATAAAACTACATTTAAAAAAAAAACAAGAGAAATACGTTATAATAATTCATTGTTGTATATCGTAATTCATCGTTCGCTTCGTAACTTTCGATCGTTGGACGTGTAATGAACGCACGATACTATGTGTTTTTCATAATAAGCTTAATTCTTGGCCGTAAAAGAGTGCGCGTCATAACCGCGCAGTTTCCTCCGGTGATTAAATGTACTCGACAGGAGTCACGCAAGTGTGCGTGCGTGCGTATGTGTGTGTGTATATGTGTGTGTGTGTGTGTGCGCGCATCGCGATACGGGAAAAAAAGATATGAATCCGAAAAGGGATGGCGAATCGATGCAAAGTACTAAAGCCGTCTTTTATAGGCGGCGTATAAAGCAGAGCGAAACGCTTATATTCGCGCTTCGCCGGTGTGCGTGTTTATGCGTTCGGTATGGAACTTTCATTATTCAGAGGGTTCGTTAACAACCAGTTATTTTCCTTCCTCGCAAATACACACTATGTAGAGAGGAGAATACGCGCCGGGGGTGTAATTATCTTTCTCTCGTGGAGTTACATGAATCATCAAAAAGCGCGATAGGTGCGTGCCGTGAACGATGCATATTACAAAATTGTAAAGTCATCCCACTTTCCATCATAGTCATGATTCTTTCATGAGAGACCGCGTCTTGTGAACCGACCGCGAATTCTTATTATGCAATTGTAACGTATCGTGCGATAAAATACATCGTACAAGTTTTCGTTGATCTGTTAGCAAATTTCATACCGAATCTGGTTTGCGTCTAATTGTAAGTCAAATTATTACTTATTGTTTTATCAGGTATCTCCTATCTCATTAATACTCACCTTGCGGTACAATTTTGTCTTGATCTCTGGTCCAATAATTGATAGATTTCGGAAATGCTTCTGAGTAGCATTCGAGAGTCAGCTTCTGACCCTCGCGGGCACCTACTAGTTGATTTTGAACCCAAATCATCGGTGAGACTGAAACAATTATAAAACGACACCAAATTTCAAATTGTACGACATCCTTGCAAGAAAATTCATGGTTACTATTTACATAATTGTTCTTAATAATTATTTTTTATGATACTTTCGCATGTATAAGTATAAAATATTCCTCTATTTGTTTCATATTTCTTGTTTCATATCTCCTTTGTTCATTCCCTTTGTTTATATTTCTGATAATTAAATAAATTGTTGACATTTAATATTTTATATAAGCACGTCAACTAGTTACTATTTATATTTTATGATAATAATTCACTCAAAGCAATGTCTCGTAATATAATTTAAGCTGAGATTAAATTTAATTTGAGATAAAATTCACATGGTGGAAAATATACGTACAATGCACAGTGAGCATTATTCTTTTACTGACGGAGGGTGGCACGCCATTGGATGCGATGCATAAATAGGAACCCATATGCAACCGGTTTACTTTTGTAATATTGAAGCTCGGGCCATCCACGCTCGCAACTGCAATCAGAAGTAATTATAATCATAAATATCATGAACATTATTTTATATATATATCATTATACACATATTATATACATATATAAGCAATTCCACATCACATCGGACAAAAATCGACCATTTTTTACTTCGTATTTTTTAAATCGAACGAAACTTTTTTCACGTGAAATATACATAAAATAAGGAGATACGTATTTTTGTACTTGTTCGAAATATTTTTTTTTGCAGAAGTTATAAACAACAAAATTTTCGTGAAAAATGAAGAAATTGTCAATTTAAAAAATTAATATCTCTGGTTATATTTGTCGTAGAGAAATTTTCAAAAATGCACTTTAAAGCTAAGGAGACAACCTTTTTTATAAAAACAGCTTAAGTTACAATAAATTGCTAATTACAATTGTTATAAATAATTGAAATGTTTAATAATTTTTCTCACCAAAAAGTACACTTTTTAAAATTTTTAAAATAATGTTATTTCATTCTCCATTTCATTCTGAAAGTGTACATATTTTTTACTTTATGGAGAATCGATACATTCTATTTTTTATATATTTTTAATGAATGAGGCGCCGCGCCGTGCTCGCGTCACTGGCTCGACGCACTGACCAAGTAGTATGCTACGCGCTTTGGCGCGCCGTTTTCTTCGGAAATTTTTTGTAGGAAGAATGTACAATATGAATGACAGAATTTATAATGTTGATTACATTCAACATAATTTATAATCATTCATACAATCATTCATACTGTACATTCTTCCTACAAAGAATTTCCGAAGAAATCGGCTCGCCATAGCGCGTAGCATACTACTTGGTCGAGCCAGTGACGCGAGCACGGCGCGGCGCCTCATTCATTAAAAATATATAAAAAATAGAATCTATCGATTTTCCATAAAATAAAAAATATGTACACTTTCAGAATAAAATGGAGAATATAATAGTATTATTTCAAAAATTTTTAAAAGTGTACTTTTTGGTGAAAAAAATTATTAAACATTTCAATTATTTATAACAATTGTAATTAGCAATTTCTTGTAACTTAAACTATTTGTACAAAAAAGGTTGTCTTTTTAGTTTTAAAATGCATTTTTGAAAATTTCTCTACGACAAATATCTCCAGAGATATTCATTTTTAAAATTGACAACTTTTTTATTTTTCACAAAAACGTTGTTTATAACTTCTGCAAAAAAATATTTTGGACAAATACAAAAATACGTATTTCCTTATTTTATGTATTTATTTTATGTGATTTCTCGTGAAAAAAGTTTCGATTGATTTAAAAAATTCGAAGTCATTTCTTGTCCGATTAGACGTGGAATTGCCTATATATATAATATATATTTATTTGAAATAGAAACATAATATTAGGATAATAATAAAATTAGGTGATTTCGTCAAATGTTACCGATTACTATCTTTTTATACTATCAGTTATGATACGAAGCTCATTCTGCAAGATATTCTGAATCAAAGACATGTTTATTACGAAATTTATTAAAAGGAAGAAATTGCATTTGTCAGTAAATAATGAAAAAAGTGTGAAAACTTTTGTCGAGCAAACACGAAATTATAACTGCATATTGTAAAAGTATCAATAAGTTTGCAACGAGAATTTCCGTGAGAAATATGATCGATGTTATCGGTGATAAATCGAGACAGATGTAACTTTTACGCTATGACATCGAATGTTTTTTGGTGTCAATCGATTTTTGCATGAAACATGGAACGTCAGACCTCAGTGGAATTTGCCAAATTTTTGTTTTTTTTTTTTTTTTATTCTCGGGAATGTGTTACGGTTTTTGGGAATTTCGATAAAGTTATAGCTATAGACAACTCGGTTCATGGGAAAAGTGCGTGATGCCGTATCGACGAGCCGTTTTGATGTCGATATTTTTATTAGCACTGGCAGACCGAAACTGTAGAATTTCCGAAAAGCTTCGCAATTACGTTTGGTTAAAAAAATATCGTTTCGCTCTCGTAATAATATTGTTCCGTTTGCTAGTTTTTAATTTTCAATAACATATAAGTTTAAGACTGGAGATTAAAACGATCATTCTTTTCAATAGAAAAAAAAAAAAACAATATCAACAACAATAGGAAAATTACTCTAAAACGATTCTATAATTCGATCAGTGGCTCGAATAACGCCGATGGCATTTCTCCATACTTTGCATTGGAAATTTCATATTTTTAAACGTGTTCGTCCATTTCAGTGAAGTTTGCGAAGTACATTCGTGCAACTTTTTTTTTGACGTCAGTACCGTTACCGGCATCGCACGCGACACGACGGAAATTGGTTGCCAAAGTTCCGTCACTTATACGTTTCAATTTAGAAACGAATTGAATTGCGTTTAAATTCTGTACGTTAGGTGAACTCTCGAATATACAAATTTCATGTAAATTTATTACAATTATTGTGCTTGTCTTAAAATTGAGAGATTTTTATCGCAAGAATAATGCCGACCCTGATTCGCATCGCGTACATGACAGAAATACATGCGCGAAAACTTTTGCCATTTTATCAATGTAACCATTATCGCCAGCGAAGAAGGACCACTTCCGCGAGCTAAAATGCACTGGGAAAATGTGCAAACTGCTTTGACGAACGACCGCATAATGCAACAGCTGCGGACTCGATTGCCAGAAACTCTAGCATGTATGCAACCTCTGTAAAGCATTTTAAATTATACTAATACACAGACAATGGATGATAATAAATAAAACATACTGCTGACTACTATTAAATTCTCTCAAATTCGAAACATTTCATAAATTCTCATTATTCATAAAACGTATATTTGATAATGTTAAATTCAATGAAATAAAAGATAAATATGATATAAAATTTTAATATGTAATTATAATTGATTTAACAATAACATTAAAAAATATAAATTAACAGATATGAGCGAAAGTAATTGAAGTTGGTTCCTCTCTATCCCCGCATTCGAAATTCAAATAGCAATTTACGGAGAGTCGTTAAACTCTGGCAACACAGTTTGGAGACCATCTGCATTACAAGGTGCAAATTCAGTTTACTTATTCGAAAGTTCAAGTGTCTATATGTCTCTCTCCGCAATTAAATCTGTCAGAATATTTATACCACGTTCTGATAATGGATTAAATATCGCTGAGAAGAGGACGCAGCAATTAACTACATCGCGGATACGATACGTCAAAAATAATAAAGATCTTTAAGGCATGCAAGCATCTTGAAGAACGACTTATACAAAGTGTAATTCAAGAACCACGATGACAGATATCGGAAGCTAATGAAGCTAACTGGCTCGAACTCGAAACCCGTCGAGATAAGATTACGATATACTGCGTCGAAGTTCCAAATAATCTGACAGTGCTTCAGAGTGTAACAATATCCTGATCATAATATCATCATAGTATACATCATTGGATTCTATAGGATAGAAGGGCCAAATTCATCTAACGATGCGAGCACGCGCCGCACATCTACGGCTGCCAGAGAAAAACTGTGACACTTCTTAATATTCTTTCGGAAGAGAATCGACGTGGACAGCTCTCTACTTGGAACGAATAAACCCGGCGATCCGTCACGTCGTATCTGCCTTCTCGGCGCTATAACTTATCGAATTATAGAGTAAAAGCGAAACTATATGGGCTGGAGCGTAATCGTCCGGTTTAAAGTCGATCCGGTTGTTTATCGGACCCATAACGTACATACGCGTACCGCGCATTTACGCCAGGTATATATCGCGTATCGTGTGCTCACAGTGTTTGCCAATTTCAATGCAAATATAGAAGATCTTCCCGGTCTCGGCAAACGTATCACCTCGCTCTAACCTATTGGTCTTGCCACGCGGTGTGTTTGCGCTCCCAAGTGGCCGCCACCAAGCCACTAGCCCGGGCTTCATACTGCCTGGTTTGGAAGTGCGATGCTGAAGCTGCGATGCACTCGCGATACAGTTCAGCCCGCGCGAATATATCCGCCGCGAACGTAAATCTTTTTTTCGGGCGATACCTTTACGGCTGCGCGTGCCGACGGAAACGAGCTTCTGGCGCGTTGCCGACGCGTTTAGGGGTTAACTAAGGGATATTTACTCGATTCGGGGGCCACTCGAGTTTGCGTTCTCGAATGGCGTATATCCTTTTGAAGGCTTCCGTTTATCTCTCCGACGGAGAGAGATAAGCGGAAAAATAATTTACACACACACACACACCATGCGAAATTTTTAAATACTTAAAACCTATCCTCTCTCACTTTTCAAACGCGTTTATCAGGCGAATTAAATTATATTTTTAAAAAGTTTCGCGCGCGTATGTCCTTTTTACAAGTCGACTGTAAAAGTTATACAAACTTCTGCTATAAATGAAGCTCCTCCTTTCGCTTTTGTATGCTTACATGTTACACGAGAGTTCACAGTTTCGCATAAATAAAGAAAAAGGTTGAGATTAATGCGTTTTATAACGGAAATATCTGGTGGTAAAAGTAGAAACGTAGAATAGGAAAAGTTTATAAAGAGCTAAAAGAGGCAAATACGGTGCGCGGAAATTTCATAATTATTCGGTACGGCGCTAATGACGTATAAAATACTTGGTACATGACGTCACTCGTCGCGCGCGTCTCAAAAGGAAGAAATTAAAAGCTCAACCCCGAGAAAGATCGCATCGCAAATGATTGTCGGTTGCTCTCGACTCTCCGTCGAGAGGGTATCAAACGGCCGCGACTTTTGCTCGTCCTATTCGATTAGTCCTCGCCGTAACGAAGTATCTGACGACGATGAGAGCGAGTGAGAGAGAGAGAGAGAGAGAGAGAGAGAGAGAGAGAGAGAGAGAGAGAGAGAGAGAGAGAGAGAGAGAGAGAGCGCCACCTTAATTCAACGAAATTTTCCCGGCTTTATCACCGGCCTGACTGCGAATTACGCTCGTTCGCGGGCAACTCTCATTAAAACCAACCTTCCTCCCCGTTTCCGAGCTGAATGTGCTGACCGTCCTCGCGCCGCCAGGTGATGTTAGGCGTCGGGGAGCCAGTCGCGGCGCAACGCAGGGTCACGTTTCGCCCCTCCATCACAACCATATCCGTGCTGGTATCATAGTCCAGGATGTCGGGCGGCACTGTCGGCAGAGAAAAGTGCGACCGTTAAAATGCTGCATTGATAAATATTATACATAGACTGCGTGGAAATGCGAGAAAAGTGTTTTGAGATAAATTGAAAAAAAAAAAAAAAAGAAGTCCGAAATATACGTCACACACGCTTTTCATATTGTATATTTCGAGATTGTTTCCAATTTTATACTAGTAGTATAAAATTATGTCAACGAGAACGGCGCAATTACGGTTATTTACGGGTTTCTAAAATAACTTTCCGCGAAAAGCTATTCATCTCGAAAATAGTATCAGCGATTCAACGAAACGTTAGATAGAAAAGTACATTAAATCAAGGAAAATCGTGGAATTGGATCACCGCTATATTTGCCTTTAATCCTCCTAATGGACGTACCTTTGAGCAACTCTATAAGGATCGGACGATATTTAATAAGAATGCTTACATCCGGTATCTGGCTACCAGAAATTAGGTGGTAGCGTTTAAGGGAGCGTACGCGGGAAGTAATGAATCCGATCTTCGTGACGTTTACCGATGCACAACGCTCAGCGCAAGTACAAACTCCTCTTGCCGTAACATTTAATACGCAACAATAACGCTCGTAAGTTACCTCTCGCAGGCGGTAAGGGTGGACAAGTATATCTGCTCGTTCATAAATCAGCCGGTCGTGGATTAGTTCTCTGCATGTGCCGAGAGGGTGGAAACTGCGAACACGTGCACACGCGACGCATGCTGCAGGCCGCACGTAATAAAGTAGTGAATGATAACGGCGCGGGCACGACGCATCCGCGTCATCTCCGGCGGAAGCGAACTCGCGCGACCGAATGTCTACTGTACAGTCGGACCTTCATACGCGGGCATTAAAGAGGGCGACCCGAAGGACATTTCGGGTCCCGTATGACTCTCCGAGATTCGAGGAATAACAATGCCGAGTTGCGCGGAGTTTAGCATTTAGCCTGGATACGCGGCTATTCGTTATTCTACTTCTGTTGCTCCACACACACACACACACACACACACACACACACACATTTTGCTCCATATCTATTATCCAAAATTTCAGAATCCATAAATGTCCGCGAAATACGAGATCGCCCTGGCGCAGCTTTGCAAATTCAGCATCTCTGAAATGCACGTGCGCTAAAAAAAAAACCCACAGTGCAGAAAATAAATGTGACTGCGAGATCATCGTAGCTCTCCGCGCTCTTACTTCGCCCTTCGGCTCTCGTGTGTGAAACGATGACTTTACGATCGTGATTCGGAAAGAATGTCAGCGGAAGCGAGACACGCGCGTGCGACTCCCGCTGCGCTCGTTGCGGATATCATAATCCGAGCGTGGCCTGGTTATCCCGCGGCCAAGCTTTTCCATTTGGCTACACCCATTAAAGTCGACCCGAGCTCTCCTCCTTTATTTTCTCTCTCTCTCTCTCTCTCTCTCTCTCTGTCCCTCTCCTCGCAATCAGCTTCTCTTTCTCCCTCACCTTCTCCCAGGGCGTTGAACAAACGCGTCCCTCGCGAGTAATGTCTTACTAGATTCGCCTACACGCGAATCGGGGCCCGAAGGCTGCATCGGTTACAGGCGGGGGAGGTTGACGGGGTCGATTTTATTCTGCCCTACGGCCGGAACTCGATTTGCGGTTGAGTGCCCGTATGGGTGATGCTGAATTGGCGGGTCAAAGCTACCTAGAGCTTCCACCCGCCACATCGGGAGGACCCGCTCTCCTCTTCCGCTGGTCCTATCGTCTGCGCAGTTGAACATTTGTTCGTTCGCTCGTTCGTTCGTTCGTTCGTTCGTTCGTTCGTTCGTTCGTTCATTCGTTCGTTCATTCATTTGACCCTGTGCATCTATTTGGCGATCATGCGAATTTTGCATGTACCGATGCAACTCGTGGCAACCGGCAAATCGCCCGCACAGAATGCGCTATTTTGTCGAGTAATACTCGATGGGAGCAATAATATATATACTATATATCAATATATATATATATATATATATACTCGCATATATATTAGAAAAAAAATAATAAAAAATATATAAATATTAAAAATTCCGCTAATGTCTACTAATTAGTAAGTGCAAGTACCTCCTTTTAGAAACAGAGATTTTTTTAATTTATTTTTATTTTAAAAACATTATATAAAACATGTTTTATTTTTTTCTTGTGATATAAAAAAGGGTAAAATAATTTTTATATTAAATTATTTTTTATTTACATCCATATATGGATGGAGACAAATCTGAAAAATATTATATAATATTGAATTACATGCGATCATAAAGATATGACATAAAAGATGGCATTCATGAAAAATTGCAAAATATTATTTAAGTCCTCCTATCGATATATTAAATTAATTAATTAATTTTAAGTTTTCCTAACTGAGACTTGTACACAATCTAGTGATTTATATCATCCGATTTCTCAAGTCGATGTATTCAGTGAAAACTTTACAACAAATTGGGCGCTACCGCGGTTGCAATCCGCTTTTACTCCTCCATTCCATCTACTGCTCTACTGTTTTGTAACCCCACAGACGCTAAACTACAAAACAAAACAAAACTCAGCACAATCGCTCATGCGGCTGCTACCGTTTACCACCACATCAATCTGAACCCAAATCTTACTCGCTGCACTTAACTGTATATAAAGCATTATTTCAATACCTACGCGAATTCAGCAACTTTTTGTCTTCGCGTTTACGTTACGGCAGCTTTTCCGCATGAAAAAACAAACGGTTAATGAATTTTGAAAAGTTTCTCGACAACATCGCGAGAGAGATTTTCGTAAAAGTTACATGATTACACGTAGCAATAATGGATGAATATTTTTATAAAATATAGCGATACGCGCGCGCGTTCGCGCGTGATCAAGATTATATTACTGATTATTAAATACTCGTATAGTGACGAGGTCGGTTCAGTTTCTCTGTTATTTCATACATTCGTTTTACGGTATATCTACCGTCTATCTCACGCATTGCACACATATAATACACGCAACACACACACACACACACATGACGATAAGCCGTCCCGCCCGACGTCTGTCATCCTCGCATCAATCCAGGTATGATGCGTCGTTTCTATTACTGTGACATCGTCGACTCCTGGCTTATATGTATATATATCCTGGGGCATAAAACAATTTTTTTGTCCGCTTTGTTTCAAGCGGACAATTATTTGACGTGGATTACGAGTGATGATACTGTTTTTAACAATACGCCGTCCTCTCACGAGCCAAACAGGACGTTATAGAATTATTATAGTCTGCTGATGAAAGGCGTGGAGAATGTGCCGCTGACATCCGCGCGACTCTGCATATAGCGTTATCTTATGTAACAATAACCATATGCAAATAGGTCTTCATTTATTATAGTGTTGCTGAACACCATTCGGAATTGATATACGTCTGCGATATGTTCCTACTATACCGCACAGTTTATTCACATTGTTCTGCATGGTCTGCGTCTGGTTATGATACCGTTCTACGGGTTGCGGGAAATTCTATATATTAAAGCAAACCCCGGTATATATCGCGTATCAACCTCAATCCGCCTCGCCCATTCCGTTTACCGGTAACAACCTTCGTCGGTTCGGAGTCCTAGAAACTCACCACTCCTCAACGTGACTATGCACTTCGTTTCATCTAACGTTGTTTCTACAACGCTGAAGTTACCAGGCGGAATGACCCCGGTCAATTTTAGATAACAGTGGCTTTCCTTAAATCCGTCTACATTTGCTAATGCTTTGCATTACTGCAACATACTCGACATTTTGTAGAATTATTATCCAAATTCTGCTCTAATAAAAAAAAAAAAAACGAATCGTAAAATAAATGTTTCGCCAGAGAAAATTTCAGAATTTTTTCACTAAAATATTTCTCTACGATATGTTCCATTTCAGCTATCGTTTTTCGTTTATCTGACACTATAAGCATAGAATGCTAGCGAATCTCTCTCTCTCTCTCTCTCTCTCTCTCTCTCTCTCTCTCTCGCTAAATGACAGCAATCAGACGTTCCGTCGCGTTCTGTGCTTTTTGCGGCACAAACGTCCTTCTCGAGCAACGCTGGCGCAAAAAATCCTCCAGCGAGGTAGACTTGTATCAGGTATCAATCCAACTCTATCTCGTCTATCCTACCCCGTAACAACCTCCGCCACTCCAGATTCTCTTGGACTCACCCCTGACCAATGCGCACTCGTTTCGTGGAACGTCGTTTCTAGCCGTGCAACTGACGTTGAGTAGCGCCGGTTCGGGTTTTAAAAGTGCGGTGCATCGGACGAGCGCCGCAAGCCGAGCGTGGCTTAATTTCGATGCGTAAATCGAAACGGTCAGCGCAGGAGGGGCGAAGGGGGTTGGGAGAGCGAAGGGGGTTGGGAGGGCGAGCGGGGGATTGCCTCACGTCGAAACACGACAAGCCACGTAGCGAAGTTGGGAATTCGTTCCGGGCTCGAAAACGACGTTGTAACGAGTGCCGCGCCTGCAGGGCTATCGGAGGTAGGTCTTGGTAAATCAGCTGGGAAATGGACTCACCAACGGGGAGAAAAGTTTGGCGGATTTATTTCTGGAATCCGCCCGGTTAATCAACAACTGCAAGCGAACGATCCAAGTTTTCTAGCGCTTTAACGTCCCGTCATAATACGAAACGTCAAAAATGTTTTCTGGCCGTTAAATGAATTAACTTTAGTTACTTCGGTACTCTTTGGTATTACGGTTGAAAGTAAATTGATTCTAAACTTAATGTCAACGTCATTCTATTTCTTCTTCTTCTTCTTCTTCTTCTTTCCCTTTACGATTATTAGGCGACTATAAAGCGATATAAGCGGCGATAAATTTGGTTTTCATTTACACAACATTTCCCTCCTAACGTTACTTTCTCGAAGAAGAGAAAAGGCGCGATGCATCGGTAAACGCACAAAAGGTATATTTTTATCGAATCGCCGTTTCCGTGAGATACAACATAGATTCAGCGAGAGGAAGTTCTTAACGGAGCTAAGCTGCACGAGAGCTGAGCAAGAGCAGTATCGGCGATGCACTTTATCACAGATAAAATATGCAGCTTACAACTTTGCTGCCGCCGACGAATCGAAGCGCCCACAGGGAGATATGTAGCGCGATTGCCAGAAGAGATTGGTTCGCAGAATTCGCTAACAGTAATCCAATATTGGACCTCGGCAAACAGTTGGCTTCCTGCTGAATTCGAATAACGTATTTAAACAAAAACGGTATCACCTGACGAATTATTGATTGCAAGATAATCGTCGATGATATTTCTGTCGCGACAAAGCTTTTGAAAAAACATGTAACGATAGGCAAGGCGTGAATTTTCTTTGTATTTTACGTACACTCTAAAGCATTGTATTGTTGTCACAAATATACACACACGAGAAATACATTGTCGATAATTTTAATTACTAATCTGTTCGTAGCAAAAGTTAATTAATTTTATCGAAATTATTGGCTCGCGCCAAATTAATCCCTCTCTCTCTCAAAACGACAAAGAAAATATAATAAATTTGCGCCGCGCTCACGTGATTTCGCAGCTAAACGCTACCGTTCAATGAGTGTCCGGCATACTTTATGTGGCACGCGTATTCACGGATTACCCAATCAGGGAACGTGCACGCTGTTCGTTCGAAAAATATTGAAACTACGTCGACCACGAGAGAGAGAGAGAGAGAGAGAGAGAGAGAGAGAGAGAGAGAGAGAGAGAGAGAGAGAGGGAGGGAGAGAGAGAGAAGAATAGTAAATGCTCTCACGTGCCGAGTAAAACCGATTGTATTTACAACTAAATCGCCTAAGTTTATTTTCACAAAAACAATGTCCTGATTTCGCAAATGGATGATTAAAATGTAACTACCGCGGACGAACGCGTGTTCGTGCATCAATCGCGACCTCACCCTGTACAGTGTCGAGAAGCACGTGACGCGCGGTGTGATTAACACGTATCGCGCGCGGGCCGAGCGTATTGCAGGAACAAAGAGGGATTTTACCGGATGCGGGGATTTTGTTTGAACCGGTTTTCCATGGTCGAAAGATATCCGCGCGCGGGTGCGCGAGCTCGTGGACGCGCGATCAAAATAATACGGGCATTATACGAAATGTCATGAGAAGAGACACGCACATATTATACTTATATATATATATATATATATATATATATATATATATATATATGCTTCATTATAATGAGTATTAATGGTAGCTTTAACGTGGAAATAGAGTAACGCGCGGAGTTGCAAATAAGTACCTAAGCGCATTAATCACGTCACGCAATTGTGATTGTTAAACAGAATTGTGATTGGTTCATTCGTAATATACATATATCCAATAGGGTAAAACAACTATGCCTTCTTTGTACGGAAGCTATTCATGCACGGAGGTCCGCAAGCGTACACCGGCACACACACGAAACTTATATAGATTAAATATGATTAACACATATTCTCTCTCGCTTAGCGATTACGTAAACAGTTGCTCGGAGAATATTACAGTTTGTGCTTTATTCTATATATTTATAATATGATTATACGATAATGGATGACACGGAACGTTACTTCTAATTTCGGAGACGAGTAGTGATATGAATAGTGATTGTAAAATTTTTGAGCATTCTTGCCTAGAGCTTGCACAGATTTTTAAATCTTTTAATATTTTTTCAATATATAATTTATCGTCCTTTAAAAGACAAAATAATGTTTGTAATTGAATTGAACACTAGCATGAAATAAACGAGAAAAATTGTAGCAAGTCGAATAAATTGTTCTCTCGTTCTAATAGGTTCGCGATTTAAATCTGATATTGATATTAGTCAATGTCTGCTTCCTGCGCCGCACAGTATAATCGCTGGAATAACTATTATTCTTGGTCGCAATAAAGCGCAGACGACGTCAATACAAATCTACCGCAATAATCGAGCACTCATTGTGCGCTCATGCAGGTAAGTGTATCGCGCGTATCGCTCAGTTAAATCGCATATTCGTGATACAAAGAGTGTTATAGCTGACGTAGCATTCGATTGCAATTTCACGAGCCAGCAACGAATGGAGTATAACTGACAACTCGGTTAGGGAATCGTACGCGAATGATTGAGCCACGAAATTTTTGATGCTAAATTAGCGCATTGATCGCATAGAAAAGTTTATTCGCGTCGATAGAGAGGCAATTGAAGTGATATCGATGAGCTGCCGAAATAGCATAGATACATTAGTGTTCGCAGAAATTATGATTGTACATGTCACAAGTTTTTTGTAAATTCACTCCTTTTGTAAAAAGCCTATTCTTCTCATAAAATGGCTGAATTTATGAGGAATCTGTAATATAATTATATATATATATATATATATATATATATATATATATATATTACAATTTTCAGACAATTCAGTTTGAAATTCATTATTTTATTTATTTTATCTCGTATAAACGCGATATTCAATTGTGTACTCGAAACAATGTCGTCATAAAAGTGATACGATATATATGAGAACTAATAATTTGTAATAAAATCATTTTTGCTACCAAACGATACTCATATTTTTGTGCAAATCAGCATATGTGAAAATATATGTGAAAACAAAATAATTTTGATTAAAACTACGTTGTACGTCATCGTTAAAAAAGCATTTTGCTCGCTTCACGTCAACATACATACTATATATTTGCAAGAAAGCACGTACAAAAATATAAATTTCATATTTGTACAACTTATTTTAACCGAAACTACATCATTGCCGATATCGTCGGCCGTATTTTAATAAAATAATTTACGGATGCAGAGCAAATTGCGCATAATATGGAGATTTTGTTTTTATGGAAATATGCCGTTCCGGCGTATGATAAACGTACTACGTAAAAACGTGCTACTGATAAATTACTACGCTTATCATACGCCAGGCAGCTATTCTTCGCGCCCGACGGTCAATGAGCTTATTTTGTAGCGGTGTTTCATGCACTGTCCGGTGTGCCCTATAAATTGGAAAAAAAAAAAACGCGTGATCAATATTTAAGCAGGTTTGTACAATTAGTAAAGAGAGACGTAGGAGCGGCTGCGCGAGGCGAATCGCAGAACCATGAGAAGTTATCGATCAAGCCCGCTCCGCTCACATTTTTTTCCGATATAACGCTATCCGCAACACGAACGGACACAGACTGCCATCAGCTGATCGCGAGTTAATGCGTAGCTATTCTCACTCGTTAGCACGTGCGGACATGCAACGATTCGCGTGCCGGTCAGGCGCCTCGCAGTCTGAACCGGATCGAGGCTTTTCTACTGCAAGTGGAAACATAAATGAGAGCCCTGCTCTCTTGTAACCGATACAACTCTCGTTCGCGCACGTCGTCGGGGAATAATTGGGTCGAATGGAAATAAGAAGAATTACATGTATATAGCGGGGAATTTAATTAAAGAAACCAACTCTGAGGGAAAGTATTTAATCGAGATCCTACTGATAATCCTGCGGGATAAAAACTGTGAGCTTTATAATGTGGAAGCAATATAATGCGAAATTATTTAAATGCAAACGAGAGGAATCGTTGATTAAAATTAAGAACAATTGTTCTCCATGCTCGATATGTATATATATATGAATATATATGTTTTATAAAAAATCGAGAAATCACTTCCAAAAATTCGTCGACTATTACAGTATTTTACGACTTTTATTGACGTATTTGCAAAACAAACGTGTACCACCATCGAAAGAGTAACCTCACGCGACGACGGGTTGTCAGTTAATTAGCATGTGCAAGCTTGCCGCGGTTCCCTGAATAATTCATGGCACGTTGCATTTCATTCGTAGAACACCGAGTTAATCTTCAACAATCACACAGATATGCACATTCATATATTTTATTTTCGCCAATAAATTGTGTGTGCCGTACATATTACATTTTACGATAGATATATATATATATATATTATCTAATCGGCGATCATCTGATAAATCGAAACGCTTTCTTTGTCTTTGAAAACTCTGTACATTGCATCTTATTAAATACGAAGTATTTAAGATGACCACAATTGCGGTACTCTGATCTCTGCACAGGATCGGGAACAAATGTTTGCAGTTCGAGCCACGATTGTAATTAATGCGCGTACGTACGATCGTCGCATCGATAAATGTGTGGACATTAATGAGCCTACGCTTATTAGCGCTTCGATACCAGGATTAGGAGCGTTATCGAACCGATGGTGTATATATCAGTTCTGTCACATTGCGTACACTTTGTGATTACGAAATGACGAAATAGTAGGCGATAAAATATTTCACGGCAGTAATTCAGCGATCATGAAGGTACGATTACGGTCGACAAAATTATTAAATCATTCCTGGCATTATTGCAGATCAGATTTCGACCTGCAATAATTGATAAGGCTCGAACGCAGAGAGAATGTATTAATTCCAACGAAAATTCACGCGTCAAAGCTCTTATCGTTGTTCTTATCGCCGGGAATGCTTCCGAAAAATTTTATGAAAATAATTGAGCGATAAAATAATATAAAATCGAAACATGTATATATTATACAATTAAGCCTTTTCGACCAACTTTTAATTTTAGTAAAAGTTTTTTTTTTTTTTTTTAGTAAATGATTTTATATGGGCAAACGTATTTTATAAAACGCAATAAAGATAATAACGACTATAAAGAGTCAAGTTATATCGAAACACGCGAAAGTATCAAGAAATATACTCCGAAACAAAGGTATCGGTTTGTACGATATCTTTTGTCGGGTTTCGCTCACGCCATGAATTCACGCGGGATCCAGACGGGAAATAAAAATAGATGTATCAATTCTTCATAGCTCTGACATTTATAGTTTTCAATGCTTTTCGCGAGATTTATCGGGGTAAAGAAATTTGCACGGATAATTTTCTGGCCGGGCGTTGATGCAAACGCGGAAATTCTTTCAAATGGAAATAACGTAGTGTGCTGTATTACACATTTCGGACTGCGAATTGTTCTTCCGCTTAATCTTTAGCGCCCTTTAATTTTAAAGCTACATGATATAATCGAATAAAGTTGTATCAAGCAATATAAAGATTAAGAAATATATCCACATGTACTTGATATTGCTATGACATCTTGCTTAAAAGCGACGCCAATTAAACCGCAGAATGTATTCGTATTTTTTTTTTTTTTTTTTAATTATCGAATAAATTGTATATAATATCATATAAACACAATTGCATAAAAAAATGCAATTTATACATATCACATCAATTTGATCGTATTATACAGAAGTTGTTTTCTCCACTCGACAAAATTCTACATCAGAAATCATTCATCATCTAGTACGGCAAATATAGTCGCAGAATTATCTTTTGCGGAATCGAATATTTTATTGTACAGTGAAACTTTTAATTTGATGCGAAGCAGATTGAGGAGAGATATCGCTGAAAATTAAATTATAAAAATTTTTTAAATTAAACGACAGAAACGATACAATTTTGAAACATTATACGCAACATTCCATAGACTCATACCAACATCACTACCCTTGCGCACTATCCTTGGTCGCAGTAAAAAGTTTGCCGCGAACGTCAGTAGCGTGGGACAAGCGAAACGTTCCATTATGTATTTGTTGGTACCACTTCTCAGCGGCGCTGCAAGATAACGAGAGGAGAGAGAGAGTGTGTGCTTTTCTTTCTCTCTCTCTCTCTCTCTCTCTCTCTCTCTCTCTCTCTCTCTTTCTTTTCTCCCTTTTCTCCCGTTGCCTATCTATCTGCTTGTACCGTGACGAGATCCGGACAATTCTACTCGGCGGGAGATACTCGTCGTCACGGTCCGTTGCGATCTTGTTATCTGCCAGAGGCCATGCGAAAAAAGTAACGGACGAGCGTCAGGGCGCGAGGGAAGAGGAGAGTGGATCGGAGAGGCGCGCAGTGGATAAAGAATGAAGATAAAAGTGTGTGTCCCCCGGTATCGTTGTTGCAGGGCGGACGGAAATGCCGGAAAGTTCGGCCGAGAGGCGCGCCGTAGTTCGCTGGAACAATAGATCACTTTGCCGGGACACACGATCCGCAGGACAATCCAGGTCCCTAATCGAAATCAGTCGGTTTCTGGCGGTTTTTCGCGGAGGAGAGGAGACGATGGTGGCGCGTCGGATTCGTTGCGCGCGACGTAGAATTTATTTACTCGGTACACATAAAGCGGTTCAAATGGCACCGCCAGGTATCGCGCCGTATCAAATTGCTATCGGCCATCAAAAAAGGGGTAATTTGACGACCGACCTTCGTCTCGCTCGTCTCGCTTCCTACCACTTACTCGCGAAAGTCCTGCTCTCGCGAAAGTGGATTTAGACGAGTAGTCTTTTAGATTTTGACTGCTCTTTTTTTTCAGGGGGAAAAAAGTTATTTCGGTTTACGAGAACGTTGTATAAGAATATTTTCGCAAATATCTCGCGCAGCATGTAAAAGAGTAGGTTGTTATCTCTTTTTAGATTACACTCTATGTGTATATTTAGTGGCTCTTAAATGACATATCTATATGTATATCTACGTGAAATGATATGAGAGAGAATGAAACCTCTATTTTCGTTTTGAACTATTTTATGAGATATTCGGTGCAAAAATAATATGTGCTTCAGTAGCTTCTTCGACGCGATATACAAAAGGAAAATCTGTTTTTCACCTCTCTCTCTCTCTCTCTCTCTCTCTCTCTCTCTCTCTCTCTCTATTTCTCTTCTCTCTCTTTATCTGTTTTCTAACTCTCTTCTTTACTCGAAGCAAGTTCATTGCACCGGTCAAGTAGATGCAAAAGAGTAGAGCTTTTCCATAGTTAATACAGATTCTACATTCGCATGCAACTATCTCTCCGCAGTCGATTTGAATTATGTATATGCGCTCATGTAAATATACACGTGAAATAAAGTTTAAATTGATAGCGCTTAAGCAGAGCGTTAAATTTAACACGACTTTTGTATTCATTCGTATTTCATCATCGTATCACAATGCACTTCCTTAATGCACGTATCTCGAGTAATACGCTAGCACTCGTTTTCGCAATTTCGCGGTCACATTATCCCGCGGCCGCGAAAGCCCGGCGGAGCTTGCATAATATACAATAAAAACGGACGCCACGCTTGCAAAACGCCATTGTCGCAAAACCCTTTGAGACCTACGTTAAGGCCGCCGTATGTTACATTTCGGAGCGATCCATAGTTGTCGCGCGGCCTGTGCAAAAAATTCAACGGCTATTTTTCTGAAACCCTTGCCTTCTGCAGAATCAACTTCTCGAGACCAAATGGGAAAAAAAACCAAGAATAAAAGCTAATACCAGAAACTATCCATATAACGTGCATTAATACTCGCAGAGCTACAACAATTTGTCGTATTTGTCATAAATATGTATTTGTCTATAAATCGTATCTGTATTATAATAAATTGTGGTATGCTATCCTGAAACGCGTATCCAGAGAGAATCATATTTCCTACACATTATGTGAGAGAGAAGTTACCCTTTTTCTTCATCGAGTGAAAGAAAAGGACAATCTAATTCGGCTATGCGGTTTATGCACTCGGGATGCTAATGGAGAACGCGTCAGAGGAGAGAGAAGATAGCAGTGTACTGAATTTGAAATATCACTTTGCATAGTTGCGTATGTGCTTGCGAAATATTATCGCGCTGAAACTAATATTTATTTATTTCTGATTCGAGTTATTAATTTTTCGCAATTTTCGATTGATTTGCTACTGTATCCATGAAACCGTAAAAAAAATTTTTAGTACACAGTTACAAATATTCGCATATTTTTCAAAAAAAAAAATTTGCAAAAATAAATTCTCATTATGATCGCAACTCTCTTCGTTCTCCGCGAGATCTAATCTAATCATCATGATTGCTGTCTAGTTTTCAACGAACAATGTTACGTTGTTTTATCTTATTTCCTTAACAATACTTCAATGCTATTTAAGCATAATCCGGAGAGAATATTTGCACGATATCATCATTGGGAGTAGGAAAATCTTCTAATATCGCTAAATGTACTCAATTTAAGGCATAGAAGAGCACCTTCAATTCGCAACATTCTTACGGCATATCAAAGCGAAGGATTGGTCGTTTTAAAGGTGCAAATATTGCGTCTAAATCACATCGTAAGGCCACCGTAAACCCTATACTTGAGGCCTTTTTGCGCAATGAGAGTAAATAAGAGAAAAGAGAGAGAGAGAGAGAGAGAGAGAGAGAGAGAGAGAGAGAGAGAGAGAGAGAGAGAGAGAGAGAGGGAGAGAGAGAGAAAGCTACCACCCGCAGCGCGTGATGGGTTTGCCGTGCAAAGTAACGATCTTATTCTTCGTTTATTTCCAATACCGACAAAGTCTATCGCGAAACGTTTCTATGCCTCGTGCTTCCATTGAATTTCCTGTGACGTGAATCATGATTGAGCAAATCCATGCGGATAACGGACATTCATCTTCCACTCTGACTGTCATAATAGGCTTTAAGATTATTTATTCGATTTAATTTTTTTCCAATTTTCCTTAGCATTTGTTAAAATAGAAACAGCAAAGTATCTAATCTCTTAATGAGAAAAAATAAAAACTATGTAAACTGCAAGAAAGAGAATTTACTCAAGAATTATTCGACAAAAGTTATTTGCAATTAATAATGAGTATTAATTGTCTTCCTCTACTTGTTCATATTCTTCAGCATCTTCTGAACAAATATTTCTGCGCGTTTTAATAAGCGCGGAATATCACGTCATAAATCCGTCGAGACTGCGGTACTCGAAATTTCTTCGCGAAGTGAAGAGCAGATGTTTATCTTTCAGGAAGTAGCCTCTCTCTCTCTCTCTCTCTCTCTCTCACACACACACGCGCGCGCGCACGCACACACACACACACACACACACACACACACACACATGCACGCGCGCACACACAGAGAGAGAGAAAGATAACTACCCTTCTTCTCATTTATTTAGGTCGCGGTTCCCTCTAATTTGTCCAAACCTCTCTTTCTCACCCTCTCTTTCAACTTCACGCATAAACTTGAGCTGGCGATCGTACAATGATAATCTTCCACAATATTTCTCTCGCGCATTTTTTCTTTTTTTTATATTTCTCGAATAAATAATTTATAGAAAACGCGAAAATAAGTCTCATACATTTCGACGCACATTTATATCCCGCGATATCGGTAAAGTTGAAATTGGTTTCGTCATATGTACGAAATGAAAATACATTGCGCCGTTTTGCCGTGTAGCGAGATATCGATGTAATTAATGAAATATTGACGTGGACGCGCTGCCTCCAAGTTTTGGTCAACGCGGTGAGAACGATCGGACGCCACATCGATTTGTACTATTAAATGTTATACGCGCGTCACACATACACATATCGAAATATTTACGGAGAGAAAGAGAGAGAGAAAGAGAGACGATGCGCGCGTGTATGCGGAATCAACTCGCCGCCATCGCGCGCAGTTCCGCTTTGTGCTTTGCCCACGCGGATAAAGATGTCGGATAAAGGTAGATCGGGTAAACGGAAATGGACTTGCAAAGCGTGATGCGAAAAGTTGCAAACTTCTGCGGCGAAGTAGGCTACGACCGCCGCGGAGCCGAATTTAGAAGTATATCCTTTCACGTTTCCACGACGTGAAAGACTTAAAAAAGCACGCACGAGTACTCCGAAAATTGCGATCCGTATCCGGCTAGTCGAAAAACTGGCATCGCATGTATATCGCGCGTGCATGGTAAACTACGTAAGGCTGAATTTCTTTCGGGATATATAGTGCACAAGTTCAACTTTTCTCCCCTTTACAGATGTATAAACTTTCTATGCGTTTACCAAGTACTCGACGTAATTTAATGTACATTGCATACGCGACCAGATCGACCAGTTGACACGTTCGTAAACAGTGTCAGAGAAATAAATGGATAATAACAGGTTGTAATCGATTAGTATGTATGCCGAGTAAACGGTAGAGAATGCATTACAGCGAATATACGTAAATATGTGTAAAGCTAACGAGTATATATGTGTATATATATATATATATAAAGCTAAACGCAATTACAGAATTATTGATTACATTTGCAAATAAACAGAGGGAAAGTTTTACGGAAGGTATAAAAGTAGCAGCGAGCGAGAGGAAGATTAACATGCACTTAATCGATCGGAAATAACGTGCGATAAGAGTCGACGATACCGACCACTTTATGTTACCATTAGTTAATATGGCGAATTTGAATTAGAGAAGATAGTTAGTCACCGGAATTAAATCAAAACTGCCGCAGTTAACTGTAGTTTCTCACGGCCCGTCAAGATCCCCGAGGATACCATGCATTATGTCCATATATCGGCGGCCGACATCAACGTGACGTGGACGTGACCTGACAATGACCGTACCGGATGCCAGGCGATAGCCACGTGACATCCTGTCATTTCGCTCGGAGGGACGAATAAAGCTAATTTCGGGGGAATGAGCGAGCGATCTATCTCTCGTCGGTTTAATTGGACGATTTTAGCATAGAGGATCAGAGTTGGCGTATCAAAGAAACACGTCTTCTTACTTATGTACGAGAACAAGAGAGAGAGAGAGAGAGAGAGAGAGAGAGAGAGAGAGAGAGAGAGAGAGAGAGAGAGATTTTCACGTCGAAGCCCATCGGGACGAAACGCGTCAGTGATTTACGAGCTCGTGGCGCGAGTACATTCGAATGCGAATGGAGCGATCGATTTCTATATCAAGTGTCTGAATATTTGCAGATTACATAATTGAGCCTCTTCATCCCATTTGAGGTGAAGATCTTAATGAAAGCGACACTATAATATGCAACTTGTAATAAATATTTTGTCAAGTTTTTATTCCTTCAGGAGATATCCGACTAACGAACCTTATATCGACGCGAACTAATTATCTAAACTTGGAAATTACATTAAAGCGGAAAAGGAGGCAAAGGCGTTTCCACATTATTCCGTGAATTACACGGAAATTCGAAATTTCATTAAAACAAGAGTGTATCGTCTCCTATCGGATCTTATAATAGGATGCCATTAACGAAGATCAAGGTACTCTCAACGAATAAGAATCTCTCAGTCTATTCTCTTTGCTTAATTCACTCGATCTACTGATACCGTCCTTCTCCATCTAATTAGTATTCTCTCTTAGATCTTATAATTAGCTATGGGACTCAAAGAATTCTCAACAATGCAAAAGGAGGTATATTCTATACGCAAGTTTGCATAATTATTCCAGATAAAATATCAATCAATATTATCGTAATACACATCTCTCTCTCTCTCTGTCTCTCTCTCTCTCTCTCTCTCTCTCTCTCTCTCTCTCTCTCTCTCTCTCTCTCTCTCTCTCTCTCTCTCTCTCTTTCACGTGATGATCATCTGAGATTTTCGACTGTATATAATTCATGCGCCATTTACCTCCGCATAAATATAAATAGCTACGTTATGGCTGCTCACATAATCAAAGATGCAAGGGAACTCTAACAAATTTCATTGAAGCCCGCAGGATCGTTTCCGACGCGCTATCGCGATAATTGCGGCTCGTCGACAAAGATCAGGCATCGGCACTAAAATGGGCATAAAACCACGCGAAAGGTCTTTCGCGTCCGTTTAATTTGCAAGGCATTAACCTTATTATTATGGCGGTAATACGGCCGCGAGTTTGCCGGGAACACAACGTGCGCGGGGGTTGCACGCGAGCAATCTTTACAGCCCTTCTCGGAAATGAAAAGTCGTGTGGCCCCTCGACAGCGAGCGCACGACACTCGTTCCTCATTTTTTTTTCTCCTTCTTCATGAACCCGCGTTCCTCCTTCTTCCCTTCCACCTCACCCCTGCCACACAACACGCTTCCCCTTTTTCTGAGTTTCTCTGCTCGCCCTGACTGCATGTTAAGCGCTATTTTTACGGCAACGGGTGACAGAGATTGCTTCATTCGTAACCATCAACGCGATGCAGTTCTTCATAAGACGCCTTTGTCATTTCCTCTTTAATTGTCCGCCGCCATCAGAACGTTTTATGTGAATCAAAAATTTACAATTTTTTATATATGTATTATTTTTACTACGTTTATTCACAACAATAACCCGAATGTTTTACGTCTCTATTCTGTGTCGCCGTCAATATCTATCGCAACGATAATTATATCTTCGATGGGAAACGACATGACGTAAATTCGATATCCCGAAAGACCTTGCCCATGATATTACAGATAGTGATTGGATTTACTCGCGAGTTTTCGGATGAACCCGCGTGCACGATATCACGCGTATCAGTGCGTGCTTGCATGCGCGCGTACACGCAATACCATCATGTGCGTGCATATACGTATGTATGTATAGATGTAAACACACACACACACACACACACACACACAAACACACAAACACGCGCGCACACGCGTTAACGGGAACTTTGCCAGGATCCAATAATTGAGATCCGAAAACATTTTCCGATGTCGCATTATCAACGTACATAAAAGCCGAGAGCTCCATTATGCGCGGTAAGACCATTCAATAGTTAATTAATTCATATTTGGCAGATTAGTTAGCGAATAATGTGATTTTACATTTCCCGATTGTAGGTAGCATCATGAAATTATTACATTGTTACAAATGAAGAATTACAAGATTTACTCTCTGTTACATTTTAATAGAATAAATTATAGTATATATAGTCAGTAAGTATTTAAATATAATTATACACGAAATTAGATACGTTGCTCGAGTTCAGATGTGTCTAAATTTATAATACAATAGTAAAGTAAAGATACCTTAAGTATTTATTAAATGTAAAACATACTTTTCGATCCAAATAAAAGCTGTTTTACTATCTTTAAACATTAAATCTTCTAATTACATCAAGAATTCGCATTGAGAAAATCTGTTTCCTCCTGTATACTCAGAATACACTGTTAACCATTCCCTTTCTGCCACATGCGAGAAGATTTCTCAAGTGTATTTCCTCAAGTGACTTAAACATGATTAATGCCCTTCTATAAATTCTGACGTCAAAATAATTGAAGTGAATAATTGTAGCCTAATAAATGAGAAATACATAAGAGTTTCAACGATATATTTTTGTGTCTGAATATTTTTAATAATATTAAATATAAATTCTGAAGCGGTCAAGAGTCAATTTAGCTAATATAACGAAATCGTTATACGTTAAAAATGAATGTTCAAGAATGAAATATTTAAATATTATCCAGGATTAAAAGAGAAGACCGCGAAATAAAAAGGATAAATGAGAGCTCGGTTACATTTTCCGTTCGTTCTCCCTGTGTCCCGTTGAACACAGCGGGTCGCATAAGAGCGAGTTCCCGAAGGAGGAGACCGGCTCACTTCCTACCCTCGCCAAGTACGCCTTCGGCGGTCTACCTGGCGGGCGAGCGAGAAGATTTCTTAAGCGACGACCGCGACGACGACGACGACGACGCGCTGTTAAAATAGAAAGCGCGGCGGAAGGCGCATTTGCCGGAGACTTCTATCGGGCGAGTCGCGAGGGGATGGCGGAATGATCCCACGAGGGAGACGAGAGAAGTTCCGTAAGTAGTCCGGTTACAGCTATACGCGCCCCCGACCGACCGGGTCTGAATCTGGGAAAGAGGGTCAGGTCAGGTCGACGCGCGCGCGAGAAGAGAGACCTGGTGCGCCGCCGCCGCCGGCTAGAACGGACCCCGGAGCTCGGGATTAGATTGCTACAGATGGGATGCGAGAGCCTGGCCGTATCTCGAGAATGCCAATTTGATTTCGGTACGAACGGCGGAGAAGACCCGGGACGGAAGACCGTAAAGTATACAACAAACGCAACGAACTCTACTGCATCGCGAGACCGGTAGAACCGAGAGGAGGTCAGTCCGGTCCTCGAGTGGTTCCTTCGAGAGGGTATGTCGAAACGTTTGCTACGTATCCTTCCGCTCGCACACAGGTAACGTTACGATACATATATGTACGTATAAATATTTGGCAATAATATCTGGCATATATATATATATATATATATATATATATATATATATATATACTGTATCTTGTGAATTTTGTTGCCTCGATCGCTTACTAAACCGATCTAGTTTGTGCCATTATCATGCCATTTGATTCATTTGTTTGTCCTGTCCAGTGAACGCGAGACGCGAGTAGACTTTACGGATGAATATCGAGAGGCCATTAAAGAAAGTATAACTCGCATTCGCGGAAATCTCAGAGGAGGAACCTTACTTTTTGCCGACTTTGAGAAGCATGCGAAAAAGATTCGAGAAATAACGAGTTTTGAATCGCCCGTATCACCGATAAAAGAATCTCAAGAAAAGAGCATAGATACTTCCTTACTATTTTTACTTCAACTGCAATGTGCTTTTGCTATAGTATTGCGTAATGTAATACGAATTTTTTTTCTCCCTTCCATTATAAAACGCAAAGCCGCGCAACATTTTTCTATCCTGCAGTATCTCAATGAGAATAAAATGAATGTTTTTAATAATGAAATGAGTAATTATCATACATGTATACTTACTAATTACATATCTCTGCGCATATCTCTGAGCAAAGAAAAATTCATTTATTTACAAAAATAATGAGTCTTTATGATGTTTCATTTAGATAATAATAGGTCATAGAAAAATATAATTGCCACATATATTTTTAATAAATTAAAAAAATTAATTCTCAAACAACAAATATTACATATTCATTGTCACATCATTCGATATTACAGCGGAAGTCACGTTTATGTGTATTTAATGCGCATAGTCGAAATATGCCAACTCGCGTAACATCCTACACGATCGGTCACCTATACAATCGCAATCGCATATCTCCGACACGCATCATCCTATTTCCGTACAATTACGAGTAACATTATCTATGGAAATTGCCACTTACCCGCGCAGTACGCGCAAGGATTAAACCCGGCGTATTCAAACCTTAATACGGACTTCAGTATAAATAGCGTACTCGCGGTCTCTCTCTCTTGGCAATGGAATGGCAAATTTCGTCATTAATATAGGGAGCATAACGAAACACAGCAAACTTTTCTCCCGAAGAAAGGAAAGAGTGGATGAGAGCGCATCGCTTAAACGACGAATCAGAGAAAGAGAGAGAGAGAGAGAGAGAGAGAGAGAGAGAGAGAGAGAGGGAGAGAGCGCGAGAGAATTATGATATGAGGCTGTACGAACAGAGGGAAGAGGAGTCGCGCGAAACGGAACTCGAAACGAAGTCTCTTTAACCAATGGAACCGATGAAAGCGGTCCTATTAGTATTCAACATAATCTACTTGCGAGTGCATTCGAGCGGCGATATACGACGCGGAAGCTTTGCAGTTCGCGAGTGTACTCGCGTAGTCTTCGAACTGCGGCAAGGGCCACTTTGTAAGTTGTACCAACCAACGGCCTCCATTGGTACGACTCTAACTTGCGTCGACCGAAAGTTTTGCATTGGTTTGGCGGATTTGTGATTCTAGTGGCTATACCTTTTCGACGAGCCCGCGTTATTCCACCGCATCGAATGTAATATCGCGGGAATTCAACGGCGCGTTTCGCTTCGCGAACTATTACCTCTTCTTGTGTAGTGTATTAATTGAATTTACTCTAATATTCGGATATACACGAGCGAATATATAACAACGACGAGTTTGATATCGAATGCGAGCGACTCAAGCTCCATTATTTCATAATATAAAACGCTCGTTTCACTTCTATTGAATACAGTTACGCGACGTATATATTATAATAATAAATGAATGGGAATATAATGATATATAAATGCGAGGAAATGATAAATTAGTTTTCACCTAAGCTTAATGGAGCATAATAACGAGGCGCATAATAACTGCCGATATTCCATGAGAATTTACCTTCTATGCGGAGCGCGACAATGATATAAATGAATCAGGATAATTACAGCCGGTCTATTAACGAGAGAAATGGGACGTAGTTTTACTCACCGACCACTTCGAGATAACCGATCTGGCTCTTCATAGGATCCGTATTTATCTGACACATGTACCAGCCCCGATCGGACTCTCGCACTTCCCTTATGTGAAGGAACCACGTACGGTGGTCGCTGTGAGAAACCGAGATCCTGTGATTCTTCGTGATCACGTGGCTCGCTATCGTCAAAATAGTCTGCGTGTCTACACGCAACCATGCCACCTGAAAAGCACGAAATAAATATTACATGCATCATTATCATATATGCCGCATAATAACGGAAATTGTACAGATAGATTAGTCAATATTAAAATCCGCATTAATATTCGAATCGTTAATCGGATAGTCAATTCATAGTCGTTGACCGATTACGTACGGTCACAACGTACATTGTATATAGAATTGAAATAATTATTAGGTCGTCGTATGCATTTATTATACTGTTAAACTGTTATTACTCTGTTGTGTTACACTGTCCCAAATGTGTTGCACTGTTCCATTGTTCGAAATGGATTTATTTTTATCATCTCTTATCTATCTAAATTCATGACACACCCAAATAAGTCAAAATTATGATTATTTTCAAATTGTGTTCAATTTTTATTGATATTTTCCCAATAATAGCAATACAATTATAATTAATGTTGTACCTAAAATAAAGCCGTATTATGTAGCTTTATCGCAAAAATCTCAATCCCCGTTACATTAAAATAATGTGTTTAACAGTTTGTATATATAAATGTATATGTAGTATATAACTACTACAGCAATATACATTTAAAATAAAGTAATATACATTTTATATATAAAAATATCTAGTTGTTAATCACGCACATTAACGATAAATATTCGAGATGTGCATTCTCGTTAAAGAAAAGAAAAGAAATTCCTTTTTTCTTCCCCCTGCGAAATGTACGGCCGAGACCGACATTTTCACTTTAATTCATAAGTCTCCAGTCGACTTTTGTATTCCAGTTCAACGGACCAGCGATTCTTTTCCCGCCGTCTACCTTTCCCCAGCGTTCGCCTTCGGATTATTCCCCCTCGGTTTCCGGTCCGTCCATATCAATTATAATTTTTCACGGCGCGGTCGCTCCGCGAGAGAAATAAAATGCCGCGAGATCATCCGGAGAGAGAGAGAGAGAGAGAGAGAGAGAGAGAGAGAGAGAGAGAGAGAGACGGCCATTCTGTTATTATATTATTCTCCAACAGTTTAATGTTCCTTTATTCACGAGTTATTCGCACCGGGTCTCATATAACGAAGTTTCCCGGATAATTGCCTCCGGTTTGTTGCATACTGTTTGCGCGCCCGCTAGTCGATCAAGTAATTTATTGTAATTTAGCGAGAGTGTATCACAAACCACGATATGAAATATAAACCGCGATGAATTATGGCATTGAGAAAATTACGCATGGGTCACAAAGTTACGGCAAATTATAACGATGAAGCAAAACTTTCGAGAGACACACATAACGCAGATTTATATTTTACGTATATATTTATATACGTCGACTAAATCGCTGGATTTTTATTAAACATCCCGAGCATTGATGACTCGAGCGTGTGTATCTTATACACAACGACCGGCGAATTAATTAAGGAAAACTTGTTGCGCATCGTCATTTCGCATCGCTCGGTGCGCTTTCTATATTAAACAGCAATATATACAAAGAATTGAGGGATACATGTTATTGACATTAAATAAATCGACCGAACATATTCTTAACATTTTTCTCCGCCACGTTACCGCGTGTTTACCTCGTCCCGTGCGCTTCTCCCGAGCGTAACATTCGATTACGCGATCGGCACTCTTTCCTTTGTGAAGCTAGCTCGCGAGATGAGAGGGGAAAAAGAGAGATGGTCGCTTCCGGCGTTTCTTTAAAGTAATCATCTCCCTCGACCGACGAAACGCACACGCCTCCGGGCGCTAAACGTCACCGGCACGTCATCCCAGAAATTATAACGTAAAGGGTATACGCGGGAATAAATGTTTTGCGCGCACTGAAATAGGCAATTCCATTATCCTGTTGCCTTTGAAGATAGGGATGCACAGAGATACATACATATAGGGATGCATAGCTACGCTGTATACGCTCGGAAATGTTACCGGCATCGTGAGAATTCGGCTCTGCCCGCCCGAACGTACATAACGTTCGCAAAAAAACGGACGGAAACTTACAAACGCGGCCAAACCGACGAATGCAACGCGACCCCGTGTGAATAGCCTCGGATTTTGCTATTGCCCGGGTTTTTCACGAATCCTGGGAGAAAAAAAAATCAGATTTTTCTTAACGATCCGAGTTATACCGTACGCAGGTGATGAAATCCCCGGCTAGGCCGGCTTGTTTGCGGATCGCGAATTCGCTCATTGACAGATTCGCTCGTGCGATCGTAACTTTAACGACGTTTCTTCACCCTCGAGCGCGAATAAATGTTACGTCGGCGATACTTTGCACTACCGGTAGCGCTCAAATATTAACCTTTTACAGTGTGCGCGCACACTATAGAGGGTACACTATTTTATTTATCACTCCACATACGGCTGATGTACGCGGCCGATGGTAAGATGTCAGCTGAAAGGGGAGCGATATTTCATCACTCAGAAAGTGTAAAAGGAAAGGCAGAAATTGCTTTCTTCGAATAGAAATTGTATGTTTCCTTTAATATCAAAGTTTTTGCAAAGGCCTGCATTAAAAATTTACTCGCGAATAAAACGCTTTCCCATTTCCGCAGTTGAGTAAAACAACGAAGAAAAGAACAGACGCTGAAACGCAGTCTCTATTCGTAGATCATTTTAGATATGTGTTTGTAATATATCTATCCCTTTATTTTTACTTTTTTCCACACGGTCGTCGCGGCCTTAGAAATCTAAAGCCAAATATCCAAGCGTTTACGAAGATAGAAGAAAGAGATGAAGATATAGTATCATACAAATGATATATCGCGTTAACCTGAAAGACACTCGAGAACGAAAGGATGAGAAAGCTTCATTAGCGAGCTGTCTCTCAATTCTCGGCTTTAATCCTACATTCGACCACGTCGATTATTCGCTTAATTATCTCAGATGACACTGCTGCAACGTCACCAGTTTGACGGAAAGTCCGAAGAGGAGAGAGAAAAAGAAAGAGAGAGAGAGAGAGAGAGAGAGAGAGAGAGAGAGAGAGAGGGAGGGAGGGAGGAGATCCGGAACATGTGCGTCTAACACGAGCGACTCTCGGATGCAGATATCAAGCCAGGCGCTTGTAAATCTGCCAGGGACCGGTGTGAAACGCTGGGTGGTTGGATTAGGAGAGGTAGAGGTCGAGGACTGGTCGGCCACCTAGTCGGAAGCATCGCCATGAACTATTGCATTTGATATCCACACCGATGAATGGAAACGTTGAGCGGCCTGTCCAGAAACGCGGTGCCGCCATCTCTGACCACGATGAACGTGAATGCAGGTATAATGTCCCCGTCGTGCTTCCGCCAACTATGATAACCAAGTATTTACGGCCGCGCTCATCTCGCACGAGTTTCTGTAATTTACGGAGACCCGGAGAATCCGGCCCGCGTCGCAAACTATGTGTCACAATCCCGCGCGTTTTTTTCGCACGGGAGTTTCGCGACTTTTCTGGACGGAGCGGTGAAACGGTGTGGCGCATGTTCGCCCTGAATTTTCGTGACAATGCGTACGTTCCTTAAAATCTTCTCAAAGATCCTTGAGAAATTTTAATAATGACAACTTGCGTAATTCAGTGTACTTTTTTTTTTTTTTTATAACAAAACAGGCGTAAAAAAGGCTGATAAGAGCCGAGCGTCGATGTTAGGCGCAACAATCTTGTTTATAATTCTATCTACTTATTTCGTCTGTCTACTAATTTTTTTATAATCGTAATTGTACTGTATCTTTCAATAAGTAGTTTAGAGATATTTCTATATGTAGATAAATCTCGACACTCTTATAGTTTTGCAACGTTGTAAAAGCTTGAATCTCAAGAATGTTGATAATTATTGTGGAATGTTTTCATTACGATGTAAACTGCAAAATTGCAATGTTGTGGAGAATATCAAAAGTGATTCTATGAGAGAAAATGGTGACATTTTTTACGTATGCAAAAAATTGGACTTTATGCGCAAAAATTGTATTCAGTTAGCTTTATTTATTTATACCTACGATAATATTTTATTTTAATTCTTTCAAGTTTATATTTTCAAAAATGATATTATTTCAGCATTATACAAAATATCCGAGTTTCCTCCATGAATGTCCAGACATTTCTCTCAATATAATAAAAAAAAGAATAGTTCATTTTCACACCCGCATAAGTATCAAATAAATTTATTTTTAAATATTTATGATCCTCCATTGTATATATATAAAAATAAAGATCAGAGTATTTCAAAATTTGCAATATATTCAAATACTATCCAGAATATTTTTACGTGTGCATGTCGAGATCTTATATTTTTATTATTTATTAATATATCAATGATATATTTTCTCTCTTTCTCTTTCTTTTACCGTATATGGAACGCACCATCCATTTCGTTTCTAATGGCGCTAATAACGTCGGTGCAGTTTCCAATACAATCACATTCCCGGAGAATCTTCCGGAATGCTCGTACACAGGCCGTATACCGAAAGCGCATCCGGCGTAACTTGTTTCGCGCGACAGCTCTCCCGACTTTTCCGACGTCCGCGACGTATTTCAGGAAACATTCGGCTCAATTTCTACTTCTCAATTTCCGGCTTGAGTCGCTTCCTCCCTACGGCGGCTCGTTCGTCCCGTTGGCGGCCTCTCCAACTTTTTGACAGGTCGGTTCGGACAGGAACGCAAGTAAAGATTTCGACCAACTTCGTTCGCGCTCGCGCGCGATCGTCGTCGAGGATCAGAGAATCTCGTGTTACGAGAGAACCGAGATTAGACTAGACTCGTAAGATTAATTTTCCCAGAGCGTATACGTGTGTCGCGAATGGCCGACGACGACGACACTTCGAAAAGGCGCGTGTACGAGTTTTACGACTTTACACGAGAAGTCCATCTTGGATCCGTATATCTCCACGCTCGTGGCATTCAGACTGCGTGAGAAAACCCTGAGTAGAGCGAACCCCTTAAATCAATGCCCCTGCCGACATTTTTGATTAGCCACGACTGCACAACTTCATAAATCTTCAATTGGGAAACGCGAGCAAAGTATACTTTCCATGTATCGTTACGTTCTCTATTTTTTTTTTTTTTTATGATTAATATTCTGAAATTATCGAGTCACGTGTGTAAAAAATCCGCGTATGAATATCTGACAAATTACTACATTTTCTCGTAAACATTACTACTGACTACGATAGAGTATTAAAAATTTCAAAACTTCCCTCTTCTCCAAAGTTTCTTTCAATTAATTTTTTATACACTAAAGGAGGTAAAAATTTTTAAATCTTTAAACATTCAAATATTAATAAGTTTCGGAAATCTTTCAAATTTTTCTACTCCGCAATAACACGAGGAAGAGCAAACTTGAGGCAAATTTTCACGTTACACGTAAAGGTCGAAATACCACAGAGCTTCAAGCTGCGAAATCTTCTAGCGACGATCCGTCGTAAATTCGCGTTTTCACGCAAGCCTCGCAAGATACATAAATATACGAATCCCCAGCAGTGTGCGAGTCAAACGAAATGATTCGCCGGAGCAATTTCGGAATTCGGGCTTCTTATTCGCGGGCGGAATATTAACTAAGGTCGTGCGGGCAAACAAGCGCTGCGACGATCCGATCTGATATAATTTCGCGCGAAATTGAATTCCAATACGCCACTTTCCCATATCCGCCGTTATGACGGTTTTTTTTTTTTTGTCGGAACGTATCTGCGAGCGAGGGTATAAGCGGCTCGAACAACGGAAATGCATTCTACCGATGCACTTCAGGATTTCATCACTGTTAGCAGACAGACTGTTCCGCCTCTCTCGTTCCGCGGCTGCATTGAAATAAAGTTAGCGAAACGCTAACCACCCATCGGGCCACCGTGACTCCACCTTGCTAAAGTACTCCTTCCATAAGTCACTCTGGCTCACTTTTACCGTATAAAGTCTCCATCTTATACGAGCTTCCTGTACGATGCGATACGGACTCGTTTTCGGTCTCGAATGGTAATCTCGTTAGGATCGAATAAACAGCATTAAATTGTCACGTGATCCATAAATAGGTTCGCCGGATCGAGAACACTTGAAATATACATTACTTATTAAGAATGTATTATCGAATGACAGTGCACATTCAATTTTGAAACGCTATATATTTCTTAAACTGAAATATTAAATTTTCAGCGAGAACTTATAAACTGACTCTCAGAATTGGCGTTACGTCACTTTAAAAATACATTCGTCCAAACTTGCACGAAAACTCGGAAGAAGACTAAAATGATAATGCACAAGGTAGTTGCAAGTGGTCGGAAGAACGGCCGACGAAATGTGTCTGATGTGCAATTGGCGCGAGGGGTTTCTACACGCAAGATACAGTAGAACCCTGGGGATGATAATGATAGGGATATTAAGGTAATTAAGGTCCTCAAAGTAGTCGACGGCTGTTGCAGCATTAGATACAGTCCCGGAGGGACTGTCCGCGAAATGTCAGTAGGAAATGTCATACGTGTGTGATTCCAATCTCCTCGGCACTATACGCTATACTACACGCTATACACTGCTCTAAGGCTGTTCAATCAAAACTCCTTTTATGTCTCTTCGTTCCGGTTATGCGCAAAGGGATAAAGATCAAATTTAATTGCGCCGTTAATGCGCGAACTAAATGCACGCAACCAGCGAGATTCCTTTTCTTTCCCGTGAAGCATATTTTTGATTTAAGTTGAAAGTGATTTCTCTCCCCCTCCCTCTCTCTCTCTCTCTCTCCCTCTCTCTCTCTCTCTCTCTCTCTCTCTCTCTCTCTCTCTCTCTCTGTCTGTCTTTCAGCAGATAAAAGAAAGATATTTTTGCAAACTTTAATTAATATTGCAATTACGAGATATACCTTTGCATTTTTTACCTTGGAGTATTTGATGGTGCAAGTGAATGAGTGTAAATGTCACGGGTACAATTATTATTCGTAATTATTTAAATGGAGCACTAAATATACCGTGGATGAATATTTCCCGTAAGATGAAACGTCGCATATAGAATCAACTTTTAGGTAACGCGCGCGCCCGCGCGTAATACGCGAAAGGTCGAGGATTAAACCTAATCGCCTCGTTATAATGCACGATCTAAATGGATATTTGTCCCGCGGGTATCCGAAAGAAGACCGACAATAATACAGAAACAGCAAGCAACATTGGATTCCCCGTGTTCCAAATCTCTGTAGCAATTATGCAGCAAATCGTGCCGCTCGTAGCAACGTACCATTAAACGGCAGAGATTAGACATGTTTACCTTTGCTAAAAGAGCTTAATTAATAGACATTTGTAACACAAATATAGAAATGTTTTGTATGAAAAATATTTTTATTTTAAAATAATAAAAAAATAGTGTAATAATGACTCTATACACACACACACACACACACATTTCTATAAATATTGTATATCTATCAGAGGACGACATGAATATTGCCATAATTTTGTGTATATTCGATAATTTATAATGTAAATCATATTCATTACAACAATATTCAAATTTGGTTAACTCTACTGATTGATTAATCTAATACAAATAATATGTATACACATTGCAATTACCGGCGATATTGCTTTCGACTCCAATATTCATTTCTAATGTGCCATGAAAGCACGAAGAATCGAAGTTAAATGATATAATAAATAGTCGAACGCGATTAACGAAACGTTCACTTTTTAATTTATGGCCCTAATCATTGATATCGCATCGGCCTCGTTTCCGCGATATCTTTCCCATCTATCGGTTTGGTTCTTTAATTAATCAATTAGTTTAGCTCTCTCTGTGCGGCTGTGTTCCAGTTATGCATCGCTCCGCAAAAGAATGATCATTGAATGCTTGATTGTTTCGATAATCTGTGTCCAAAATGCATATCGACTTCATAAGCGCCGCGATAGAAGATTTACATGCTTTTTGCTTAACCCCTTTCCCCCCTCTCCTCCCCCCCATGTATTAAATTACAATACCCGATATGTCAAACAGTGAAATAATCTAACGAACGCGCTTCTCTATCATCGTCATCAAAATTACTGTCGTAAAATATTTTACGCGAATCTTATATGAATCTTCAAAGGATGTTCTAAATTCCGACGACATCATTTCCTTTGTGCCCTTTTACACTCATTATACGATATGCCGTGTAGACTAAAAGCAAAGCTAACTGCTACGTTAATTCTCTATCTAAATGCATATTTACTTCATGAATATCGGTCTAATACCGGTGCAAGCGGCAATCGCAAAATTTCTCGACTTCACCAATGAAATGGCCGTAATACGTGCCGCTCATCTCTCTCTCTCTCTCTCTCTCTCTCTCTCTCTCTCTCTCTCTCTCTCTCTCTCTCTCTCTCTCTCTCTCTCTCCAAGCTTTTGCAATGGACACAATCCATGTTCATACACTTGTACGTTCACTTTGCCTTATGTCAGTAAAACAAGATCAAAGCTACTCTTTTATGCTCCTATATTGAAAAATTTGTCCAATAATTCTATAAAACTCACTGAACTATAATATAACGTCAATAATATTGTATCAAGACGAAGTGAAAATTTGTACGTTTTCCTTCATTAATCGCGTCTGCTTTCCAATTAACGCGATCGATTATACATTTACAAGGTTGCTAAGAATTACGTGCTCGTGCCCTGTCACGGTTGAAAGCAAGAAAAAAAAGAATCCGAAGGGATTCGTCTTATAAAACTTTTAACTTCATCAACTACTCGTTTTAGCAACGTAGCTCTAGTATATCTTATAAATTAATGCAATTTTTGCAACAAACATTACGTTTCATTATTTTTCCTAGTCTATCTTATAAATTAATGCAATTTTTCCAACACAAAAACATTACGTTTCATTATTTTTGCTAAATTATCGTCAATTACAAAGAATAATTAAAAATAAATATGTTAACGCGCGAAATACACCAAAATAAAATATGGATGCTTTCAAAGCGCAATTTTAACACGACAGGAAATTATATACGCGGCGTAAACAGTAAACACATATTTTTGCAATCGAAAACGAGCGGTGGACTAAGTGCCTTTGCGCTCGCCGTTGTCCTTTCACCGATCGCCGATTGCCGCGACCGGACAGCTCAAACAAATTGGATCGAGAGACGCAGCCAAATACACCGGCGCATTTGAGCAGTTACAGAGTTAATAGTTTGTGGATTTAATCCGGCGAATCCAGTCACTATTATATAATGGCACGGTAGATCGTTCCGGAGAAATGGTTGAATCGAGTGAGAGAGTCCCGGATTAGCGGATGCATCAGTGCTTACAGAAGGCCATGATTAATCCAGCCCTATGGCCTGAAAGCCGATGAGTCGGTGCGGCCTGCAGGCAGACGAAGCGGAACGCGGAGGCGACGGCGACGTCGTGTTTGCGAATTCAGATTGATCCGCGACTGCCAAATGCAGATGCAACTCCTCTCGACGACGTGTAAATTCGCCTCCCCCTCCCCCTCCCCCCCCCTCCGCCCGTTGTCGGAATATAAATCGTCGATGAAAACGAGTCGGCGAAAGTAATCGATGAAGAAATACAACGATCTCGAGTCTGAGTGCCAATTAGACCGCCGACTTATCGGAGAATCGAATCGCGTCGGAGATACTGATATCGATTGCCGAACATTAACGTAATGAAGAGCCATTATCCGTCGTTAAGGAATAAAATTGCTGAACGAGCAATAAGCATATTATATTTTGCAGACAGCTGTATTATATATTTATGCCATCCATTCTGTATTATTTCGAGTGTCAGTTTCGCGAAAGGTAGATAGATATGTACTGTGCATCATTAAATTTGCTGATAATTAACGTACTGCTGTTATTAATGAACCAAGTTACGTTGCCCTACTTAGTTGCGCCACGCGACGTAATTAATTAATTATTCTAATTATATTTGAATAAAATTAACTATTGCTGCGCGACTACTGTCTATTAGCTTTTTTCGAACAATTTTATATGTTCGCTTTAACTCGCGATTAGAGCTACATTATATGGATGATGATTGAGAGGACCGGATAGCGAGGGGCAAACAATAATCGACTACGCGACTTCGAGTTTAGTCAGGCATTAGTTAACGAGCCATAGTTATTCGATTCGAGGAACCGAAACTAAACTTTGTAATTAAAATTCAAATGGAGCTGATAGCTCTCGGTGGAAACTATAATCTTGAGAAGAATATGCCCGATCATCCGGTCAATCTATCTATTATATTCTCAGACTAACTTAGTCCTGTCCATTTCACGATATATCTATTATAAAGTGTCGCTATACTGAATATCACTGAATATTACTGAATACAGTTATGCAGTGCAATTATTGTGCAATTATTGTCGAATTAACATCTCCGATACCCCGTTTCCCTGAAAAAAAAAAGATGTAATTCTGTCAAAGGCAACACAACAAGGTTTCATGTAGTTAAAACATTTGACAAATTAAATCTAAAAAAATTTATAAAAAATAGATTTCAAAAATTAAGTAAATGATCTGATTCTTTTAATCCAGTTCCTCAGCTAAACTGACTTTTCTCTATTAAGAGGATTGAGCATATAAAGTACTTCAGTTAACTTGCTAATACATGTTAATACTTTCACCGCATATTGCTTGCAAAATGACGTAAAATATTTGTACATTTGCAGCCAACAGTGAAATGCATTTCAAACGCGGAATACTGACGACAGGGAGGAAACTCGACGCACGTGCGAGTGTTGCGGATCACGTGGGAAGTAAAAGGGTTAATGTCTGGTGGCGCGTGTTACATGTAAACCGGCACGACGAGAGCCTGGAGAGGCGTCGTTATCTCCGTATCGTGACGATTCAAGCCTTCCGGCATAGCTGCGGCTGTTATCCGTCATCTTAATGCATAGCCGGAACATCGAGCGACGCACCACCGGCTTATAAACGGCACGATTATTCCACCCTACTCCTGCCCGTCGATTCCCTCCCCCCCCCCTTTCCACCCTCCTTTGCTCAACCCTCTTGGCCCCACGTAAGCAATGTCGACCGCGGACGGGTCCGCATGGTCTCTATAAATGCATCGATTTGAATTTCATGTCGGGCGAGCCGGCACACGCGGGATGAATAGTTTTCAATACCTTTCCTCTTGTCGATCCTTCCCGATTCCCACACCGCGTATAAATCTCCTTTCGCTCTCGTAGATGCTGCTATTTTTCGCGATTTTATAATGATTCTGTAATTATCATATCTCTGTAATTATCCTATAAACAAGGGCTAAATACTAATACCACAATTTATTTGAAAAAAAAAAAGATAGATATTTCAAATATATAAGAAATTGTTTCATAACGCACTTTTCTAAAGCGCGATTAGTTTACTAAGAATGATGACTGATATGTTACATCGAGCCGGTTTCATTATGATCGACAATTAGAAGCCAAATAACTAGAACCTATCGCTCTCAAAATTAATTAAGCAGCCCTCAATTAATTCTCGATTGACGGAACGTAATTCAAACGGAAACCATAGTGTGAACAGCGAATAGATATATTCAATCATTGCAATCCGGATAGCATTATGCACGGAGCAATTATATTATGATACAAGTTCTAATTGGGGGTCAGAAAGATGAGAATATTTTCAAATAATATTATTTGTAAAATGCTTCGTACATTACATGCGTGTAACAAAAGTATATGGGCAATTCCACGTCAAATCGGACAAGAAATGACCTCGTATTTTTTAAATCAATCGAAACTTTTTTCACACGTAAAATATGCATAAAATTAAAAGATACGTATTTTTGTATTCGTCCGAAATATTTTTTGCAGAAGTTATAAACAACAAAATTTTCGTGAAAAATGAAAAAGTTGTCAACTTAAAAAATTAATATCTCTGGTTATATTTTTCGTAGAGAAATTTTCAAAAATGCATTTTAAAGCTAAGGAAACAACCTTTTTTATAAAAATAATTTAAGCTACAAGAAATTGCTAATTACAATTATTATAAATAATTGAAATGTTTAATAATTTTTTTCACCAAAAAGTATACTTTTAAAATTTTTAAAATAATACTACTTTATTCTCCATTTCATTCTAAAAGTGCATGTATTTTTTATTTTATGGAGAATCGATAGATTCTATTTTTTATATATTTTTAATGAATGAGGCGCCGCGCCGTGCTCGCGTCACTGGCTCGACCAAGTAGTATGCTACGCGCTATGGCGCGCCGATTTCTTCGGAAATTTTTTGTAGGAAGAATGTACAGTATGAATGAAATAATTTATAATGTTGATTACATTCAACATTATAAATTATGATGAATGTAATCAACATTATAAATTGTCATTCATACTGTACATTCTTCCTACAAAAAATTTCCGAAGAAATCGGCGCGCCAAAGCGCGTAGCATACTACTTGGCCAGTGCGTCGAGCCAGTGACGCGAGCACGGCGCGGCGCCTCATTCATTAAAAATATATAAAAATAGAATGTATCGATTCTCCATAAAATTAAAAATATGTACACTTTCAGAATAAAACGGAGAATGAAATAGCATTATTTCAAAAATTTTAAAAAGTGTTTTTTTGGTGAAAAAAATTATTAAACATTTCAATTATTTGTAACAATTGTAATTAGCAATTTCTTGTAACTTAAACTATTTTTATAAAAAAGATTGTTTCCTTAGCTTTAAAATGCATTTTTGAAAATTTCTCTACGACATATACAACCAGAGATATTAATTTTTAAAGTTGACAACTTCTTCATTTTTCACGAAATTTTGTTGTTTATAACTTCTACAAAAAAAAAATATTTCGGACAAATACAAAAATACGTATCTTCTTATTTTATGCATACTTCACGTGAAAAAGTTTTGTTCGATTTAAAAGATACAAAGTAAAAAAAGGTCGTTTTTGCCCGATTTGACGTGGAATTGCCCATATATTTATGTGAAATGTATGTGATTATGTATTTTTGTATAATGCCAGATTTATTAAATCAATGCCAAATTATTGCCATTATCAATGCCATTATCATTGAAATAATATTAAATATATCATTGAAATAATATTATTTACACATTATAAAAATTGTCAATCCTTTCATTGCAAAATATAAAAATCAATATATATTTTATTGTTTAGAGCACTGCAAATAAACATAATGCTAGTATAAACAATCTCGTTACTCAAGATATAATGAATAATAATCGTTTAGTATAAAATTAAACATATAACAAGCTCAAAAGTTGAGTATTAAAAGTATATAGTTTTCATATATATATATATATATATATATATATATATCTCATGTTGTGGTCATATTTATGAATTCTTTAATAAAGTAAATTGTGTACTATATGTATATGTATGTATCTTATATAGGTAAAATTTTTTTCATATTTAAGTATGCATCTATCATTTATGTATTACACGATGTTTTGCACTTACAATGCAATAAAAATGTAATAATGGAAAATAAAAATCTAAAATAAACTTAAAAGCGCCGATTGCTTTTTGCAAGAGTTTGTCAAAAGCATCCCTTCATCAAAAATTGTTCAGCAATTATAATTCATTCTGCGTAACAAGTGGTAATTAATGCGAACAAAACAGCACTTTTATTACGGTTCATAAAACTAACGCTTCGTTATTTAAAGCGCCTTTTTGTTTACGATGCAATAAAATACCCTCTTTTTTTGCAACTCTCTTGGTCGCGCTTTTCTAATATCTTGAATGTCAAACAAGTATGAGCTCAGAAAAATTCCTTGGACAAAGCTTATTTATATACTAACTTTGCACTCCAACCAGGAAACGAATAAAAATGTAACTTTTTTTTCCAACGAGAGTTTATGCGCGAACTTTGCATGACAGTTTTCGCAAATTCGCGAAAAGTTGGTGCCGTATGTATGCATTGAGCATGCGGTTATTAAATTTTACATTATTCCGGTATTATTTACTGAACAAATAGATTTTTAGATGCCAATCCGTATTTAATCTGCAGTATGAAGCAAACTGTTTGATATTGGTATATTTTAATATATGAATTTTGCATTAAAATTTATTCGAAATATCCCAGCGATATCGTCAAGCACTATTCATGATTATTTACTCGATTCCACTCAATATTTTAATCAACACTGATGAGCAACCGATTCTCGAGATAAGAATTTTATCAAGTTCTTTTCTGAGACGCTATTTTTATCTCACGTGGTGTTCATTCTCTAATTAGTACTTCGCGAAAGCCATTACTTACCTAACATTTTCGTTAAACCTACTCTAGTTGACTGCAGCTGAATCGCGAATAAAGACTAAATGAGACCGATCTAGTTTATACCTGGTAAGTATTCGTTTTTATACCTCTTTGCGTAATTTTACTAATTAATTAACTAATTGCTTCGGCTGCACAGAAGAATTTTTCAGATCGTCTGAAGTGTGTAAAGAGAATTGCGGAGAAAGATAGAAATTCACTTAATTTTTTCGTTTCGATTCACTAATGAGGTCAATGGGTTAAATAATTTGGCCCGTCATTCAATATTAACAGAAATATCCGAGAAATATAATATATATAAAAAATTTAAGAAAATTTCGATATATTATTGACATTTTATAACGTAGCATAATTACATTATCTCAAAGATTTTCCGACCGCTGCTCATTAACATGTATTGGTAATATTTTCCCATTAAAATTACGAAAGCGTCGCGTCACTTAAAGTGACTTAGTGCCATTTAGATACTTGTTATCATGAGAAGCATTCGCGGTGCTACGAAATGGCCGCGCAGAATTTCCGCGCAGCCAGTTCCTAACTACTTATTCATGAATTATTCTCGTAAGTACGCTATAAAAACACATTTTATGATCTCACAAAGCGAAACCCAGGGTATAAGAATGTATCGGCTGATAGGTAGCTTCAGTCATTAAATAATGTTACGATAAAAAAAGAAATTGTCACTCTATATCTAATTTTCAGATATTTGCAATATCTCGATTTTAAAATTAAATTTTATCAAGATTTTTTCACGACTAGTGTGTTAATTAATTACACGTTCACGAAAAAGTTTAATACTAAATTACATCACAAGACATGATTGATTTCTAATTAAAAAATGAAAAAGTTTTTTTATTGTAAAGAGTGATTTGATTATTTATCCGATAACGTTATGTATTATTAATTGTGTTAAAGAAGAGAACGGTTCTTTTTTGGAAAAAAATTTGTCAAATAAATAGATTTATTGCGACAAGCTTAATTGACACATTATTGGCATCCGACACTTTAATGAAAGACTCAATTGGCAGAATGTTCAAACGTATCCACATCAAAATTTAAATTACCTTGTATCCGGCGAGATCTTGAACAACGCAGGACAGCATGGCTTCTCTTCCCACCGGCGCAGTTACATTGGTTATTGGCTCCTTAAATTTAGGATCTAAAAAAGAAAATCAAATTATGCTTTAGAAAAATGCAATTTTACAACGTGACATAATTACAGAATTTATTCATCTTTATAAGAAGTATTCAAATAAAATGACAAGAATTTTTAAAAATTCTCTTGTCTTGTATATGTGCATTGATTTTTTATAAATATCAATTGAACAGCACAAAATATATATATATATATATACGTACATATTTTTGAATATTATCTACTGCATGTATTTTTTATGAAACACTGTGATGAAACTTTACGAAAATAACGATTCTCACTTAACTTGTTTATTTCCAACTCAGAATGAAAATAAAAGTAGGTAATTAAATTTATTCTATCTTAACTTTTCACTTTACTTATAGATTAGACTAATTTATACATTTAAAACAAATACAATTAGTTTCTGAAATTTGTTTAGTTGACAGTTTGACACAAAGATTCAGGCTAAATAAAATGCATTGCTTGATTTATTAAACACATGTAGAAAAAATATTTATATTTGTCACGTCTTATTAATAGATTTTCATGTATAGATTCTATTAAATAAATAAATTAATTAAAGTTCATTATTTTATCTCCTCAGATTTAAATATTCTTTTATCTATTAAATTTAATGTGCCTTTGAGTGAGAATTGATCTAATTTTTTAACATTCCTTAACATCCACTATTACTGATATATAAAAAATACATCTCCAAACGTACCTAGCGTGAAGACGTTAATACCGTATGGGAGATGCGAAGAAATTATATCCAGAGATATAAAATATGGTATAGGGAGGCAAAGGGCACACTGGGAGGAGAAAAATGGCCACCAGCATAGCGTGAAAGATAAATGCACATTTGGATTGCCCGTTGCAGATTTATCCCCCTAGCAATCTAATGCAATATTATTGGATGCACTCGATGTAGCACAATGCGATTATTTCGTACGCCCTAGGCGCACCAATAAAGTGCGAGCATCAAAACGTGGATCGTAATACGAGCAGTACTCCATGTGTACAACGTGGAATAAGGAAGACGGAAATCGTGTTTGCACAGGAAACGAGCAGTGATCGTCGTCGCAATAGCGAATGGACGTAGTTTGAAATGCAAGTTAGTCATAGGCAATTTGGTAACTTCGGCACTATGCACGGACCTTGCATCAATGCAAGGACATTGACCAATCTCCTATCGACCATTTATAATGTCGGATGTAAGCGTGTATATGTGAAACGCACGTATGTGTAGAATATAATTTACTCGCGTGCAACTTTTATGGCAAAAAGGTTCTACATAAATTACAAGTTTTTTTTTTTTTTTGAGCCGACGATGTGTCAATGAAAATTTTCGCGACGCAAAATTAATACGCGAAATAGAATTTAATTGCAAATTGTATAAAGTACAAATTGATTTTTATTCGTATTGACAAGTTTTGTTATCATTGTTGTTAAAGTAAAATAAATTGGTTAACTTGAATGTAAATAAAAGTAATAATAGTAAAAAAAGAGTTAGATTAAATTTTCCGCATTAGAATATAATTCGCTCGCGTGCAACTTTTATGTCAAAAAGATTCTACATAAATTACAAGTTTTTTGAGTCGACGGTGTACCAATAAAAATTTTCGCGACGCGAAATTAATACACGAAATAGAATTTAATTGCAAATTGTATGAAGTACAAATTGATTTTTATTCGTATCAACACAAGTTTTGTTATATCATTGTTATTAAAGTGAAATAAATTGGTTAACTTGAATGTAAATAGAAGTGTATATATAATCGTAAAAAAAGAGAGTTAAATTAAATTTTCCGCCTTGATATCTTTACAAAACGTGAAATGTACAGTGCAGAAAAAGGGCACACAGCGCATGAACAGAGGTACAATCGGCGCAAACGTGCTCAATTAAAACATATATATGGCAAAGTATATGTATCCTCCAATATGTATCCTCAATATCATCGCTTTCCCGATAACAGGATTGTAAATAAAATACAAGCTCCCTCGCGCTGCCACAAAAGCGTCATCTGTTTCTCCATTAACGGTAACACGTAAACGTCAACATCGATCAACATGGCCAAGGATATTCCCGGCGCCGGTATATTGCCGGTATATCGCCGGTACGAAATTATTCCGGCGACTGCATTACGATATTGTCCATCAAATCTCGCCCGAGTCAACACTATAGACGCGCACACAACGCGCCCAAGTCTCTCCACGTGTGCGAGCGAGACCTACGAAAAGGTCAACATCGATCAAGGGCAAAAATGCCCCACGGAGATTGTTTGCGACGGTAAACCGAACGAGGGCGTGGTACGCGAACGGGGGGGGGGGGGCGAAGGATGGGGGAAGGATAAGAGAAACCAGCGAGAGAACATGACCTGTAGATGGGTCCGTAATAGGAGCATAAGGGAACCATAATTCCGTCGGCGGTTCGCGGGTCGTGTGGTGGCCCTCGCGGGAAATCGCGGCCGTATTAAGGCTCTCGCTTCGGCGGGGCTTTGATGGATCGGAGCTGCCCAAGAATGGCCGGACCCGAAAATCCGGCGAAATTTCCGACGGAATCGGCGAGAGGAGAGCGAGCGCACATTTTTTTTTTCTAGCGGACAATGAGCGTGGAATGAGCCATGGATGACGGATAAGCACGCCCGTGTATACGTATTTTCGGTACTCTCATTCGCGAGACCTTCATTCGCGTCGAATCTCGCGATCCACATGACTAACTGAACGAAACTAGGCGGATCTCACGAAAGGAAACCGCGACGAAATTAGCGAGTAAATATCACGGACGAATTACCCTCTTGAAAATACAAGCAGTATACTGTCGTATTTTATTCAACGACTGGCTATTTAGTCAGGAAGCTTTCGGCTTTAGCGCAGTAATTAATAGCCATGAATAGAGAACGTAATTTTACCGTCCTAGAAACGACGATGAAGATGCGATATTTATTCTCTCGTGCTAGAATTCGCAATGTAATGAATAATCAGTCCCTTATTGATGATGTTTGTCGAGGAAAACTTGGTTTTATCTCATATCATTTAATTCGTCACGATATCATCACGATCTGCGTTATGATCGGGTTTTCCCATTTACAACTTTCCCCGCATTTGCATTGCAAATCTCAACGATAACGATGTTTATGATAATGACGTGTAGTATAAACGCTGTGAACGTAAATTGTAAACTTTATCAACGGTTAACGGCATCTTCCAATTAGTCTTGGAATCAAGACAAAAATGCATCCCCGACATCGACAATTCAGAAGTAACGTAGGCCTGCATTTTTCACAGCCTTACCCGCCGCACTTCCCGGCACATTGTCGCCCGACATGGCATTTTAAGTTATAGCCGACGAAGCGTATGTAAGTAATCCAATAGTCGACCATTTCGAAAAAAAGCGAGCAAGGAAAGGCAAGCACGCGAGAGAGTTAGGATACGAGGGGGTCGGAGGGCGATAAAAAATATCACGAGCGTTCGTCGATGCACAGCGTCACTAATGCACTTTATGGGGCGAACATCAAAATATCAACGTTCGGATTTCGAGCACGAGAATCGCGTCTAAAAAAACGTCCCGATTTCGAGCACAAGCATTCAGACTAAAAAAAAAATTACAGTTGCCACATTTATGTATGATGCAAAATAAATTTTCGTTTATAATCTCATTCTTTTATATATATATATATATATATATCTTATATATAAATATCACGACGCGTAATTCGAGAAAAATAATAAAAAATGTACAAGCATGCATGTTATTATTAGAGGACTAGGTATATTCTCGACACGTGTAACATAAAAATGATGTACGAGAAAATACGACGTACGGCTAAAAGTTAAAGGTAAAGATAAAGGGTAAAGAGGGTATAAAACCCTGTTATTGTATAAATAAAGTGACATTAACATTCTTATAACTAATCTCTTAAAGTGTCCGCGCACACTTCTGTTACCAGTAAAATGTACCATCCATAAATAGACCGGCATCGGTAATATCTCATCTATAAATAAATCAAGAACCCGTCATTCCTATCATCCCGTTAAGAACCCGCATAGCCGAGAGTCAGTGAACCGTGTTAAAATACCCCCGCAACGCGACATTTCTCACCTCGACGACCGTGCTTTCCTCGATTTTCGTCGCTTCGGCTTCCGAGTGGAAGCGTACGAGCGAGGTCAGACGGAAGAACATGAGAGACGAAAGATCACATGGTTCTCTCCGCGAGAAGAGAGAACTTCGATAGTTCTCCTCGCGTGCTGCCGGAAGATTATTTTCCACGAATGCGGGTTAAAAATATCTGGTACATTGTATATGCAGTTTTCCTGTTAAAACGCCGCGCGAAATAATAAGAGTTTCGTCTGCTCGAGTCCGACAAGTGTTTACGTCCCCTATTTATGACGACGAAGTGTTTCCTCTCGGATGCTTATGGCAGCCGCTGGCAAATACGCGTCGCGAAATCTTCAAAGCGCGTGCAAAGTACTTTATATACATGCGCGGCGTTTCTTCTCGCTCCTTCGCGCTTGTTTGCTTCTGATTCTCGGATTCTGAGCTCGCCTCTTTTGCGACTTTGTTCGCATAATCTCGCGCCGATCTCCGCTCTAATTATCCGCCATGTCGCGGCTTATTTGAATTGATTCATTCCGCTGCGTAGTTCACTTTCTGCATTCATTCCGCACGCCTGCCCTTTGAGAGAGATTCTGGTTCGCTGTTCGTTATTTCGAAAATATGTTGAGAGTTGCTTGGCTTTCATTTATCCGCTCGCGACTCGATTATTCGAAAAATAACGTATTAACGTTTTTTTCTCATTATCCTTGTCGGATCTCAATTAATACTTCCTTTCTCATAACAATCAGACGTTCAAATAATAAGTAGTTATAAGTATGATAATTGTCTAGATTTTATATTTACTGACCGAGAATGTCTGATTGTATGTGTGTGTGAATGGTAATATTGCCGTCCGAGAGGCCTACTTAATAAGAAATTATTCGCTCCTTTTCTCATCGCGACGGCAAGCTTGCGTCTCTTCATTCTCCGTCAAGTAGAACATTTCCTTCCTTTTATGCATCGTCTAATTCAGCAGCTTGGATTTGTTCGTTTTTGTACCTTCTCGCCTCTCTCCTTTTTGCACCACGGTATATGTCTCTCATCGTTTCCCATCCCCTTCTCATTTTCTCAAGACTCAGCCCGCCTCTGTCCGTCTCGTCTGTACGTTCATTTTCATCCCCTCGCTGCGGTATTTCGCGGCTCCTCGCGAACCCTACGTGGGTACAAGGCGTACAGTATAATAACGAGCCATGAACAGCGCAACGCGTCGACCGCTTTATTTCACCATTTCTGGAGTCTGAAATATCTCGCTCCTCTGAAATCACTTCGAGCGAGCTAGCAGTAAGTTCCCTCTCCGCGCACGGCTCTCGTTGCAAACGGCTTAATGCCTGCAACGGTAACTCATTCGAAACTCATTCCTCCCGAGAAATAGTTCGAGGGAATCTACGGGAAATACGAGAAGAGGATCCGTGTCCAATTTGTTGTAATAATAGAACAACGCGGACCACGAATTGATGCTCCACTATAGTCTACTAGAGACAAACGATTACTCGCGATAGAAAAAAAAAAAAAAACCCCAAGTTTTCGTCACCGTTAATATTATACGTCAAGTCACACACACACACACACACACACACACACACACACACAAAGATATCACGATTGCGTGATCCCACGTATTTATCCTGTCAATTGAAAGCAATAGTTATGATAGAAATTGCAATCTACATGCGTCCAAGTTTGATAGAAAAATAAAGAGAGAGAAGCATTTAATTCTCTCGCGATGCGAGACAAACAACAACGCGGTGACTTGCGGACGGTCGCTTGATCTAAAGAGAGGTTACGGCGAAACAATTAATTATTCCGGTGTCGTGTTGTACAAACGGGGCAATTGTATGTTTGTGCGCGATATCACTTATGTCGCAGCGTTTCTGGTTTATTGCCACCGGGATGTGTTGGCAAAGAAGCAGCATGTGATACTTGTAACAGATTACATTTCGTGCCGGGACACACTTTGTTATCTGGGTTTACACTTTCATGCACCAGGAACGACCTCACGTTTCCTACCTCCGTGTCGGTCTATTTATTTTGGCCACTTGGGTTTTCAAGGTGCCGTCGACGTGTTCGTGACAGCGGGCTCTTTTCAAGTTCAGCAATCCGGCCAAACTATTGTTGGATAATGTCAGCTGATATATGTATGCAACGCTGCCTGCGACGGTAGAAATATTCCTAAACTGGTGTACACGTTCCCCCCCCCCCCCCCGTCGCTGTGTGATAGATACGTTTCGATATTATTCAAAACGCCGTTTAACATGTGCGAAATTTAACGGCGAGCTAATATATCGCTGCTGCGCACACGATTATGATCTCTCAACGAGTATCTGCGGACGAGAAGGCTTGGCCGTGTCTGTATTCCTTTCAAAAATACAACCGGGAGAAGTTATACGCGCGACAAGCTACATGGAATTGTATTAAATTAACATTAATGTAGAGAATATTACAATTGACTCACATTACGCTAAATAAAGTTAGAAAGTCGCGTGGACATTAATGCGTTTCCATACAATTCCATGTGCGTAATATTCGATATTGCTGATGCATTTCTCACAGCGGAGTCAAACTTTAGATATTGCTGATAGAAACTTTTATAGTGCACGCTATTTAAAATATATCATGTCGCTAGGATGGCTCAGTCAGATATATTCAATATGAGCGTTTTGCATGCTCTTGTGAACTTATGGTTGTGGTAATAAACCTATATACATCGCGTATAAAGGATGGAATTTATAAGTGTATATATTATCTAAAGCACACACAAAACCAACAAACTTAGTTTATATATTTCGCATTTAATGAATAAGTGATGACGCGCCGTAATAATTCAGGTCATCGATTCGCGTAGATTTATAGAACGAAATGAATCAATCCTGCGCGTGTTTTATATCCTCTCTTTTAAACACAGAAAGCCGCAGGAATCTTTGCCAAAGAATCGAACGAATGCGCGAGTGAATACGAATTAAAAGCCAATCAATTTAAAGTGTAAATAAGCACATTCCATCACTTTGGCATTCGACTGCTTTGTCTCGGTCGTGGAATTGAGAAAAAAAACGAAGAAACTGTCGGCCAGTTATTTTTATTTTTAACTTTACCATATTGGCTTTTATATGTATTTTTGTCGTAAGAATTGATCCTTGGATTAAGCATTCGATAAGTTATAATAAAGTTTCTCTCTCTCTCTCTCTCTCTCTCTCTCTCTCTCTCTCTCTCTCTCTCTCTCTAAGCATATTAAAGTCCTATAATTGTATAAATAAATTGATGCAATTAATCTAATGAAAGCGTCATCGAGGAGGTAAATTACATTATGGCGTACATAATAAAACTGTCGAGTAAACGCACTAAAAGGAATAAAGTTGCGCTACTTTGAAAAGGGGAGGTAGATTTAGTTTCTCTCTTTTCCCTTTCCCACCACACGATCCCGAAGGATAAAGAATCTTGACTTAGCTCGCTTGCGCGATTCAATTACCCGCGGTTTCAAAAGCCGGCGAGGGAACATGCCACCGAAAAAAGATTACCCGCGACAATAAAAATACCGCATCGCATCGAGAGATCCATGGCGGCCTGACTTGGTATAAAACGTATTCCACCGTCGTCGGACGATTCGCATTTCCGAGAGACCTTTTGCTTCAGCCTAAGATGATTTACATTCCGTTCCCCCTTTCCAACCTCCCGGAATCGTTGTATCCGTCGGGGAACACTATAACTAAAGGAAAATGCACGATTTCTGACAACACCCTCCGTAAAGGCTGCCGGTGAAATCTCGCGGAATGTATATACATATATCGCGAGCGTTTGCGCGCGAGTGGTGGTTTCGCGATGTGTGTGTGTGTGTGTGTGTGTGTGCGCGCGCGCGCACACACGCTAGAATACTACGCGCTATAAGTTATCCACACCCGGCGAACATTTGTACAATATGTTATATTTTCTATTCCCCGACGCGTCCGCCACCCCGACTTATCCAGCGCATACGCTCGTTCGTGCTCGAGCGATTTTCATATCGAGGAAAAATCGAGCTTCCACGTACATACGTTCGTTTCCACAACGGCCGTTCCTCCGCCTGTTCGGAGGAACGGCCTTTAGTCGGGGAAATTATAAGTGTATAATGTGATCCCTGCGCTGGACAATAAATGCATAATGCGATATATAAAGGGAAGAGAGAATGCGCTTCGCGGTTTTGCGGCCAGCTATTTTCCTTACAGTTCATTCTCGATGAATGAAATAGTCGCGTTCGTCTTTTCATCTTATTACGCGATAATCCCTCGAGATAAAATTGGACGGAGCCGCGCTTTATGACGTGACAGTATTTGAGTTAGCGTAAGAGTATAATTATATATCGTTTATATATATTCAAAAGAGGTCCAACTGCCTTTTCAAGATTATTGAATGTACGTTTGAATGTACTTAACGTCACTTGGTAGTTAATAAAATTTCCCCTGAGAAATTATATCGCGTAGAAATTACTTTTTCAAAGTAGACCGGTACATGTATAAGGGTCTTCATCAAATTTGGCATGTCAATGGATATTGCATATCACATAAATAATGAAAAAAAGAACAGTGGGAGAAACAGGACATTAATTAAAATTCGAAATATCTTCAAACTTTTAATGAACCCCGAAATAGCTATTGCGAATTATTAATCCGTTGCATTTCCTCTGGCATGCTTCTCCGATCACATCGCAAATAAATATTTGGGATTTTATTACAGAATTTTGTTATTTAATAACGTATAATTGAAATATTAATTAAGATAATGCATATCGTATTACTTGAAAACACCAGTATGCACGGATTGCAATTTACGATACGATCCGTTATCAGCCCGAAATAAAATCGAAGCGAAGCGGATTGAATGCTACCGAATATTGAAATTCGCATTATTTTTATTTCATATAATTCCATATCCAAACGCGGGATCAAAGCGATATTAAAGAGAGCTCGGTCGAAGATATACTTTCGCAGTAAAATTCGATGAAGTCTAATATCAATGGCAATTATTGACGAGCGATAGATAAAATTATCTATTAGCGCTAGATCGTCCGTTGTATTAGCGACAAAAAATCAATTGAATGAAATTTCTCGGCAGATACGCCTCGGCAGATACCTTTGACTCGAGTAACAGGATCGAATTAGCGAGCCTCTTCCGCCGTGTCACGCGTTCGCAAACGTTTTCCGTTTCGATGCCTCATTGCTGTACAGGAAGCAGAAGTTCGGTCCTCTGACATGCACTTTTCACCCCCCCCCCAACCCCCCCCCCAGCTTCCGTGCCACCGCCGCTGTTCTCACCCCGGCGGGATTTCTCTTAATTGCATACGGTAATTATTGTTTGCGCGCTAAATACGTCTCGACACGCATAGTCGACTAAAGAGTCCTCTCCAAAATCGTGCAGCGAAGTTTGTCGTAACGCGTTACACAAACGCCATCAAGTTGATTTCGAGAATTGAATGAAATCGTGACGCGGAAATAGAGAGCGCATATATAATGTACATAATAAAAGATACGCAGAAATGGAAATCTTTCTCCGCTTCTCTGTCGACACAATGAGAAAGTATAAAGAATAAACCAATTATCTGCGACACGTGACGCGAACTTTTTCTTTCCTCTTCCGGTAATAATTAATTTGCACGTTTCAGTTGCATTCAATTAAAATTGAAAATTATATTAACATTCGTTAAGAAGATACTCGGAAAACGCGCGCGCAATTATTTCACGATAGACACATATGTAGCGTATGCTCAGTACTTCTGGCAATCTCGTGTTTCATGCCTTTCAAGAATAAAGCTGCATTTAATTTCGCGCGATAATTATTGTTTACACAGCAAACACCGCGGCAAATGCAATCTGCTGATGAAATCTGCCTAAAGTTTACGTGATAATTTCAATCCAAGAAATGACATTGAGATTTCTCCGAGAGAGAGAGAGAGAGAGAGAGAGAGAGAGAGAGAGAGAGAGAGAGAGAGAACGGCGGATGAAACGCAATAACGACTACTTATCGCTCTATAGTAGCTGGATTCACATGAAATAATTATCTCGAATTGTCATCGCGCTTATTAAGGATATTCCTTATTAAAGATATAACGAGCATGAGAAAAGTGACACAGCCGACAGCTTAACGCGCGGCGCAAGCATGTGGGCGACTAATTATCCGTAATTAACATCACCGCGGGGGGGGGGAGGGGGGTGGTCGCTAACGGCCCCTTAAAGTCCACATAACGAGCGTCGCGGAGAAATAAGACCTATAAAACGCGGAGGGGCACGTGAGGAAACCCGAAGGGAAAAAATGTGATATAAATCGCAATCGCAACGGCTATACGTCGGTGGGCTACACACACTGGATGGCACGTGACGTAATAAAACGCGCGCACCCTGCCACAAGGTCTCCGTGTTACTCGTACCGTCTTGCCGTTCTCCGTCGGGTTCTCGTCGATGGCGCCGGAGAGTCGACAGTATCCGTTCCACCAGCGTCATTAAGCCCGATGCACAATGGCCGGCCGTGAGATTTTACCGCCGCGAGGAGAGATTACGGCGACATGCCCGCGACTTTGTTAACGTCCGTGCCCATTACGACCGGCATTTGTTCTCCCTTTGTTCCGATCCCGTAACTCGCCTGAATCCATAGGAAAAGGGGAGGGAGAGGGGGGGGGCAAAAACATACCCTCCCCCGTTCAATGTAACGGAGGACATAAACGCCCCTACACGATCTAACGAATGTAAATAAGTGCGCGCGCGCTCCAGTTCGTAAATGCTTTAAATATCCATTATATCCGCTCGATGAATACCTACATCTCGCGATACTGTTCAAAGACCGTTTCTCCCGCGATCGGCTCTTCTCGCGATTTAAAACTTAATTGCACGTCAAAGGTCTTTCTTCTCGTTTCGAAAATTTAAAAAAAAAAAAAAAAAAAAAACACCGCGGAAAACGCACGCAATTTCTATAAACAAATGGCACTATCTTATCTAAACGCCACTGTGCATCGGGCTTTACAATCGGCGCTGTTTGTACCGTTAACATTTGATGACGCTGGTGTTGGTACTGTTGACGCTGGCGGTATGTTGGTCTTCGTAAGTGACGAGTGGTCTTGGCCGCTTCGCAGAATCGTTGGTGAAGAGTTGACGGAAGAAGAGAGGAAGATCCCGCAGAAAGGAGGAGGAGGAGAGAAGGAGAGTGGGCGAAGAGAGACCGGCGAATGAGAAATTGGAGCAAAGTTGAAGTAACTGCCTTCGAAGAACAGACTAAGTTACTGCCGATGGAAGAGGTTATTAAAGGGTTATACGAGAGTTTTATCTCGCTGCGCTATTTTTGCAACTGCACGCCTGGTTAAGGAACCGAGGTATGTCGACGGAACCGGAACAGGAAGTTGGGATGCAGCCAAATGTGTGTCACGCGCGGTGCTCGTGTATTCGTGGAGTTGTAAAATTAGCATAAGACCAACAACGGGATATTTGATTTGGAATTTTCCTATTTGGGCATGCTTGTTTCGAGATGGAGGCAGAGCGTCACGATTGCGTCACGATGAGTTTAACAGCTTTTATGAGCGAGCGAATATTAATCTATCAGTAGGGGAAAACGATGACGCAACAGCCTCTCTATTAAATTTTTTTTTTTTTTTTTTTTTTTTACTGAATCGCTCAACTTTTAATGAATAAGATACTTCAACCGCACGACGTTTTACAGTTTAAGGATAAAAATTATTTTTCCTCGTTCTCGACGAAACATCTGCGACATCGATATTCTTTGAGAATGATGAAACAAATATTACGCTATATACGGCAAACAGCGCGCGCACAAACACACACACACACACACACACACACACACTCACACACACGCACAATGGTATCTGTAAAATATCTAAGAAGTACTTCGATAATATAAAAACGTATTCTCTGAGCAGCACAATTACAAATGTTTCGTTACGTAAGAATATTATTTCGGTACTTATTCATCGCATTATCACGTACAGGAATGAACGGGAAATGTCAAGTGTGTGAGTCACACAGGCGGTCTCGTGAAGAATTTACTTTAAGGATCGAGCGTTTTTCTACGGGCGTCCTACATAGCAAACCGTTACAGTAAAATTGTTCGGCTGTTGGAGCTTTTAAAAGGCTGCGGTAAATGGAACCTGCAGCGAGCACCGTAGTTTAGACAAACACTACGTTTGGGCTGAAGGGATGCCCCTTTGAAAAACTCGGGAGGATTTTTCGTTCGCCCCCACCTAAAGTACCGCTTTTATACGAATCCACGGCAAACAAGAAAACGCTGTTTGTGGCGACTGAGTCGCACTGAGTCGAACAATAAACGATAAAAATGAATCCGTAAAACTTTTTTACGTACCTTTCTCTAGGATTTTACAAGCACCGAGAGAAAACGTATTGCTTCTAAAAAATACAAATTCCTACGAATGGCGTTATTTATCATGTGCATTATTACATTCGAATAAACATTATCCCCGACAGAGAGAGAGAGAGAGAGAGAGAGAGAGAGAGAGAGAGAGAGACCTCCAAGTAGTAAAATATACTTCTACGAAAACACACATTGTTTCGTTGCAAAAGTGACGTACAATTAATATATCTCACAATCATAAAATGTGATAAACAATTATAAATAAATAATAATACATATTATTGCTATATATATATATATATATATATATATATATATATATTAATATATATTAATATACATATATTGCTTCTATTAATATATATTGCTTCTAAAAATCAAATTCCTACGAATGACGTTATTTATCACGTGCATTATTACATTCGAATAAACATTATTCCTGACAGAGGAAGATAGAGACTCTCAAGTAGCAAGATGTACTTCTACAAAAATACACATTACGTCGTTGCAAAAGTGATACGTGACGCACAATTAATATATCTCACGATCGCGGCACGTAATTTATAAATGACGTAATGTCGGGAAAGACACCGATAATAATTAAAATCGGTTAATTGTAATGAGTCGCAGTCCGATTAACCGATGAAATAGCGAAGCGAAATTTCCCGGCGTCATTACATCCGTGCATTTCACCGTGTGAATTACGAGAGCACATCGCATGCGCAAGAGAGATACTTATTAAAAAGTATCCCTCAAAAGTGCACTTGCGTTTGACGTGGAGCGTAATCAAAGCTCCGGGAAAATATTTTCCTTCTCGGCGGCAATAAAATGAGCCGCTGATGCGCGCGTATCCGCGAACGCGTAACATCGGTATAAAAAGGACGTATCGTATTTACCAATTTGCCGTGAACCGTAAAACGTCGTCGGACACGTTAAAAGCGGCAAAACGGGACGAGGACATCACCAGCCGTATTGTGGGCGTGCGGAATTTATTAGTTGCGGGTATTCGGTAAGATCGAGCTTATCACCATTAACTGACGCTATGCGCGTTAGCTTTATTGTTCGTTGGATAATCGTAAACACGTAATGACCGAAGCACGTGATATATAACGCTCAATCCGTTTACGATCCACGATTTAAGATGCAATGCATAAGTCGTATCGTAGATTGTGTGTGTGTGTATATATATATATATTATATAAATTGCCGGATTATGCGAAGGCGCCATAGTAACCAATCGTGATGTGATATCCGGCCGCATCCAACTCTATTGGCCACTATAACTTTGACGTAAATGTTTATTGAATTACTGCAGAGAGTTAGCGCTAATTCGAGGGATATTACGAGGTAAATCCCATTTACATGTTAATAAAATGACAATATTGCAAATAACATATATTACTATGCATTAACGTTTAGATATTGCATTTATGTAAAATGTTGATATATTATCCTGTTAGAATAGTTGTATTATGCGTATTATATCGTCGCTTCTGTTATTAATAATATTATAACATTATTAAATAATTGTTCAAAAATTTTATGAGATGCGAATCAAATGAAGATTTTAAGACAAGTTTGTTGCGCCTACTTTAGGCTCTTATTAGCTCATTTTCTACTTGAATTTTTGTTTTTATGAGATGTGTAAAAATATGAAAATTAATAGAACATAAATAAAACAAAAACATAATATAATAGAAAAAAAACGAGATGATATGCTTCAATAATCCTGGTAATAATCGGAGTAATAATCGGTAAAGTAATAATCGGAGTAATAAAGTCGGAGTATCTTACAACGATCGATACGAACTATCGAAACCTTGTTACCTACGTAATGTAATAGCCTTTAAAGGGTAGCGCAGACATACAAAGTATAACAAAGATAAGCATATTAGGGGGAAGGAAAGCTGAGGAAAGTTGAAACCATAACACCAAAAGAAAATAATGTGCACGAGTAAATCATATAAGCCCGAAAAATTCACCTCAGAAACCATACAAGATGGATGTATCTAAAAATTATCTGATGAGATAATCTTTAAGAACATTTTTAAGAAATATATTGTTCACCACACAGAGTAGCAAAAAAAACACAAATATATGTAGTTGCAATATAATTTCACTGCTTGTCTCAATTTTCGTCCAGCTGCAGCAGACATTTTAATTTCGCATTCGATATCGATTAATCGACCGCAAAGAAAATGTATAATAGGTAACATAATACCGCGCAGATTTGTACAAATATTTCAACGAATGTGAAATTAATGAGACAGAAATAGAATACATCTGCGATGATATACAATCAGTATGTGCCGACTTTTCGTTTAATTACGACGTTTAATTATTATCAGACAATGACGTGTGAGATACAAATCAATTATGAATGCGATTATGATTTCATTGAAGAATTTTATATTTACTAATATTTACTAATTTGTAGCTATACATTGTTTATTTTATGAATCTATTCTTAAATATGTGTTCCGTAATTATTCTGTTAATATGATAATAGAGCGCCGTGTGTTATACAACATCAATATTTGTGGTCGGGCACCACAAATTGTAAAAACAGCCTTAACTGAAAGGCAAGAAACGAAGAAGATTATCTTGCGGTTGCGATTACTTTGGCTTCCTTCCGAAGTATCGCGTTCTACGCGAATGCTTATCGATCTGAACCATGTGTTTCCAAACTAACGTGCACACGTATTGAATTGGTATAAGAAAAGGGATTATATTGCAGATTATACATAGACTAAGACCGGTATTTATAATTATTTATATCCATTATTTGGCAAATAATCGCAGTTTTTTTAAATCTCTGATTATTTCTCAATCTTAATCCTTATAAGGATTCATGGTCTTTAAATAACACCGACTCATAAATCATTTGTTAATCATTTCATTAAAAATTCAGGGCCGAATTATGATAGTTTCGATTATTTTAATAACTTAATAAAAAAGAAAGTACATAGTTTCGAGTTATCAACAGATAGAATGTGTAATGATATGAGCCGAAATAGAGTTCATGTCAGAAAAATTTACGAAATATATAATTATCATGACTTGCGTTATTACGATATTTAAAAACTTTCTGACTTACGTTATTACGATATTTAAAAACTCAATACTAATTGTAAGTTCCAACGATAGCCTAAAAATTTATAAATTTTTCTCTGTCATAAAATGCAGAAACGATTATCTCGCAACATTATTATTGTTTGGTGTCTTAATTTTATGTTGTAATAGTAAACTTATACATATAAGTTAAATATCTAATTTAAATTATTATTTATACGTGAAAATAAAATGTATTATTTTTGTAAATCTAATATATTACCTATTTTATTTATATCCATTATATAAATTTATTATATATGTATATTTCATTATCGGAGAATATATATTAAGTAAATTATTCAATTTACGGTTACGTTGATTATGGTTCTCAAAATAAGCGTTTAACGATTGAAAACGTCCTATACAACCATAGTATGCAAACATTACTCTATTGATCCCGTATTTCGATAATCAGATAAAAATCCAAATCCCGCCAGGAGCGATTGCGCATTTCCCACCGGCAAACACAAAGCAGCTGCGGGTGCAGAAAATGCGAAAGAGCGACGGACGTTAATGCCGAAACTGCACTTGTTCGTCGGTTTAATTAAACGCACTTCTTTCACGTTCAACGAGTATTTTTATTCGACTCTCGTCCCCCTCGTCTTCCCCTTCTCCTTATCCCTTCACCCTTATTTCTCTTCAGCTTTCTATCCGTCGCCAACCCTCTTCTCAACTTCTCCACCGACTGCAAATTCACATCCGCGCCAGACACGCTATTGACACGAAACACATTAACGAATAATTGCACTTAAACATCATTCTTTCTGTATACTTATTATTCATCTTCTTATATGTATTATATGTATATATGACGCGCTTTTGATCGCGAGAGAAAGAGAGTTCCTGTCAATTTAAAAGTATGTACGTTCTAAAACTTTGTTTTACAGAATCTCAATTAATTTCGTCTCGAGTATGTAATCGACACCCCGATGTTTGTAAGAAAATTTCTGATTTAGCGCGGCGCGAGAAGGCGAGAATATTCACGAACGAATGTTGAAATAAAGCGAACGGGTAAATTAAAGAACTGGGTCACAAGCTCGATGAAGAATGTACCGCTAACGAGACGTCCACCGATATTGAGAGAATTGCCAAAGAGACGATTAAAATGCTCGTCACTTCTCAATGTGATAAGTTAATGCGTTTATCGATGAGAGCATTTGATTAATATCATTTAAGGTGGAAATAGATCGGGGGCGTCTCTAAACGAGGTGAAGAAATCAATTTATCGGAACACACAAGTAAACTCTTCTTTAAAAAATTACTCATTAATCGCTAAGAGAGTACATGTTTTATTGTTAATTATATTTCGCCAGGAAAAAAAAACAGTCTTTCGAGCGAACATAAAATCGTCCAACGATCGAATTTGATAAGTTCGATCGAAGTCGTTCTTACCTCACGATACAATGCGCGAGACGTTGCCAACAGGCAGAATCGGAGAGTGCGCAAGAGGGACTAAAAATGAAAGGAGCTCTCTCTCTCTCTCTCTCTCTCTCTCTCTCTCTCTCTCTCTCTCTCTCTCTCTCTCTCTCTCTCTCTCTCTCTCTCTCTCTACGAGCTCGATTATTACGAAGTTGTACAGCACTCCCGTAGCGGCATTAGCGACGCGCAGTCTGAGGGTTCTCACTTACCGCGGAACCGTGATAACAACTACCTATATCTACCTATCTACCTGCCTGCCCAGGTCTGTTCATTCCCCGTCCGTTTCAGCCCTCTCTCTCTCTCTCTCTCTCTCTCTCTCTCTCTCTCTCTCTCTCTCTCTCTCTCTCTGTGCAACAAGCATCCCCGCCGAGGATTCGAAGCTGATGCGCAATATACCGACGACTTTGCCCGACGACGCGAAAGCTCCGCGTCTCCTGCTTCACGTGCTATCTAAAATTCTCAATTCCGTCGACGACTGAATCTCGCGATGCGCCTCATCGTAAAATTACTCGGTCGGAGAAAACGCGCCGTAAATCTCGCGCAGACAATCTATTATACTTGACGTGTAATCGGGGAAAAAAAGAATCTGGCGGATCTTGTACAAGTGAAATAATACTGGCGGCAAACGAACGATTCTCGTCAGTGACGTGCAACGCTGGAAAAAAAATGCATTTACTAATCTGGATATGCCGAGGAACGGGCATCCCGAGAAGAAGTACTCGAAACAGTCTAAATAATTGCGCGAATAAACTCTCTCGCTCGATTGTAAATGAAGAGATTAAACAAATTCCTGTATATTAACCATTTCTTTAAATCAAACTCTGTGATGGAAGAAGTGCATTACGTAAGAGATATTACATGGAAGGCGTTCCCTGAGCATAGTAATCTTTTTGATTCCCAAATGTTTTAATTTGTAATCTAACAATCTGCAGATAGAGAGAGAGAGAGAGAGAGAGAGAGAGAGAGAGAGAGAGAGGGAGAGAGAGAAAATTTCCTTTCCTCGGTCCAATCTCTATTCATATACCTTGCATTATTCTCATTCCGGGTTCGACGAGTCGAGCAGCTTGCGAATTGCCAAGTTACGTTTAATTAAACATCATTCCGTTGAATTCCATATCTCTCTGAATGTGACGTTGGACATAAACAAATCATTTAATTTTACTTCTTAATTCACATTAATATAACATCACAGTGTACATATATATCCTACAGAAAATATCGTTAAAGACTCTTTATCTATTTAAAAAAAGAAATTTTATCTATTTAAAAAAAAATCTTTATCTATTTTTTTAAAAAATTTAACTTTACGATGAAATTCTTTCAAGTTAATTTCAAGCAAAAGATGATTGAAAAGATAAAATTATCAAAAATCAATATCACGTTTTTTTTTTCAATGTAATAATATTTTAACCACTATAAATGTCAATTTTATCTTGAAATAAAAAAAAGTAATATATCTAATTATTTTTGGAAGAAGCGCGTATAAAGGCGATGCGAAAATGAAGCGAATCAATGGTGCAATCGTGAGATCTGGCGTCAATGGAGCGCATTGAAGATGCACCGGATGACGGCAAAGCGGCGGATGAAACGTGAATAGAGGATGGATGCACAGATAGAATCGATCATGTAATACATTCCAATCTATGGTATGGTCCCTGGTACCCGAAATTATTTCATCTCGCTCTCAACATTACTCTGAAAATACACCGGTCGACAAATTCCAATTCCAATAGCAAATCGCAAACAGGTATAATAAACAATGAAGAATTAAAATAAAAACACGCACGGTACATACATTGAAATATAAATTCGACTAGCCGTACGATACGCGGATACGGAAATGCAATATGAGACGGCGGTTTATAACAACTATTGTAGATGTTTTTAAGTATAGATGGATGAAAAATAGTAATATAGAAATGGAAAATTTTTTTCATCTCTCTCATCAATTGTATAAAAAGATATTTTGCATCATTTCTATTTGTTTGCGCGCCTGCGGAAATTAAGTTCGATCGTGTGTCAACTATCCACGGTTTTATTTATATCGAACTATCCCAAATATTTACAAACTACGCGCGACGTATGCGTACGAACCAAAATTTTATTCGCATACTTGCATTGTTTACAGAAGAGCGTAGGTCGCAAAAACAATTTATGTGAATAATAACAATAGTTTTACCTCTCTTTCTCTCTCTCTCTCTCTCTCTCTCTCGCTCTCTCTTTCTCTATCTGGGAAACAAATATGGCATTCGTACTTGCGTTACAATTATTTCAAAGGCACGTCGTGGCCTCGTCACCGACAATGACGCTAAACACGAGACATTTCTAACATGACCAACAAAGCGCAAAATTTAACTGTGACGCGTTTACAAATAGGAAACATTGCTCGCAATTAAAATATCCTCCATCACTAAATTTTGGCTCGCTGGAGCACTCGCTGTAACACTCGAAGAAGACAATATCGACGAGTAAGCTCGGCCGACAGAGCGCAATGGAAAAGATATTGTTAAATTTTAATTAAAACCAATTTCAGGTACCACTCAAAGACGAACAATCTTACCGTGAAAAAGTAACAAACGCTAAAAAGGAAATCGGAGTTAATTAGTACCTAGCTTGCCATCGAGTTATTACGGCCGCCTTGCGGGAACAACTGAGGGAGAAATGTTTTCTTAGTCCGAGTCAATTTTGTAGAATAATCTTGAATAAAAAACGAGTCTAGTATATCAATTATAATAATGTGTTTTCTTTAGACACTTTCATATTTAATTTATTAATATATAGCTCTTAATTGTCGAATCTTTCGCAACATTCTTACAGACTTTCCTCCGATTCGGTCGCCAATTCGTGTCATACGCGCGCAATGCGATTCAATGTCTCGATTTGATCGCCGCATTTTCTCCACTATCATCGTCGTGGATATCGTTGTACATATATTTGCTACGCCGAGGCGAGAGCCAGAGCCAAGCCGTTCGAATCAGCTGGACAAAGTCTTGCGTAACGAACTGAGCCACGCCGGCACAAATAATGGAGGTTTTGTTTGACGAGCGGGATAATTCGTTTATCTCCTTTTTCCAGCAATTCGCCAGGTGGACCGTGGCATCGAGGGCATCGAGCGAGTTGAATCCTGTCTCGAATCAAGCGGGATTACGCGCATTCGTTTCATCTGATCGTAAACAGTTACGTGTTAACAACGCGTGTCCAACTGTGCACGCGCACGCGTACATAGCGGTACCTGTTTGATTGTACAACCGATGACGACAATTCGCAATCGCGCGACAGGATTCCATCGTGATCGTCGGTCAGGTGACATGTGATTCCTGACCTCGACCATCGCGGTTCATAGATACACAGTACGTTCGCGTTTATCATCTATTGTTTTAACAACGCATTATTTGATCTCATCATTCCATTTTTGGTAGAGAAAATAATCATTGAGAAAAAAATATTTGACAATAATACGAAGCGCTGTTGAAAAAAGAACAAACTACGATGCGGTAATGATAAGGTTAAAATCGATCGAGCCGCTTCATCCAGTTCACTCTAAACAAACGATCGGCCAATCTCATTGTTCGGCTACTAATATATGCGATGCCGATGATTATCTACGTTAGTCGTATCATTCGATCAGCGCGCGATGCTCTAATGATCGAATTCACCTGCATAATTGAACGGACCGCTGGCTCGCTCCGTCACCATCATCGCCGTCAGGAACGGAAAACGGAAGCGGACAATCCGTCGCGGTGTCAACCGCGCGAATGTCCGATGTAACGCAATAACCGGCTGCAAATTCACCCGGACGATTTCCTGGCCTAATAGCCGGCTCGCGACGCCTCTCGCCATATCGTTCTCTCGATCGTGTGCGTCGTTTCGCCGACATGATTAACGCGTGGCTTATTAGCGGATTGTGGCAGGGTTCGCGTTCCGGCCGAATAACTCGTAGCTCGTCATTATCTGACTTTTTCCTTTACATGCACGTTTATACGCGCAGCCGTGCAAAATATATATATATATATATATATATATATATATATATATATATACATATATATGAATGTATATCGCGCAAAAATTACTCTCCGCCGATTGAACTCTGGTTTGTGATTTTAAACAGGTTTTTTTTTTTAGTTTTTCACCAGTTGCCGTAATCGATCCGGATACGATAGAGTAACCGTCGTGTGTGTGTTCCTGCATATTCGATAAACTACAAAAATATTTCACTCCAAATATTTCACGCGAAAGGCAGGATCTGCGATCCGGTATCTCGGCAATCGGATTATATAAACGTCAACTGAACTCTCGTCAAACATTTCCGTAGACAAAGAAGTCATGGTTCCACGATGGTCAGGAGATAATGAGATCCATCGCGGCTGTGGAACGCGTGTAATATGTGCTCCGTGCGCATTTTGGACATCGCTCCCTGTCGTTTTCGGCGTTTGCTGACTGGCGTTTAGCCGAGATTGCTCCAGTCTGCCCCGTCCGGAATCATTCCCGATTCCCGCTCTGAATTATAGCAAGTACGATTTACAAGCATCGGCTGGAAACGAGAGCAAAAATAAATTGGTGGTTCGCGGGCAGGATGGCGGTCGGTTGGACATGGATCACAGAGCACGAAAATTGCATACGGCATAAAACGTGCGTTTCTGCTGATGGCTCTGCATCGAACGCATGACGTATGATTTCAATTTGGACACGTACAACATCGTTCATATATAATAGCCGCGACGACGAAACATTTCGAATTTTCGGCATACATATAACGGCGGGAGTTCAATCCTCGATTTAAGGCAATTCTCAGCTCTAAGGAATCGATGATTCGAGCTATAATAATACGCAAAGATCAAACGTAGCGTGTTATTTTTATATACCTGATCCGATAAACTTTAATTTAAAATTACCGTTGACCGTGCAAAAATCGGAATGTCGTATATCGCATGTTTCGATCTGTATCTTATACAGGAACATAACGACACGTTTTTTTTTTCGAATGAATGTATTATGATATTCTGATACTTTTGGATCACTCCAAGTTGGTGAAACAGGATGCCGCGAAAATAGACGACGAACGAATATAAAGTGGAATTGATGTCACGAGAAATATCCACGCAGACAATAATACGTGATGTGATAATGCGAAAGACAAATATACAAGAATATTACCACATATTCGTCAAATTGCAGAGTGTCCCGCGGCAGATTATCTGATTAAGACGCGTACCATGCAAAAACAACTTAATAGAAATGTTATTATTAAAAACGCGGATCGTTTTGCGCGTGAAAGTATAATTTAATATACGGTATGAGGTTACAAATTATTCAACCCGCACGCGCACACGCCTGTCAATAAACTCTTGCTTCTGTTTACGATATGCAACTGCGTCCAGGGGTGGAATGATATCGACGGTGCAACACCGATACTAATGGCGAATACATCGCTGCGAGCAACGCGAGCTTTTTAACGTGGCCTAAATTCGAGCAGACGCAATTCGCAAGAACGCATATGAAACGAATGCAAAAACAACAATTGACGTCACAAGTAATAATACGGCGACGTGGGAGTGCATGCAGGTTGCGGAAAGGAACGCGAGAACCAGACGTATCTCGTCGATCTCTGAGTGCATCCGGCATCTCTACTTAATTTGCGTATCGCGTACAATCCAATTATTGAGATAAATTACATCATCGCGGCATGATAATTAAAACGCTAGCAATTAACGTTAAATAATTCTCGATATTAAATTTGATTACATCTCTGAAATTTAATTTGGCCGTCGCGCGGCTAGTTGCTCGGCCAGGTTACAACGAGCTGTATAAACTTTAAGGGGGAAAAAAAAAAAAAAAAAACCTCAGGCGCAATGAAAGCTACTGACGCGAAAATCAAATTGATAGAGATAAAGGAGCTAAATTATTGAAAAGAAATACTGGAAACACACATCCGTCTTGTAAAGACTTCTTGACCCCCGTGAGGAGAAAAAGTTTTCTCGTTATCGTGAAATAATCGCTAAGAAACACGAGAAGGGCTACGCATTCTTATGTCTGTATCATCAAATTGCAATATATAAATAACATATAACTATCTGGGATAAAATATCTTCCAAATTCTATTAATTCTATATACATTTAATAGCAATATAATATATATAGTGTAGCTATATATATATGTGTGTGTGTGTGTATGTGTGTGTGTGTATGTGTGTGTAATTTGTGAAACGAGATAATTAAATTATAGTCAGCAGATAATGCATTTATTCCACATAAATGTATTTAACTTAACACAGTGTCGGTTATTAAATACATCGAAATTCAAAAGTGGAAACAAATGTGATGCAGCTTTTTAAAAATCATTCGAAGGTAATTCTTACGCATCATTGGTTTATATAAATTCGGCGATAATAATAGAGATCCATATAAAACAAAGGAACTAATTTAAATTGCAATATAAATCCGATAACTTTATTTCTTTCGTAAACAACGAAAGCTATGGATGGTACCAGTATCCTCTCACATTCATCTCTTGTACGAAATCGTTTTAATAAATCTTCTGTATTAGGAGATATTTCAGATATTTATATCACTAGTCACGCATCAAAAGAATCTGGAACGTGACGTGAATTCGCCCGAGTAATTTTCTCCCGTAAAAGTTATTGTCAATTACGATCCCTATATCACGATATACATGCACACAATAATACATATGCACGCAATATACAATTACAACATTAATTGAGAATCACACACGCGCACACACATACACGTATACAGATCAATTATTTTGTAAAATCGTTAACTGTCATAGAGATGAAACATGTACTTCTAAATATCTTCTGTAATTATATTTTTCAACGCTTGCTTTAATTGTTACTGCTGTTTGATTCGTTCTGTTGACCTCGTATAATATTACTGTGTACAATTTTAAATGCACTTTTCGATGCACATATGTTTGCACGGAAGGGCAATGCAGCTTTTTGGATTCTGGTCAATGTTGGTCCACTGGCATATCGTAATTTATTAGCACGTGTGTGAAATAGCCTTCAGTTCGTAATAATTGTACATCGTAAAATGCTGGTGTGAGGGCTGACGTTGCAAAACACGTGCCACACGTGTACTTTCGCGGATAAAAGAGACACACAAACGTGCGTGCACGTACGGTAAGGTTCATATATGATGTTCATTAAAATCTACCCAGCGAAACATTGCAAACTATTTGTTGACGATTTACAGAGGAGGAAAAAGGGGGAAGATTGCATACGGAAAAGAGAGAGAGGGGGGGAGAGGGAGGGAGAGAAAGAGAGCACATGACGGATAAAATGGACCCTCATTTAGCTTCTATTGTATTGAATAAAGATACAGACATTGAAAAACAAATACAAATATTTTATTAGACATTCGTCGTTTTTAAGCTTGATATAATAATATTTATTTACAGATTAATTGCTTACAATTAATCTACCTGCATATTAATTTCTAACAATTGATTCTCTAATTAGAAATATCGCATCTGCCGACATCGTGCGTTAAATCGTGTGGATTAGATATTAATTTTAATTAGACGGTAATTTCATTGTTTTATAAATCGAGCACATAATTCTCGCAATCGCGCGCCGCGCGAATGTCAAATTACCCGTATTAATTTCGCTCTAACGGCGATGAGAGATCGGCGAGCGATGTGCACAGTTCATTCGCGCGCTAGAGACTTAACTGACACCGACTCCGATTTTCGTAGACGGGATCGCGTGTGAGGGTCTGGCCAAACGCGCTCTTTTTCCACTCGCAGTTAAATTTCTTCGCGGGATTTATGAGAGAGAGAGAGAGAGAGAGAGAGAGAGAGAGCTCGGGGCCACTCGTCCCGGCATTATCTATAGAGCCGCCCCGTTGATTTAAAACTCTCCGTTCGACCGTTGCGCTAGTGCTTCATATGTATTCAAAACGTTACGCGACGTACACCCTGTTCGCCACCCCCTTCCAACCCTCCCCAACCCCTCCTTCACGCGCGACTGCAACCGACTGCACGCGACTGTATCCGTACTGATTCCGGCGCATACCATTACCGCGAAAAAAATATTTAATGTTCGGCAAAAACCGGGTGTGCCCCGAGTGTGCTCGATTTATTATCGGGGTGATGCTAACCCCTGTTCCTCCCTCCCGCAGCTGGCTTCCTGCCCGCTTCGCCCCACCGGCTTTTTTGTCGATGCGCTTAGCCCGCGCTGATAAGCGTTTTCGGCACGTTCCCGCTGTACATGTGCGTGCCTTTTGCTGCAAATTTTTTGTCAACGATCTGATAACACCTAGTACCGCGTGTCACGTTCGTGTTCGCTCGCGCAAACAATTAGCGAAAGTAACGCTAATTATTCGTAATGATATATATTTTTGCAGCGATATTTGTTCATCTAAATATTCAGCGTTAGCCGCTTTTTTATTTTTATATTCGCGTATTTTATAAAGTTATAATACAATTAACGATACATTCACACACGCACAGCATGGCAACTATCGTTTTGCCGAGAATGTTCACTATCTTGTAGCAGTAAATTTTAGAACACGATATTGTGTTTTAAAATTATTGAAAAGTAATGTGTGTACGAGATAGTAAATTCAACTATCCCGTTTATATGGCTAGTTCCCTTTAAAACGATGCAAGATTGCTTTAGGAGATACGAGCGCGAGACGATGCTAGTTAATGGCTGCCAGCCACCTTAGGATTGATTCACAGTTACTGATCCGATGCCCTGCTGAGCATCAAGGATACACGCAACCTTTCCAAAGCTAAAGCTAACGCGTCAAATATTCAATTCGCCCAAACAGAGAAAATTAAACATCAGCGAAGAAAATCGATATATAATCTTCCAGTTTTAAGTGTTTTACAACATGATATGTGTTCGCTAGCGCACATATTTGCACACACGTTGTTATACTATTATTTCGACAATTTCTTTAAACGTATTTTTGAAATAGTATACTAAATTTAGATTCATCGCCGTCAAATAATTCTCTGAGACTCCAAGAGCGTTAAACGCGAAAGCTGTAATGAATCAACGTAACAAGAATTATCTCGATGACAATAACTCACCTCGTAAGGAACGGTGGACGCTTTGTATTAATAGCGACGTAAAGCATCCCGATCTACGACACCACTCATCACTTGCTCAGTATTCGCCTAATGAATCACGATGCCTCTGCTTCTTAGTTAAGTACTATTACTATAGGGTTCGTTGTAGAGAACAGTATATCCCATGCTATTGTTTCGAATAAAAATGAAATATTTCAGTACGTGAAACTTGGAAGACAATATGCAATCTCAAGAGTCTGTAAATTTTGCAAAAAAAAAAAAAAAAAAAAAAAAACAAAGGTCATACGGCGGTGAAAACAATTTTTTTTTTTCTGTACATGAAAAGATCGATAAAAGACCTAGATTGCACGTACACTTATACGGCGGAGCATTTGGAGCGTGTTTCCAGTGTGGCCGGTGGGAAGTTTACTTTTTGCATGAAACAAGATCTCAGGAGTCCGTAGAATTCCACGGGGAGAATACCCTAAGTGATGGAGTGGTTCGCAACTCTGGTTCCAGTAAATACGACACACGAATAACCCAGTTGGCGTTCCCTTTTACCGAGGGAAAATCTATCATTATCCTTCAATAACTACGGTCACTGGCGCTAATTCAATTAATTAAACAAACGCTGTTGATTTTACACCTTCACATGAGGGATAACGATGAGTTATACGAGTTTCGGCCGACTTGCTGACCAGTGAAAAAAAAAAGTTGGGATCTATAGTGACAAATGATCGACATGACAATTGATTGACAGGTCTCATGTTATACGCGCGAAACTGCATTGTTACTACATTGTTATTACATTACTTGAATTTCAAAACGTTACATTGCATAACTTTATGGGGAAAGGGGATTGTTATATATTCAATATAGTAATATAAAATGTGTAAAAATTAATATTGCTAAAAGATATTTTTCTTTCGAGTTCAAGAGTTTCTCTTAATTTACTTTTCTAACAACATCACACAGTGTCGTTTGACTTACTAAAATTGAAAAAAGCACGTAATAACTCGAGTTTATTTATCAAAAATATTGATGAACGTCGCGTTTCGCTTTTATAAATAAAAATTCTGCAAGAACGTTTATAAAACGTCATGGCAAAACTTACCGGTTGGTAATAAGTCTGAAATATAATTACCCTTCTGCGTTTATGTGTTTTATATAAAGTGTCGCAAACTTTCCTGCCGCGTAAAGGTATCGTGTTGCCAATTATACCAGGTTTACGCAATTATTAAGGCCCGCCATTATGTCCGGCATGCAAAAAGAAACGCGCGACCGAGGTAGTTTATTCGCCTCTACGACGTCGTCGCGGTAATTCTATATATAAATCACTTGGTAAAAATCAACGCGTTCGCGTGTATCGTAGATATAAAAATATAGTTTTAATAATGAGTGATATTATTATATATGTAATAATAGAGAAACAATATATATAAGTTATACACTTATTATATAATATAATTAAAGATGGATTGTGTGTCTCGTAATCAAACTTCATTGATATCGATCAATTATTTAAAGCATTCTAATTATATTAATTTCCAGAGTAGACATTTCACATAGCATTGTCTTTAATTCAATGAAGTGAGACGTCTTCTTCCTTTCAATTATATAATGAACCATAATCCTTGTCAAAGATCCAATTAGAGATAGGCACATCCTAGAAATCCGTTCAAGACAGATACAATTAGCATCGATTTTCTCTTTTCGCGTAGAATAGAATGTGCAAATTCCCTTTCTTATAAAAGTACAATATATGATTTTGATAAATTTCCACATACAGAGGCGACACACGATAAATAATTAGATGATATTAGCGAGATTTTATGTAGTTACAAAAAGGCAAGAGGATTAAACTAACGCTCCCAGAACACGTACGTGTAGTGAGATTGTGGTGAGAGAGAATTGTAGTTTGATGCGAAATAAAAGTACGAAAAGATAAAAAGAATTACGAATAATTCGCATGAAATTTAGGAATTAAAGCAACCGCGGCGAAGCGATCCCCGACTGGTCATAGGTCAGCTTTAACTCACATTTGGCTTTCATTACAATATTCACACAGCGTGGATAAGAAATTAATAATCCGCCGCGCCGCTTTTAAAATTTTTAGAGAGCGCACTCCGCATGGATTTGAATGTATGCGCGGCAGTATGAACGATTCTCCAATAGTCGTCGCTATTCATTCAGCACAGTGAAGTTGTTAAATTTTAATTTATCCAATGGATTTCGCCAGATAAATGGCGAATGTAAGAACTGAGCGAAAAGTTTTAGTCCTTTTTGACCCTTGAATAGCTTCAGAAAATTTGCGAGGAGTAAAGAGAAAAAGAAAAGTGATTGCGGGGCAGCAGCTGCACATATTGAACGACTGTAATGTACGTCCGGACTTTTTCCATTTACAAATTGCGATTTCGATCCGGATAACCGTACGATAACTTTTTGATTAGACCCGATCATCACGATTATTGCGATATACATTCTAGGTTTTATACACGCTCACGCTTTTTATATAAATAATTCTTTATCAATTTGTGTATTGTACCTTATCGTCTTACCCTTCGTCAGATATTATGATTCTCGTTATAACAATTATTGTATCGATGATTTCAATGTATTACGTTGTATCCATTTGTAATTATGCGTAATGGTTCAAATAAATTATTCTCCCCGACAAAGCACCAAACCGGAGCAGAAAGTTCGATATAATCAGTATATGTCGGCAAATCTTTCGTTAAAACAAAGCGCAAAAGAAAATGAACGAAGCTCATGTCGTGTCAGTCAGAGAAATCGGAACTGAAATAATTTTAGATTGCGTAATGTCGAGCGACGGGGAATAAATTATTTTTTTATTTTCCCCTGTCGGACCGAGTCGTTAAATCGGTTTGTAGAGGATTTAGCGTACCGAGCCCGAAATACACACATCTTCATACACACTGATAACTACAAAGCGCGTAGGAAGATTAACGACTTGGTGACGGAAGGAGTTCGATAAATCACCCAGTGACCCTGTCGTTGCCGCTTGAGGTTCAGCTTTATTGTTAACCCTACGAACTTACGGCCCGGCCGCAATATAACTTGAGAACGGTGCACAATAAAGACATCGGGAATGAACGATCTGAAATGCAGAAACTTATTTCCCGCGCGCGGTTCTTACTTTACTCTTCATACATCGATCGCGATAATCTGCGAAAAGAATTGAGTTGTAGACAAGCAGGACATCTAACCGATGTGGAGAAAAGTATACTTACGTATAATTTAACAAGCACATTTGTAATTTAACAAAATATCTTTGCTATAACTTAATAAGAATATGTTTCGTCATTCTCATGATGTAATTTACGAAATCAGATTGTGGAAGATATTAAATAAACTAAGATTTATAAATATAACTTATAAATATAAGTAGTTATATAAATATATAGCATGGTATAATTAATACAAATGTAAAAAAAAATGCATAATTATGAAAGGTTCGATCTAAATTTAATACTCTAACCTTGTTAAAACTATTTGATTAAAGATTCTGACTGAATTTCAAGATTTTTAATCTCCTTTCCTATTTAAAAATAAGAATTCAAAATTTATTAAAAGCTAGAGCTTCATATTTAAAACATAATTCCGTAGATCGTTCAAATTTTTCATGAAGATAAAAATCAGAATAAATACGATAAAGTTAATAATATCATATGAGGGAATAAATTTGGAATCCGCCGAAAATTACACCGATTACGGTATATTCCGGATTCGTAATTTCGCATTACTAATTTCTGGCTTGTGCTAAATTATTAATAACATTATATTTGAACAATTATTATTAATACAAATGTGATAACATTATAACACGCCAAAGATATTTTGCACATTTATCGATCGGGAACAGAGCAGCAATATCCGCTGTTAAAGCTTCAGTGCAATTAATCAGGATCAAGCGGGCGACGAGTCGCGATGCATGTTTTATACTTGAAAATACCTCTTTTTGCATTACAGCTAATCATTTTATGCACACTATCGCGCGATAAATCTAATATGACGCGACACATTAATTCTGCATGGTTGAGAAAAGTCTTGGTATTGAGATGCGACGCACATTTCATATTCACAGCACGGTGGTCAGCGATGTTTAACGATAAATTCGTAATTATGCGGCCGATTTCACGTAATACCATGTTGCCCGCAATATGGAAATCTTGCGCTGCGTGAGGATAATACCCTGTCATACTCATGAGAGTGCTGCATAATATCATATTGCAATACATTATAATCGTAGGTACCACGTCGCCGGGGCCGTTAAACCAGCAATAATCTTTCGACGTGGTCGACTTTTCTCTATCGAGTAAACGTGGTCAAAGGGATAATATCTTAACTAGGCAGATATCTCTCTCGGTGCAAGTCAAAGGGAACTGAAAATCGCGATTGAATTTGTCAAGGGAGACACTACGAGGACGAGATTTCGCGAGGAGAGATCCGACTGAGCTTCCTTTTTCCAGGTTTGTGAAACCAGATAGGTTTCTCATCTGCTGATCCCGTGCGAGGTAACGAGTTTTAACAGGTGGTTTCCTCTCTCTTGAAAATTCAGTTTGCTGTATCCAGAATAATCTGGACCAAGGGTAGATACGCTCGTTCCTCACGCACACTTCGGACTCTCGTCGAACTTCCGCCCAGGTCAACCAACCAAGAGGGAGGAGGATATTAGTTACTAAACTTCACTTAAAATTTATGATGAAAGTGGATACGCGCGTGAAGATGTTGAATTTAATTCGTGTTTCAATTAAGATGAATAATAACGCGGTCGTACTCGCGTATCAGAATTTTCTCTCGCTATATACCTCGCTCGATGAAATTAGCAAAGCGTATCATCTGCAGTTTGTTACGCAACATTTCGTGTTGCAGAATTTACTTTAACTTAGACACTGTCATCATTACTAATGTATTGTTTTATCCACATTCACCATGCCTGCAAGGAATTTCAATATAACTTGCTTCACTCGCCCTACTTCGTATTTAAATTTTCATATCTCATTGCCAGACTTATGACGAGTGATGTAATAACGAATTAACAGTAATGTAATAACGAACCATCTCCGTTTTGTATATACATGTAGACACACACATACATATGTATATTTATATATAAAAGAAAAATTAATATACAAATTAATTTTGCACTTTTCTCTTGTGAAGATTCATGCACGAGAGCATTTGTCATCAATTATAACGAGCGGAATGTTTTGCGGATATGTATTTGGCAGTGAAGCTGCATCGCGCTTCCGTTTCCGTTCGCTAAAAACCGATCGGAAGGTACAAACGAACCAGAAATAACGTTTCGTGCGCGCAAGGCAGATGAAAAGCCCGGGGTTAAGTATTTCTTCGAAGCTGCCGCGCGAGTTTACGAGACTTAATATCGGTGTTTCGACGGCGATTATTGTTCGCGCGGTATCGCGAACCAAAAGGCTCGATAAGGCCAATTCCAAACGGGCTCGCGTCGCTCGCGTGTCGTGACAAAGCGCGATCCGCGTATAAGATGTGTGATGAGATCTGCAGTATCGCGCGAGAATGTGCAGTATCTGCGGTTGATATAAATGAAGTGTTAACCCCCGTCGTCTGTATGAGAAACTTAAACACGGAGGAGGAATGCCTCGAATTTCATAGAGAGGTAGATTTTCACCGAGGAACTTAGTATTGGACACCATAAATATTAATACTCGACACACATACATCTTGCTTCGAAAATTTGCGTCCTGCATAAAAAATTATTAACGTCTTTATTCCAACTCTGAATATGTCGTCACGTCTTCATCGGGGCTTAACTTCGGAAACTAAAATAAATGCGCACGCAACGCATGTGTACATACCTCATTCTTTCCTTTTCCGTTAATAATCATGTGTTTAAACCTTTCTACTCCTATACCTACTTCACATGAAGAAGTAATTATTTGCACACGCCACATGCGCACATGTGCGCCCCAGTTCGCGTATTGTTCAAGAGCATAATCTGATTATTTGAAGCTAAATAATAATAAAATCGAAACATACTCATGACTGTATACTAAAGTATGTTTACACATTAACGTACAATACAATTATGTTGAAAAAAAGAGAGATACAGATAAATTGCAATCTTATATATGCGTATAAACTCGACTGTGCTAGATTTGTAATTTCCGAGGAGAGATTGAGAGAGACCACAGATATAAAACAACGATAATTTAACGTCATTCAAACTGTGTTCTTTGTCGCGTGCACACATATAATTTAACGCTGAATATCGTTGCGTTGATAGTACGTATCCAAGTCAGTGTTGCATGTAGAAAGATCGGTCCTTGGTCAAACAATCTGGGCTTACCAACCCGCATCAAAGTAAGCAAGATAGCCCGAACTGTAGTTTACCATCGCAAAATCACACGCAAACTCGAATTTCGTCACGTTTGTGCAGTACTTTCCGCGCGATCATTCTCCCCAGTGTATCACCGCATATTAATACTAAACATGAAAATCTAGGCGCAAGGCGTTCTCGATAAAGCAAACCTCGCTGGCCGAATCTAAACTCAGGAAAGGATCCGCGTTACATTTCCTTCTATTTCCTTCCGTTTTAAAAACACACAAGTCCTCTTTTGAGAACGTGTATAAAATCGTTCTGCAAAAATCGCTTCATCGATATAGACCGAAGCATAATTTTCTCCGCCACTTTCTCCGAACACGCGCACACGGAACGATTCCAAGAAAAATAGGACCGGTCGTTCTCTCTCTCCCTTTCTCTCTCTCTCTCTCTCTCTCTCTCTCTCTCTCTCTCTCTCTCTCTCGTTTTATTTCGCATCTGAAATCGTCCCTAACGCTAAGCTCAATGCACTTACTCAGTCTCTTTTTCACACACATACACACTTTCTCTCTTTCTCTCGTTTTCTCTCAGGGGTGCGATATTCATATGAATGACCGGGCAGTCAAAGTGATAAGATATAAGTCGACGGCTGGTGGCCATCCATGGCTATTTGCATAATGTAGGCCCTCGTTATGTACGCCCATTAACCTCCGCGCTCCCTTCTTCAACGTCCGCCCGAACCCACCGTCGTTGCCGACGTTTCCTCCTCGAGCCCCCTTAAAACCCTTCAGCAAGGTCCTACAGGCCATTTTCCACGCGCGGGCCGGCTCGAACGAGGAGTTTACACCTCGCTCGCAACCCTAATGCAACGATGTTTTATTGCTGCGCGGCGGACTCTCGGGAGAGATCCGTATTTTTACGGGATTATTATTACGCGGTGTAATGATACGTGTAGAGACACATATAGGCTTGACACGGCGAATAAAAAAAAGGTGAATCTACTCTGTGACAGTAATATTTTTTTTCTACAGATTTTCCCTCGAATACACTGCATGATGATGGAACTGAGATTTCTAACAAGCCGTAAAAGGAATGGATTATTTTCGAGAAATTAATTTTTTATTACGAAGATACATTATAAAATCACAATATTTCTTATACACATCGTTAATTTTTACACTAACATCTTATATAGTTTATAGAGGCATTTTATGTCACGCGCGTGAACAAAATATGTCACAACTATGTTAGGAAGTTATTTTTGGTAGGATTATTGTGTACGGCGACTTTAGAATGCACGGAGGAATGTATTATTATTGCGGTACTCGAGAGTCAACATGCAAATGTGGAGTTTAAGGACGGAGATAATATCTTGGCTGTATGTAACGGCTTGTGGGAAACAATCGCTGTGAGAGAATCTAATTTCTGGTCGCGAAACGCTCTGCTTTTAATCTCGAAATTTCTGCCGCGGAGAAATCATATTTCGTCCGGTAATGCAATTTAATGGTCGTTATGAAAAATCCTCGGAAAATCGGCCGCAACGCGATGCAACGAACACGCGGTCGTTACGCGAAAGTGTCAATTTGTACGTCGATATTTCCCGTTATCGCTGGTTTTGAATGCATTTATTACCACACATGTCTGCGTTGTACATTAAAAAAAAAAAGGCCTAGCGGCTCTCGCGCATTATACATCGTTTCCGAAATAAACAGATCGTATGATAATTAATCAAAATACCGCCATCTCGTTAAAAGCAAATTAACATTAGGGATCAAAACGATTAAGCGTCAAGAATGACCGCTTTTGCAAAGTTTATTAGAGCCACATGTAATTTTGTGATGAAACATTTGCAATATACTGACATCATGTATCCCAATTATACTTTTTTCAGTGCCATTATGAACTATTGCTTGCATATTTTTCACGTCACAATTACATCGCAACGCTGAATGCGATTGAAGGCATCCACGAAATAACGTCGCGCAATTTTTTTCGCGATGTTATTCGCATTATTTTTTTTTCAAATGGAATTTTGACAGAATTTTTAAAAATATATGTTTGACAAAAAGTATTTATAGTTATACATAAAAATGACTGCAATCTCTAATATCTTCACATTTCCTCAATAAATTAAATTGTGTGATATATTTGGTACTTTTTTTTTCTAGGATTCTCTCTATGTCAAAAAGTCATACTTTTTAGGTATTTACGAGATGTTCGATTAAAAAGTTACAATAAATCGCCGATAAATTTCGCTCTTTCTTCGGGAATTCCTTCAATGATTGCCTTGTCCCCAACAAACGTCCACTACATGTCACCAAAAAACCCAAGGAATGTCCGCGCTCACGTGCAGGCATGTAACGTTAATGGATATAAAACAGCAAAGGAATGAATTAGCTCTTTTTTTAATCAGAATTCCATTGAGCGCAATTAATAGAACATGCTTATCTCTCGGCATTTAAATCACTATTCCGAATCTCTCCTTGTGCATACTTTTCTTCGACGTATTGTTCTACATAGCAGAAGACGGTCGCATTTAAAGCGAGAAATGGTGAAGAGGGGTTTATTATTTATCTACTTCTTAAATCTCTCCATCCTATTGTTTCCGCTTAACTCTCTTTTCTCGGTCGCCTATAATCTTGCGCGTCTCAAATGATTAGTGCAAACAATGCTGTGCATTAAAAACGAACCACTAATTAGAGAAAGCAGTGAGGACGAGCCATCGTCATCATATTATGACGTGGACGGATTAACTGCATTAGGAAATTTGAAAGTTGACGAACACCGTTAATGCTCTTAAATGCAAGTTGAGAAAGTAAGTTTCTCAAACGAACTTTTTCCTTCTTTCGCAGAAAAAAAACGCATCCCTTTAATTAACAACATATTTCATTGCATCTTTATATAACAGTTTTGTAATTGAAAAACCGAGAGAGTAAGAATTTAATTGTTCGCGCGCATACACACACACACACACACAAACACACACACACACACACACACACACACACACACACATACACACAGACATGGAGATAATCCTTTGGGTTTTATCAATCATCAAAGTTATTTATATACGTAACTTTCAGTAAATGGCAAGTACCTAATCATCTCGATTCATTAGGGAGTAAAATTTTAATCCAAACTTAAGAAACTTTCTCTCTCTCGTAGTACTTAAAGGTTTATTTTGAAAATGCGCGTGCATTTCCGTTCCGTATTATCTCTACGCCTCGTTAAGAGTTTCAGATTACATTGTGCCAAGAACTACGGCATTTCTTGTAAAGTTCGACAATGAGAAATCGCAACACTGAAGGGAAAAAAACTTTTTGCTTCAAAAATTTTACTTCTAATTTAATGGTAATATGCCGCTAACGATGAATATATGATAAAACTTGTTATTAGCGATCGTTTTTAACGCGCAACAAATTGGCGAAGTAAAAAATTGCAGAAAAAAATTAGAACTAAATGTAGATTTTTATAAATAAATAAAATTAAATCGTGTAAAAAATTAAAAACAAGTAACAAATATATCATACGGGAACATAAGTGTATCAATCATTTATATTGCATAGTTACTTCACTACCGGAACTTGTCGTAGTCTATGCATTTGTTTTGGCTCCTCTCGAAGGGTAGAATGGCGAGACGCGAAGTCAGCGCATTTTTTCGGCGAGGACACGCCGTGGTAACCGGAAATTTATGTGGGTCAGCGTTCATTTTCAATATGTACGATCCTTCCGCGCCAAACTTTAAAGCATTGCATTTCAACGAATAATTATAGCGTCCAAAATGATAAAAAAAATTTCGATTTTTTAATTATTTCTTTAACTATTACTCTCTATTCTTTCTTTTTTGTCTTTCGCTGTGGTTATGATATAAAAAAATTAAGCAAAGAAGGATGTAACATTTCAATAGAAACTTTTATACAAAATTAATTAAAAACATTTAATTATTTAAAAATACTTAATTTTTAAATTAGTTTATTAAAAAATTTCAAAGAAAAAGAAATGTTAGAAAACTTTATGTGAGAAGTATTAATAAAATGCTTTGGATTTTTTATCGTAGAGCCAAAACAATAATTTATTTTGATATTAGATCTAAATTGGTAGAATATTGAAGTACTAATTTTAGAGTACAGCATATCTTCTCGGCAACGAAGGCGAGTCAACCTCCATCACTTAAGCGAAAGCATTAACCTTATTAGGGCTGCTACTTTCCTATTACGCCTTATTATATCGCATTCATCTTAACAACATTTCCATACCCCAAATTGAGATCCATTATTACTTACTATTTACGAGTTTCCGTATAACTTGAGGTTTGCTCCTGTACTTACCTAAAAAGAGAAGAAAAATACATGTTACAAAAATATCGAAGTAAAGTGCAAAAATTAAAGTAGATTTTTAGAATTAATCTGCGCATGTGTCCAAATATTCGGAATTAATGTAAGTTTCGAAATTCGGTCTTTCTCGACTTTATGAAGTAAAAGAAACAAGTAATACGGACTATTTAAATCTCTTGATTTATAAGATATTCTTAATAATGATATATTGACAACGCAATTATTTCCTCTTCCTGTAATAACTAAAGTGGAAAATATATTAAAATATTATTTTACTCGTTAAGTTCTTTTGAAAAATGGAATGAATAAAAAAAAGCTTGAAGAAAACAAATAATTTACGTATAACGCAGAGCATGCGTTGCACAAACATAATTTTTACTCATAAAGGTCAGATTATAAATCAGCGAGATAAATAACGAAAAGAGAGACAAAAACAACATGAAGTATGCAGAAACAACATAATATTGTATAACCAAAACTTTGGCTAATATATTTTCTGTTTTTCAATGCTTAAACTTTCGCTGTTAGTTGTGCCAAAGCAGAATTAAGGGATGTTCGACAAGCATGTGTAAATATTTAATGAAATTTAATACAGTTCTTAAAGCCAGCCAAATTATAATTCATGAATTTTGAAATAATGTTCGATGCGCTTGTATTATGAAAAACACGAATAAGTTTTAAATAAACCGCGGAATATCCGATTATAATTCCTTTCAATTCTTAAATAAAAAAATAAAACCTAAAACCTAAATAAATATTAAATAATGAAAAAAAATTAAAGATAAAATAAGTTTTTAACGTAAATATGTCACTTCACTCAACGTCACGATATATACGTGAAAATACGTGAAAATAAAAACCTCTCGTACAAAAATAATTAATAAATAAAAAATATTAAGATAAAAAATTAATACTAAAAAGTTTACTAAATTCATAAATAACATTAAAATTAAAAAATAAATAATTATCCCAAATTCTCATAAAAGTTGTAAAAATTAAAGCACAAGTTCTCTTCTCTCAAAATATACTCAATATTAAAACCTAAAACTAACTCTAATTTTTCTTCAATAAAAAAATCGATCTAAAGCTACGATTTAATTCAATTAAAACACTAATTAGAAATATAATAATTAAATAAAATAAAACAAGAAGTTAAGACATTCCTATAAATGTTATTTCCTTAGTCCACGATATCAAATCCTAAACATATTTATTTGTCTTTCATAGAATGCAATAAGCACACAATATAATTATTGATGATATAATTTTATTCGTAACATCTATATTGGAAAAGCTGGAATATGGATCTATTATTACAATTTCAAGACGTACAAATGCTTCAGTTTCTTTTAAGCTCTCTATAAAAAACGATCCTCGGAGAACGGAGTTAGATAATATTTCACTGATTGCAGCGAGCAGCTGCGACGACATAATATGGAGTTAGGTAACAGACAGACAAGCAAGAAAGCTCAAACGATCGATGTCGCAGAAAAATGGTGGACAAATGACGAGGCGAACAATAATAGGATTGATCGAGACGCAAAACGAGATTTCATCGATAAGGACGCACAAAGCCTAACACTCGATAATGATGCCCTAAGAATGAGTCAACCATTGGGGTTGGAAGCCAAACCGAAGGATTAAAGCGGAAGCCCCCATTCTCGCTCATGCGAAAACTCGACTAAATGTTACACGACCGATGTGAGTGTTCCCGATTATAATCAATTCTACAGAATGACCAATTAGTGCTCCTATATTTTGCATATGACTGTACGCGAGGATAAAACGTGAACGGTATAAAATTCAATTCGAAAATTAATGGAGTTACACTCTAGATAATAGAGAAAACATTTCGAGTTATAATAGCGATACAACGATTAAACAGATTACATTAACGTTATATAATTGTCATCGTATGGCATTCATACAGAATCATAAATGCGATATTAAAGCATATTTACTTTACAGACAACACTCACACATGCATTTCCGTGTGCTGTTTGTTAGATGAAAATATTGTACTTTTATTCTGTCAGGTGTACTCAAAGGTGTGTAAATATTTACATTTGTAAATAGAAGAGGGACTGTAAATGTTACATTCGTACATTGCATAGCGATGTTTGCATGCAAAATATACGTTTATTTACCAAATATCCCGACATCCCCATAATTTTGTTACATACATTTTAACAAGTAAAAGCTGCCCAATTTATCTTCATTACATGTTGCTACACTTTATCTGTCAGGGTAACATGTGGTAATTTTTTTGAAAATAATTACAGTACAAGTTTGGTTGGAAATTCTTGTTATAATCATACATTAAATTATATCATATTCAGACCGCATCGCCACACAATTATACTTTCGTTCAAATTATTTACTACGAAAATTTTTAGCACACATTTTTATTGAAACGACACATTTCGCGCTAATTTACTCTCACCCCCCCCCCCCAAAAATATTCTTCTCATAAGCGGGGAATTCCTCTCAGCATTTCCTCTTAACAGAAAATCTTACAGGAAGCATATTCCTCTTTAACACATAAGTATCCATTTATTAAAAAATCCAGTATCTCCTTGTTATAGGATATTCCTCTAGATTTTAAAGTATCTTCTTGAGACCATATATCAGAGGAAAATCCTCTAGAATCGAGAAGGAACCGCTAAAGTATAGAATATTTTTTTGGGGGTGGCTTTCCGATGATAATGATGACTTGTACATAGTTTCCCTTTGAGAGAGTACTGTACATATCTATTACTGGACTATCGTTGCCTCTCATTATTCGCGGTCGCGTATCTATATATCATTATCAATACGTCACTTCCGGGAAAGCCATCAAGTTCGGCCCGACGACGCCTCGTTATTTATTTGTCGTAGCCTCGTAATGATAAACTCCGGCGCGCGGGGTGATACGTGACCCGGGTGTGCTTCCGATATATTGTACAAGGGAATCGCAAAGACAAACATCTATAGACATGCAACACGTGTCGGTAAGTATCTAACATACGGATAGACAAGACGGTAAATAATTTAGTATCCGCGGCCGCCCGGCAGTCTGCCGCCCTGTCTGTGAATCCGCGATACACAACCCTCCTAACCGATCCACAACCCTGCCTCGTGTGCCCTCCCCTCCCGTTCAACGTCACCGACTTACCACTTCCGCGAAACCGTCTTCGTCGAATACACCCCCCTCCTCCTCCCTCTCCGCGTCACCGACGCAAGTTAATTATGTACCTCTCTCATGCGTGACGGCGCACGCATGAGAAGCGCGTAATCGCGCGGCTAATTAACACCTTCGGAGCACTTTCGGGCAATGACGATAAACCGCGCGCGCGACAATCGAGATGATTCCGGATTAACGATAAATCCGGAAACCCAGTGTGTGTGTGTGTGTGTGTGTGTGCGCGCGCGCGCGCGCGCGTGGCGGAAGATATTTCACGAGCATTCCCAGAGGTTTTTGAATAGCGCGTTCCCTCTCTTCCGTGATTGTGTGCGATATTGTTCGCGTTCGATGCGTACGTTAATTTCGTCGGAAAGTTGGAGGCAAGCATACAGCAGCGTGATTGCGTTAATAGAAATGCATCCACGAGCACGCGCGCAGACACGTTCAGGGAAGCGAAGGAAAGGGATGGAAAAGCTGGCGCCCTTCGTCGTAAGCGTGCCAAAAATCTTTTGTTTCCACGAGCAACGAGCAACGAATGAATTCTCTCCGTGCGCGTTGCAGTTAAGACGATACAGTTAAGATGTTATTACGCTACAGTTATCGCGTGATATTAAATTCCGTAAATTTCGTTCGCAGGGAGACGCAGGGATGCTGCTTGACGTTATTGCGACTTCAGTTCGCGCGCTCACTGACGTTTACATCTTGTGTTTATGCGAATCTCGCATAAACACAAGATGATATTTCATCTTATGTAGCGCATCTGCAACTGCCGAACAACTTATTGAAAAACGCTGATTTTTATATAATTATATATTTTTAGGAATATTTTGTTTAATGAATATTTCATTATGTGTCATATCAGCTGAAAGAAAAATCTTTTTGTTTTAATCGTTATAAAAAATTAATATATAATGAAAATGATTAATCAACGGCCGTAAATAAAAATAGGGTGGAAAGAAAAGTCGGACATTGACGCGTAACGTGCGAACGGCACAGATGCGCCAGGCCAGTTGAAAAGTTACTGGCAAGATCAAGAACTTCCCCGCATCTTGATACAACTTTCAGAGGCGCTTAATCCATTTCCGTCTGAACGTCCTAGAAACGCGTTGGATTTACACGAACGTAATTTATGGAATCGTCTTCTTTTATCTTCTTTGCGCGGATCGTTTTCGCCGCACTATTCGAATTATCCCGACGTCCCGTAGTTATCGCGAATTGCATAATAAAATCGCACATAAATACACGATAATATACGCTCTCAAAATCACGGAAATGCATCGAAATATATTTCACGAAAGAATGATTTGGAAGCTTTATGATACTCTCCGCGCACGCTCTATTAAAGTATATTATACATATAATGCACAAAAAGCAAAACATTACTGTTTAATTTTTGCAGCAAAAATAATATATGTGTATATTACTTTTATATTAATAATAATATAAATACTTTTATTATATTTATATTATACATATTACTTTTATATACATAATAATATAAATTACTTTTATATTTAAAATATTAATCAACTTTTTTGAGCCATAAAAAAAATTGAGCCTTCTTCGGTACGTACGATAATAAAGTATCGAACTCGCTTCTAGAAACTTTGTGCTTATAAAAAGATTGGTCATGTTTATTACGTTCTATAAAGTATCCTAAAATTAGTTGCAGTTCACGGAAACGTCCGTGTTACGATCTTGGGAACCAGCAGCAGGCGATCTTTAAAGCGTGTCGCAAAATGCCTACCGCGCCCTTTCGTGTTCTACATTGTTTTTCCGCGTGCGTTCTAAGGTGAAGGGTCAGAAATCGATCGCTCCTGGAAACGATTCGATATGATAAACCGGTCAGATAACGCGGCGCGCAACAAGCGAGGTTTACAATTTACCTTTCGTCGCTAAAGCCGCGATAAATTGCCGCGAGTAATACGCGCTAATTAAATCATTATCGAATCGCGTTAATCGCGTAGATTATGAATCTCGAGTGTTGATTTCTAATTCAACGATATGGTCAATGACCGCGCGTGTTTCTCATACACCTGCATACGTTAATATACGTTTTACGATAGAAGTCTCGACCAGAAATGGGTAATCGAAGGAGGAGTTGAGTTCGCGTTTGGCGAGCACACACTGCACAGAGAGGGTAAACAAGTCTTACAGCCACCGGCGGTCTTTCTACTCGAATCAATGCCTCGAACGTGTAATGAGTACCAATCCGCTGCGTTCAAAGTAAATTAGAACAAGTAACGGGTGGAAATGGTCAGCGAGAAGTGCAAAGTGCGAATAACAGACACAAGAGAGCGTAAAAAAATGCAGGATTCTAATAGATGAGAACGAATCGGAAAAAATAATAAAAATATTTTTACAAAATCGTTTGCGTTAAAAGAAAAAAAAAAAAAAATAGAATCATTCCGCATTCTCTCGATCCGAATAGTGATCCACGTTGAAGAACTATCCAAAGCGAAACAGTACTAAAGTAAGCAGTACTTAATTCCAACTAAGAATGTTGGAAGTTTTCATATCATGTATTATGTTACGCAAATAAAAATACAGAGATCGGACTTGGATGTACATCTATAAAATGACTTGTAATTAAATTATGGAACGGTATTGTGTGAGTACGTGTGCTCTAAATCAAACGGAAGACTGGAGAGAAATATTAAAATTTCTATCTTTCTCCCTCTCTCGTTTAAATATAAGACATATCTTTTAATCAGTCTGTATATATAAATAAGTGGTTGATCCGGGGAATGTGTGGATCGTCGAGAACAAACCGTGCAAATTCATCTTAACTCAGCAGAGAGCATGCGGGAGGCATGCGTCTAGCAGCTGGTGCCAGTTTCAGGTTACGTATCGTCTTTGTAGATTCCGCCAAATACGTATTCCCGCCGTCTGGCCGGCTTGGCACGCCATGCGTTATGTTAAGAAGTGCAGTTAATTACGAAGATAATTTCGAGTCGTGTGTTTGCGTGCTGCACATAACGAGCTTCCGACTTCGGGAGTTTCTGCCATGCAAGCCAATCTGCTTTAAACCCACCACCACCGCCACCCCCGGCCACCGCCACCCCCGGCCACCGCCACCCCCGTCACCGCCACCCCCGTCACCGCCACCCCCGCATCGCGCAGCGTCGACGTGCTAACCATTGCCGTACCGACAGTACGATCGTTATCGAGCGGACAGATTTAAACGGAAACCTCTCTGATCGCGGTCTAAAGGACCCTTCGATACTATATCAGTTTGAATTTTCCAGCGCGACCATCGGGATCCACATCGAAACGACGGGGACGCCAAATCCAGAGAGAGAGAGAGAGAGAGAGAGAGAGAGAGAGAGAGAGAGAGAGAGAGAGAGAGAGAGAACACGCCAAATTTATCCCTTTTGCGAATTAACGTTCTGTTTAGGAAAACGAAAACTTGGCACTCGATGTGAAATTCCGATGTGTTTGGGTAAAAGTTTTATCGTTTAAAATAAAGTAAACATCATCCGCTACAGGGCGTCAACTGGATCTTTTCGGACAGTCTACATATACACTTTGTACAGCTTTCGTAAACATGCTAATGTGCGCACGCATTTACGTCTTTGAACAAAATTTCCGCGAGCTTGCTTCGGAGAAAGGGTTTTCGTCATACTCATTTTTCCTCAAGACTGCTAGATATTAGAATATGCAGAGTACGTTGAGGACGCACGCTTACATTCTAGTCTCACATTTAGCGCGGAACGTGACCATTTCATTTTTGCTTTGAATAATAATGCGCTTGTAAATTTAAAATAAAGCAAAAATAAGAAACTAAAGTTACATATATAAATATAAAATCTTCTTACCGCACAAATATATTCTATTATATACATGAATTATTGTACACGTTATTATTATATAAATTTATTTATTATACGTAATAATATATCTATGTAAATTTTTCAATGAAGGATATATATAATGCAATTAAACGGCAAAAGGTTTGACTTGTGCACTTTACGCAACTCTATTTGTTAAATGGAGTGCACTATTGCAACATATCTTCGAATGAAAGCATGCTTTATATAACGTTAACGTTGCTCTCTCTCTGAGTAGTTTTATTAGCGAAAACTCCTGAAAAGCCAATGTTGTTGTTGCTGCTTCCACAAACATGTCTAATAAATCATTTCATTTTATGAAGCATCCATAACGCGTCCACATCCATTTTGATTCATGTGTGATAATAACCGCATAAGTTAACTATTTATCTTTACTTTTTCGCAATTGTGAATAAAATTTTAACTATAATCTGAATTAAATTTTTGAATTATAATCTGTCATTGAAATTTCACGCGAAGAAAATGTGATAAAAGTATTTCTCATTTTATAATAAAATAATTTTATTATCAACACTATTCGACGGCATTCTTTAATATTTTTATGAAGTATCATCTTACGTAATCCATGTAAAGCTAAACTCGTTTGTCCAGAATGGGTGGAGCAGACACATTTTTCATGCTGTCTAATTATCTCGCTCTTGAAAAAGCCCGACGTTATTTAGTTCCACCGAAATTTATTCTTCAGATAACATACCTAATAATTTTTAATAATACAAATTGTGTGTCGCCAATAATGAAAAGCGTTTTAAATATCCGAAATCTGTTACGCTCAGCGCGCGCGTTTATTCAGTTATTCAGTTATAACTTTTTATATTACTTTTATGTTATATATATATATATATATATAAATTGTTTTAGTATAATATAAATGTATAAATTGTTTTATTACACCTCTGAAAATTTGCAGCATTTGTTTTAAGCACATTATTGAATTATTTCTTGTATAATTAAAATTAATATAATAAAACTTATTTCAATATTAATAAACTTCAATATTAATAAAAATTAATCAAATAAATTTCGGGAGCACGATATAACTGAAGAAATATACATATATGTAACATTCGATATGCGATTTATTAATTTTTTATACAACACATAACGCCATTGATGTCGTGAATACGTATGTTCGGTATTTATAAAAGGAATACTGTGAACGCGCAATTTCAGATATATTCGACCAAAACGCATGATTTTTCCATATGCATTTGAGAAATTTCAATGCGCCTGCAACGTGTGCTCGCTGTGAGACATATTTCCAGATTTCACTATGCAATCATTTATATTTCATTGCCATTTTTCGTCATTGATTTTACGAGACACACAAATTTCTATAAATTATAAATTAAACGAGAGAAAAGGCATATATATATATACATACATAATGAAAAATATAAAAAATATTGTATATAATATTGTATATAAAAATATTTTATTTTGCTTTCACACAGACATACGACAGACGTACGACATAGCAATGTAATATCGTCACATTCCTTTGAATTGAACGAATTTCTAGTGCTAACTATAATAACGAATATACGAAATAATTAAAGTCATCTGAAACGAAAATATAATAAGTCTTTACTTTTCTGCAATTGAACATGACACTTGTTTCTCTTCTTGATTTCTCAAATTCATGCCTGATATCATAATCTCAACGCTCGAGCTTCCAAGAGTTCCCAAGTCGTTGCGCACTTTAAAAGTTCTTTCTCGCAGCTGCGGCAGATTCTGTGATCATCGAGCTCCGCGACCATTGCTCATTGCTGCCGGTCGACCGAGTCGGATAGATAAATTAGCAATTTAATTTGTATTTAATTAAATGGCACCGACAGCGCGCTCTACTTAAAATAATATATGTCAGCTAATAATTTTTTTTTTTCTTGAGATCATTTTCATAACGTCAAGTGCATGTGTATATATCGCTGTAATGATAAGTTTACAAAATAATCAAAATGCATGAAAATTAATTTTCAAGATTTTTAAGGCTTATTTTTCCTATAAAACGATTTAGAACGATTTAGAAACTGCACGATCTTTGTCGACCATAGTTGCAGGTGCGACACACTTTCCCAGCTTTATTCATAATTTATGGACTCTAATTAGTCGACGCTAACCGAGGATACTTAATTAACCATTTAATCTGCAAAATCACTTAATTCGAATGTGTTGCTGCTGTCGTTTACTTGGCTAATTAATGCTTAACTTATTCCGATTTTCAGCCCTGTGACAGATAAATTAGGATCTCGAAAACGCATTGAAAAACCTTTATTTGTTTCAAAATACATACTATTAATCACTATAATTTATTCATTTGACAAATTTATTTATTTTATTTTTTAGACTAAATTTTGGAATCATACTGAAGTAGACGTTAATGTTTCAGCTCCTTTATAGGCTCCTTTATACTTTAAAATTTATAATTCTGCTACATAAAAAAAGTCATCGACAATGAAATCATCGATAGAATCATGGAATAAACGCGAAATAAAGTAATGAGTTACGAATTGTCTGGTCTAATTAATGTCTGTCGTTACAGCATGCGGCTTCCAGCAGCAAGGGAAGGGAGAAAGGGGGCAGCAGGAGGGGGCAGGTATGGGGGGGGGGAGGGGGCGAGGGACAAGCGACGAGAGCGGGCCGATGCTTCGGACTTCCTCTCGGGGGTATTGATTACAAATTCAGATAACATAACAAGCTAACGAGCGATAATTATCGCGCGCGCTCTCTCGTCTAAATCTCGGCGAGTGATTTAATCAACTTCGCGTACGCACGTACGCGCGCGCACGTGTATGCACACGCTGCGCGCGACCTTTGACATTACGTTGAGCCGGTTTCCATCATCGAAACCGTCGTTTCGCCAATTATCGCGCCGGCAAGGACCGGATCAAGGATGGCTCGAGAGGAGATTGTGGCGCGATCCGATTTATGGACGGATCGATATAGGTGATATGCGAGTAGATACGCTGGACTCGGTGCATTCGCCAGACCATTCGCGATACCAATCTTATTCCACGGGAATTTCCACCACTATTTCTCGCGCGCGATGCGGCTGAGATATACCTTAAGCCGTGAACGGATGTCCCGTGAAAGAAGTCTGCATCCATCGAAACACATACACTCGTATGAATGACCCAACCAACCATCTCGTAATTCATCTTATGCGGATATGCACACACTCATACACACGCACGACTCTTTTCGCTCTCTCTCTTTCTCCCTCTTTCTTTCTTCAACGGATAAAATTAAAATAAAATTCTAAAATGTTTTTCTATCAATCTCTCTTAATTGTTTATTATCACGTCAGTAATAAATACAGCTTGTCCTAATTCTTTACATACATAAGAAATTGGTACGTTATATCTTTCAGTCTTTTACCGATATATTTTAATCATTATTATTCTAACTTTATGTTAAAATCCCATACTTCCTAAGGCTATATATAGCGTAAAATTATTAACAATGAGGTTATAAAATAATGAGCGTACCAACATGGAACATTATTAATTAAACACGCATTGTATTGTGGCGTCAATCAAGAAGTGTCTACTGAATTAAATCGATTAAAACGCGATAATGCACTCTGCGTAATTACGCTGTTAACCATTATAAAAGAAAAAGAAAAAAATAGCGGAGACCGTAGCCCGCGCATGTCGATAATATTGATACGTCAGGCGGTTCAAAAGTTTACGCACGGAAAACATCACGCCAGATAAATAAGAATAAAGTGTATTGACAAATATGTACGTATATGTAAATATACATATAGTGACCGCGCAATATTTGATTCCACGCGAAAAGTACATTTACCTGAATATTGTTTCGAGGTCGCAGCAAACGATATAGCGATTTGCTGTAGTTGCAAAGGGTGGTTAACCGAATTACCGTACCAAACCAATATTCCGCGAGAGATATGAAAAAAAGAAGATGCAAACTCAAACGTGACTGGCAGATTGCGATGGTAGAGAGAACCCCCTGTTATTTCTTTTTTTTTTTTTTTAATAAAGCCCTCTTTTGGTCTGCGTTCATAAAATTCAATGGCGTTTGTAATAGTAGGAACCAAATCATTAAAATGTAAGCTGAAAAAAATTTAGAATCTATATATAAAAACGTATAAAATAATGGAAAAAAAAAACATATTGTAACGAACGTAACGAGATACCGAAAGGTATCGAATAAACGATGTTATTAATATCATAGTTATGGTTTATACAGACGTTATGGATTTCTTATTTTGTAACAGAAAATATTTTCATATATCGTAACTGAAAATAATAAATAAATCTTTTTTGAAAAATATATTTTTTCGTCGACACACTATACAATAGTCACGTGGTATACGTGTAGCTACATTCGTGAATCAAATATGTACACAAAGGAGCCCATATTCTCATATGCTAAATTATCAATTAATCTCTAGAGGTTTCACTCTAGATTCCCAGGAATTCATGATCCGCCTAGCTTTACGAGAATACGAGAAATTCCTAAATCGTGCATTTACTTATTAAAGGCGCACCTTTTAAATGTATGCCATAATATTTCACACGCGAGTAATAAATGTGGATTCTCTCTTTTTACCAATTTATGAAATATATCAGAAAATGTTAAATCAAAATTATCAGAATTGATTCAGCCATTATGTACTGCTTGACATACTATAACTTAACATGTCATATGCGCGCTTCATCACGTTTCACGTATCGTGCACAATCAAAATGTTTAACAAAAAATATGATACCATACGTTTTAAAATATCCGATAACGCTGATAATCCTTCAAACCTTTAAATGTTATTTAAATGTATTTGCGGAAGCAAAATGGATTACTCTCTCTCTCTAAATGGATGGCTAAATGTTTTTTTTTTAATCTCTTTTTAACCATTAAACAAAAGCTGCTCTATTATGGTGAAAAAAATTGTTATCGGTCTATGAGACCGTAAATCCCTACTGCGGCGTTTATCGTTAAACGTGCTGATCTGATTTTGAGTTTTAACGATACAATATGTTATGTAAACAATATAAGAGGGATGAGAATCACAGGCGATTGCATGCATCAGGCGCGATAATGCGGAAATTAATCTCGCACTTTGCTCGTTCAGGTAGGAAAGAGTGTCGCGATGCAAATGTTTACTCGGAGGATCAGACGGCTGAACGGCCGCGCTACGCCGCATAACAAGTTTGCTTTGTCTAAGAAAGAGAGAGAAAGGGGGAGAGAAAAACGAACACACATCGGAGACGGTGCCCCCTTCTCAAAGTGCCGGGTGTTTTAGCATGTATTTTAATGACTCCTCTTACGAGTGTACCGTGCGCGCGGTTCACCGAGCCGTGCTTTCTAAAAATAAGATCCGCGCCGACTATATTCCGGGGTCAGAGGAAGGGGTTAGGGACATAATGAGTCTTCGTGGCGACAACGGCGCTTTTACAAAGAAATCGTTGGCCAGATCGCGCACACGTTCGTCGCGGTACCTATGATTTGCGACGAAACAGCCGCCATCCCCTGTCTACCCCCCCCTAATAGTCCCAGCCGTCGTTTTCTTGTCCGTGCTAACGCTTCACGTGAACCGTTCTACGGGCGTGTTATGCCTGTGTGGTAACCATTTTGCGAGCCTGTAACGCAGATTACACAAACGCGCGTACGTGAATACTCGTACACACACACACACACACACACACACACACACACACACACACACACACACACACACAGAGGTATGGTTGTTGGAGAAGAATGGACGGTGAAGAAAAGGGGACGCGCGCAGAAGAGGGCGTAAGGGTGTGTTGCACGAGATTTTTGTGGTTGCGTGTGCCGTTGCATGACGCCTGTATTACCCACGGCATGCCACCGTCTCTTTCCACCCTGCCAAACACACTAATGCTTCTGCCGATATTAGCTCGGCGATTCCTGACCGCTTCTAGGAAATGCGCCGCCATTTTCGGGGTAAACGACGGCGATCGGAAGGGATGGCGGCTTTAATAACGCGGGCGTCATATACAGGATATACTCGATAAGATCCGCCGCCTTCGCGACGATGACGAGCGATAAGGAAAACGCGTCAAAGCAGATCGCCGAACGATTCCGCGGAGCGGAAGTTCCGCACTAGCCGCGTTGGAGATTGTGCGGTGTAGATTACGGACGCAATTTGTAATACATTTAGATATGCCAGAACTGCATGGAAGTCCGATACACCGTTTTGCCGAGATCCTATTATCAAGATTTCTCACGGAGATTGGACGGCGATGCTATCGCGGCTGTGCCATCCCATTATGTTGAAATTATTAGAGTAGGCAAATGTCACAGTCGAAAAAATATGTAACTCGCGAACGAGGGGAAGTTATCATTAAAATGAGGCATATCAGCAGCGCAAGCTAAGAAGCTTAGAGGCTTAGCGGAGTCCTTCGAAGCGGCAATTTTTTCGCGCGCGTAAGACGCCCGGTCTGTCGTAAATTGAGTTTTAATTTTCCTCGAATATCGCTGGATAAGCATTAAACAACATTCCCCAAATCGTTTTATTATTCTCTACTGTGCCATTTTAACCGCTTCGACGGCAAACATTTTCATGATTTCTCCCTTATCTCGCTCAGACTTGCCCATCGTAAATTAAACATCCTCGAATCAGCTGATGACGCGGTTTTTCTTTTTTTTTTCTTTTTTTTTTTTTTTTTAGTTAAAGCTCCTCGTATAAAAAAAATGCGACGTCTATCCTTCGCTCTCGAAACGTAAACGCTGTCTCGCGCACGTGCCTCGCGATATATTTCTAACTTTTGCGAAATGGAGAATTCTAAGTTGAAATTCTGATATTCGCGGAGGATTTTTCTGCGACGTTTCTGCAATCCAATCCGATAGCTCGATCCGATTTTCGCGAGATTCTCGACGGTATATCGACACTTCGAGACTCGGGATCCCTTATCGCGACGATATCCCGAGATTTCGGCGCCAAGATCCGCGCGGCGGGTCCGCGAGAATACGTTACACGTGCGAGCGCACGACGCGAGAAACGTGCCGTCTCCCGGCGCCGCGAAATTCGGTGGCGAAGTCGCGCGTCGAATGGAGTGCATGATTAATAGAAGTACGTGATTAAAACTTTTGTCGTAATTTCCAACACATAAAACTTCGCGTAAAAGCGGAACGAGAGAGAGAGAGAGAGAGAGAGAGAGAGAGAGAGAGAGAGAGAGAGAGAGAGAGAGAGAGAGAGAGAGAGAGAGAGAGGAATACGCATGGACATGCATACGAAATACCACGAAGCGGAGATCATTATGAAACCCGTCGTAAAATCGTGAAATCACGAAATCGCGATCCTTTCAGCCGCATAGTCGTCTTTGACTGCGAGAACGTCAGTTTTACAACTGGCACGTTTTGGAAACTCATTTTCACTGCTGACGGAAAATTAGCAGCCGGCCAGCTAACGTGTCAACAACCTCATAAAATCTGTCTGATACATTATATATCGCCCACTTTTACTCAATCGAGTAAAGGAACTTAAATAGAATAAAAATAGAAATGCGTGATATTTGGCCAGAGCGATAAAAATAGTCACGAGCATCGCGCAGTTTCGAATATTTTTATCTCATATTTTTGCTCTTCAATTAACAACGAAATAAAATAAAGCGCGAACCGCAAACTAATAATGCTGCTTTGAAATCGTCTCTTTTAAAGCATAATTTCACAAAGACACTTGAAATTTATCTAAATTCGTCACTCAAAATTTACCTGAATTTTTGCAGATAGCAGTATACAGAATAATAAATATATTTTCTTTGTACAAATGCTTGAATATGAACAAGAAAAAGATAAAGATAGATAGTAAGAGTTTCTTGTTGTTAATCTATATCCTTATTTAAATATTTCCGACTGATATTTTTGTGAGCCAGGTGATATAAGAGACCCATCGCTTCGTAATCTTATAATTTAACTTAATACATTTTTTCCAATAACAATGTAAAAGGCTAGTCTCGCCAATATTTCAAATTATTAATTACTATATTTCTCTCTCTCTCTCTCTCTCTCTCTCTCTCTCTCTCTCTCTCTCTCTCTCTCTCTCTGTCTCTCTCCCCCCCCCCTCTCTCTCGAAATTACGAAGGCTGTATATTATATCAGGCAAAATCGGACACACACACACACACACACATCTGATTTTGATAATGATAGTTTCACAACACAATCACTGCCTAAAGGTGTACGAAAATACACACCGACATAGTTTGCTATCTATCGTGCCCTAGAGAAGTTCCAATCTGTCTGTTCCGCCTCCTCCCCCACCACCCTAGATAGTCCAATTCCCCGCAGGCTTAACCGGACTTCGAAAGAGAAAATAACGAGCGTCTCGTTCGCGTCAAGCACTGCGCGTCCCCCGGTTAATTCGTCCAGAAATAATAGTCCGACAGCCCTCAGAGCGACATTGCGGTCGAGACAGCCGTCGCAACGCGGGGGCGATTCCAATCAGTGTAACTAAAGGCTTATCAGAAGTTGCAATCGTCGTGAGATTTCTCGCGAATAATGCGATCGGAGCTTCGACATATCTGATTTGTCGTCCTATAATTGGAGCTCGAGGTCCCGCTTCGATATTTACGTGGCAGCGAGACGCTTATTTTTACCATTCATTGGTCGCGTCGAATGAAAAATGTAAGTTTTTCGGATCGATATAGTGTTTCGCGACGATTGTACCTGGCCATTAATAAACAAGATAATGTAACCGACGCAAGTAGCAATTTTATTATTTTAATAATAAAATTCTCATTCATTTCCTAAAAATAATCCTTTCCTTCTTTTTAGTGTCGCTTTTAATATCAAGATCGAATAATTGCTTTAAAGAAATTTAAAAAGATATTGTACTACACAGTGTGCTATGTAATAAATAATATATTTTTTATGCTGACCTCTGTTACGTTTCGCTCCGTAATCCCAGAAATTCGAAACATTTGCACGCGAGCGATCTATATCGACAAAAATATCGAACGACAATTTCGCGCCGGGTAAACGGCGCGAGTTTCATTTTCATTTCGCAGGCACAATAATACCGCGGCCAGTTTTAATGCTCCCCGTGTTGCCGCCTCGCATTAACAATCGCTTATGATTACACAACGCCGCGGGACGGTCCAAAAACCGAGAGCCGGAGACCCGACAAACGTTCCTAGTTAGCGACACAAAGCAGCAATCGGAACGCGAGCCGTCCGAACAGTAACACGCGACTCGCTTCGTTAGGCACTTTCCGGTCCGAATGAAAATAATTACCCTTTTTGCCTGGCGCTCGAATGGGACGTAAGCGAATTAACGGCGTACAGAGAGAGGCCGGGTCATTTGCATCGATGCACGCGTGCGCTCGCGAAAATTCTAGAGAACGCGATAAAAAAAAAAAAAAGGAAGAAACGACGTCGCCACGGTGGATGCGATAACAAGTTTCCGCAATTCTGGCACGGCGTCCGTCGGGGCGAACGAGCAGATTCTACGTTTAATAACTCGCATCGGTGCAAAAAAAAAAAGAAAAAAAAAAGAAAAGAGAAGAAAAGAAAGAAGTCGGTTGTGGTAGCGGGTACAATTAGCGAATGCGTCGCGCCATGAAGGGTAATCACCTCGAAAAAGGTATTTCGAGAAAACTTATGCCGTTAAATCCGCGGATTCGTTTCCCTCTGAAAACGTTCGTCCGAATTAATTGCGAATAAATGACACCGAATGAGGTCGACCAAACGACAAGGACGTAGAAAAGTTACAGCGTTTTGCTGGGCGTTCAATTAGCGCGTTATTAAAGAAAAACTGCACAGCGTTATGCAACGTGCCGTATTCTATGATCTTTAACATAACCGTGTAAGCCGTTCAATAAAGAATTTTATTGAATTTTATTGTGCAATATACCTCGCCCTCGTATTATATCGATTAAAATTTATTTAAACGATATTTAATATTCTACGCTCTGCAATATGGATTCAGATATATGAGGAACGCATGTGAATTACCATTTATATTTTATTTATTTTATAGCTGGAGTTTTTTTTTAATATCGTAAATTCTGACCAACTTCCTACATACATCAATGTTTCACAAATCTCGCATGAATTCCATGATCAACGTATCCACCGTAAAGTGAGCTAAAATTGGTCCGATAAAAAATGACGTTGATTTCACTTAACTGACGTTGGTGAATCTTAAAAATTTTGATCCTAAATAGTAAGCCCATCTCTTCGATGGATCTGCGCAACAAGCACAAACGCGCGGTGCGTATTACTTCGTATAATCCGGTCCCGCCGTTTAACAACTGCCTGATCGAGTCAGAGCAGAAATCTTGCGGCGGTTACAATTAGTAAATGCGATTAGCTAAATGGACGCGCGACTGCAGACTGTGCGCCGCTACGAGCGCAATTATTACTGAGATTAATTTTGCGAGAGTTATCAGGTTTAACTGCGAGCAGCTTACTTCGCGACGGTTAAGCAACAGTAAACGTACGAATCGCAGAAAGTACTCCGGCAAAGTAACGTAAATTAAATGTCATATATCAAAAGGGTCACTTGATAGATTAATCGTTTAACAGAATTAGTCTCCACGATAAAAACGAGGAGGACTACACGTTTACAAATGTATTAATATTCTTGTGAAAAAGAAAATATACCATCGTCATAAAACAAATTGTTATATGAAGTAAAAATGTGTCTAGTGATTAAATATAATTAATTCTTAATTGATTATATTTTTCTTGCTATTAATGATCGTATCTCAACTAAATATTTGCAATATATATATATATATATATGTATATGGGAAATTCCACGTCAAATCGGACAAAAATCGACCTTTTTTGTGACCTCGTATTTTTTAAATCGAACGAAACTTTTTTTCGCGTGAAATATACATAAAATAAGGAGATACGTATTTTTTTATTTGTCCGAAATTTTTTTTTTTTGCAGAAGTTCTAAACAAAATTTTCGTGAAAAATGAAGAAGTTGTCAAATTTAAAAATTCATATCTCTGGTTATATTTGTCGTAGAGAAATTTTCAAAAATGCATTTTAAAACTAAGGAAACAACCTTTTTTACAAAAACCAAGTAGCGTAGCGCGTCACTGACGCGACCAGGTTGGTCGAGCATGGCGCGGCGTCTCATTTATTAAAAATGTATAAAAAAATAGAATCTATCAATTCTCCATAAAATAAAAAATATGTACACTTTCAGAATGATGTGGAGAATGAAATAGTATTATTTCAAAAATTTTAAAAAGTGTACTTTTTGATGAAAAAATTTATTAAACATTTCAATTATTTATAACAATTGGAATTAACAATTTCTTGTAACTTAAACTATTTTTATAAAAAAGGTTGTCTCCTTAGCTTTAAAATGTATTTTCGAAAATATCTCTACGACAAATATAACCATAGATATTAATTTCTAGAAGTTGACAACTTCTTCATTTTTCAAGAAAATTTTGTTGTTTATAACTTCTGCAAAAAGATATTTCGGACAAATAAAAAAATATGTATCTCCTTATTTCATGTATATTTCACGTGAAAAAAGTTTCGATCGATTTAAAAAATACGAAGTCATTTCTTGTCTGATTTGACGTGGAATTGCCCATATATATATATAGATAGATATATAAAATACATATAAAAATAAATAATGCGATAAATAATAGAGAATAATAATAGAGAACGATAATCGATTGATACCATCTCTTATGTCACTAAAAGATAAAGCACGTATTCTTCAAACCTTATTATATGATTTCCCGGTAAAGAGTACAGAAACGACTCGGCTATAACCGCGACAACCTACATCATCTTCCTGGAACTTAACCTAGTGCATTCATAGTTTCAAGCTCAGCTAGTGCATTTAGAACAAAGTTCGCGAACAAAGCCGTGTAATGACCAAGTTCAACAGACACATCACATACAAGTATGCAAGAAATAAGATACAAAAATAAGATAATAAAATAATTAATAAGTATTCTAAACAAACCTGCGTTTAATAAAATAAGTAAAATTGATGGTAGCATGTTTAATTTATTTTTAAAATCAGCTATACCTATTCTCTATTATTTATCGCATTATTTATTTTTGTATGTTTTATATACATGTATATATATATATATATATATATATATATATATATTTTGCAAATATTAAATTTAATTATTTTTGAGATATATACATATATTTGTGTGACAAGAAAGGCTTCGTTTTAATATCTTTCTTTATTCTTTTAAGACATATAAATGCATTATTTATATATTCTAATTTAAAACAAACGTATGTGTTTCACGATATATTAATGTCCTAGGAAATAAATGTAATGCGTGCGATATGAAACGTAACACAAGAAAGGTTTACATAGAGATTGGGGTATCGACCTAACGGCAATTTTGTGCAGTAACAGCTCATAGTGTTTTTACTCACACTGCCACTTTATCTGATCGTTACTAGTTGCACGCAGATAAACGTATATTACGAAGCACACACACATTGTACGATTTCCAAGGATATATATTGGTTATCGTTATCATATATGCCGTACGATTTTATCATTTGTTAAAACGACTATTTATGCAGCAAGCATTATAGGATCCGAAGTATTTAAATAAGTTAAAATAAGTTTTTATTATTTGTACGACCTACTAATATTCACATCTACAGATAAATAGAAAAAATATATATAATAAAAATGTATATTTTTATTATAAATTTTATTTTAGATTTATTAAAGCATTTGCAAATATAACTTTTAAATATTTTTATATATACAGCAGTTTCTCACCAAAAATATTTTACCGAGAGAAGGTTATATTTTAAGGTTCCATGTAATTAGGGATGTAATTTAAAAGTTCTTCCATAGAGAATTCTTGCCACTGAAATTAAACCGCATCGAAGTTGCACCGCGTAGAATACATAAATCTCGTACATATACCTTTAACCGAGCCCCGAATAAAAGTACGGTCGCTAAAAACCAAATCGCCGGGACCACAAAGAGCCGTTCCCCCTCGTCTTTCGAGAGGGAACCAGTTCGAGACTTCGGCCGATGTGGCCCTGGGTGGGTTCGGCTAGGAAACTTTTCCTAGCGAAATACGATCGTAATCAGACCGAACGCTCCAGTAGCGCGCGCGAGCGCCACCCTCGTCGCTAAAAACTCGTAGTCGGTCGTTAGGGGTCGAAAATCAAAAGGCGCGCGCCGATAATCGGGAACAGAGATTACGCCATTGAGATTTGTGACGCCTGACGACGTGCCGGGAGTGTGCAGTCTTTACCCTCTACCCCTTTTCACCCCTGGTTCTCTTTCTCCCACCCTCCCTCCCTCTCTCTCTCTCTCTCTCGCTCTCTCTCTCTCCCTCCCCCCCCCCCTCTCTCTCTCTCTCTCTCTCTCTCTCTCTCTCTCTCTCTATGTGTGTGTTCCTCTACTCGCAACCCACCAACACCCGAAGCCACGAACGCATATTCCTGCCAGTGTCTCCATAAATATGCATTCCGTTTAATGAGACTCCGGTAGCGTAGAGAGAGCACGGTTTACGGGCGAACGCAGTCACGTTGCGTAGACGCAAACGAACACGTGCGACAGCATACAGCATAATGCTATTGAGCGCCACGCTACTCTGTGCGTCACGCCGTGGTGCCTTTCGTCGAGACACTTTCGTCCCATGGCATTACTTGGATATGAACGAGAAGAATACAATCGAGAGATGAGGGATCTCAGAAGTCGGCCATAATTATTCCTATTTACGGATAGCAATTTATTGTCAAGCACGAGTTTTGGTTGGTTGTCTTGATTCACATTATTAAAAAAAAAAAAAAAAAAAAAAAAAAAGAAGAAAATTCGATCAAAAAAGAATTATTATATACATATATACAGCAACAATAACGCATTGGAGGAAATTTTATGCAACGTGTAAGGAAACTAACCGACTTTATCATCCCGCAGGGCACGATTTGCAGTACATCGTTGGTATATCTATCGAGTCGCGAAACTTTGGCATAACATTACGCAAGTACGGTTTATATTCGTGTTTTGCATAATGCGATCTTAACCTTGGCTGTACGTGGAAGGAAACCTCTACGTGTGATCACAGATACTACGAATTAAGATGCAAACTATACCGTTAAATTTCGTTCGAGTATATCAGCCCATTCTGTTATATGTAATTCCCATACTACTCATCATTATCTATTTATGCTCGAGAAAAATTGAAAACACGGTAATAAGTATATTATGCGATTTAGATTGATTACGTAACTTGTACTAACTCGTGTTTATAAGAACTTTTAATCTCGTGCTGTCGGCATCACTTGCAATAATTACGGTAGTAAGTTGTGGATGAACTTCAGCCCCATGATCGATCGTTCGTGCTGCAAGCTGCTTTGGAGCTATTTGCTAGCGGGATCGAGAGTGGAACGTGCTTCGTCCAATTTTGAAGTTTAACAAACTCACGGACGCGCACGCCACATCGTCTTATTTAAATTACATCGTATAAGAGATAATCTTGCGCGCGTTTCCTTTTTTCCGGAGTTAATAACTACTTACCATTTTCTAATTAAGTAAGGAAATTTCCCCCCGCGCTCTCTCCTTGATAGCGATAGATCTACACGATGAACAAAACCAGGAAGTGAATCGCAATTAAGTCTAATCTCGAGTCATGTCCTTTGTCTCTGTGAGAATTGCTCGTCCGCGTATAGGCGTATGATGTGACAGCCGCGAAAAAGAAGAAGCAGACGTGGAAAGAGAGCCTTTTAATCGAGACGGCCGCATTTAAGAAGACTTCATTACGTTTCTTACTTTACTGAGATGACTTAACTTCGGTTCTTCACTTTCATTAAAACTCGTGCTGACGCTCGATGGTCGAATAGTAAGATCCTAGTCTCTCAAGTTTTTAATTGAAGAACCGTTGCCCTTTGCACCCCCTAATTAATGTATCCTTTTGCTTCTGTATACCGGTAGTACAGATAGATTGTTCGTTAAAAAGCAAAATTTGTTTCATTATTATAAAATCGTCAGAAACTGCGTATTCATTTACATTCAAATATATATATTTTACTAAAATTAAATAGAAAGCTTATTAAAATAAAACAAACATGGGTAATGCAATTTTCTAAAAAATGTACCTACACATATTTAATGAATAATAAACACACGCATAAATTGTGAAAAGTACGAGCATTATAATAAATTGTAAATTAAATTAAAGTGTTAAAAAAATTAAATTACTGTTAATTAAATGTTTAAACTGTTTATAAAATAACAGTGTGATTTAATTAAACATGTTGCAATAATTATTACCAACCGTACTGTCTAATTGATTCATTATATGCTTGAAATCCGGCGTTAATTTTATATCGTCGATACTGTAACATTAATTATGAAAGAATATGAAAGATTGTAACAAATTGCATTCAGAGAATGCCCGAACTAATAAATTTTTATTAACGCTGATATTTATGACAAATAGCTTCGTTGTCTCTTACGTTCTCTCGAATGCAGAAGATTTTCGATATTTCGTACAGAAAACCGATAATAAATCAAAATTATCAATATTCTCGTTTCATCCCTTCATAAATGGCATTCAGGTATAATGTCGTGGTTAAAATTTATTTCACGCGATCAATCTTTACAAGCAAACCCGCTATGATTTCGCGACCAGTTCGCGATACATCCGCAATGAATTATTATCAATTTCATGAGAGTGTTGAATAAATAAAAATACAAATACGGGAACAAAACGATTATTTAGTCAGGCGAATAAAATTCGGTCGCGAGCTATTTTTCTTCCACGTCCACTTCAGCATTATATAATGTCGCGTATTTCTCATAAAGGAACGATGCGTGTCTGCAACTCCCTCCCTGTTAGCGGGCGCAAGATTGATCAGGGCGCGGAAAGGTTTCGAAGCAACAAGTATCATTAATCTAGTACCCTTCGAAATTAATTAACCGCGTTGCTGATACATAATTTTATTTTTGAGTGATAACAGCTCGCCGGACGCCGGAGGAGAATTAAAATTAATTATTCAATGAGTTTTAACAAAGGGGAACAGGCTATAAATCGACGATAGGTTTTTTTTGAGATCAGTCTCGATATCATCAATCATTTAACTCTTCAGCGCGTAAATCCGTTTCGAGGATAAAATCCGGTAGCGCGGGAGTGTCCTTGCGCGCGCTGGTTTAAGTCCTCCAGCAAATCCGCTATGATTCACGAGATTGACCGGTGGTCGAGAAGATCCGACAGCAGCCTCGGCTCTGCGACGTTTCGCAGGCCCATAAATTTCAATGCGCTATCGATCGGCTTCGACGAACAGCCGTGCGCGCGTGCAAGCTAAAGAAAGTGTGTACTCGTGCTTGTACGGGGTTGATTTACGCCGGATAATATCGAATTACGATCGTGGGGGATTGTCGGCGTTCGGTATGGTTACCAATGTGTGGAACGAGCGAGTTGAAGAGAGGACAAAACTTCGGGAATAGATCGAATTCTTAAATTTGTAATGTTATAATGTCGATACTTTCTCAATTTTGCCTCTCGTTATTTTTGCATGTTGTAATCTAAACACGCGCGTGAGCAGAAGAGAATATCTTTATATTATGGAATCTATATTAAAAACAATATATATATATATATATATATATATATATAGCGCGCTATGTTTAACGAATAATGTGCGCTTATCGCGAATATCTTCTTTAAGATCTCCATTCGGCGATCATATCATCGATATGATCGGGAAAACGTTCCCGGGTAATCCAATTTAATCACGTCATCGGAAATCAATTTCGTGGCGATTTCTCGCTAAAGTGCGGAATTATCTGAAAATTTGTCTTTATTCCAGTAAATGCCGAATGAAGATTATCAATCGCAATCGCTACGGCAAGAAATTTCTTACCAACGGTAAGACATTTTTTACGATCTTTTTACACGATCTACATAATCCGCTGGAAACAAATTCATTTAGAAATCTGGAAACGTCTTGAACGCAAAACGTCTACAACGCGAGTGCAATATAAAAATTGCTTCCAAGTAAGGAGCGCGATCGTCAAGAATAGATTAAGAGGGACCGAGTAGGGACAGAATAGGGGCAGACTCGCGGCGCCCGTCGCTAAGGTAGCAGGAAGGGGTCATTTGTACCACGAAGAGCGAGGTCGTCCCGACGATGGTTGCGTGCGATGCCGAACCTGTCGTTCACACGCCCTCCCCGCTGCTCCTCTCATACCCCCCCCCCCCTCGCATAGATAACTTTTATTCCAAGTTGGTTACCGATCTTTGATTGAATCCGCGTCGTCCCGGACGACCGGCTGTTTGTCTAGTCCTCGATTCCGATCAAGAGTCTACCTTCGCGCCTTTTCACGCGACTGATTTCGAAGAACGAAGTCGAGTGCCGAAAATAAGTCGGAGTAATATCGCACGAGAAGTGATAAGAATATTATTCATACAAGGAAGGTACGACTTCTCTTTCTATCGCATCAAAATTCTGTCGAGAAATCTCTCTCTCTCTCTCTCTCTCTCTCTCTCTCTCTCTCTCCCCCTCCCTCCCTCCCTCCCTCTCCCTCCCTCCATCTCCCTCTCTCCCTCTCTCCCTCTCTCTCTTCGACTTATCTATTGTGAAAATAGTACGTTTATTGACTGAGAGATTTGACAGAATGAAAAATTTTGCATAGTATTATCTCGCGAATATATGTGTCATACAGTTCGTATTTATGAATTTTCTCTGAAAAAGGTCTCTCTTGGCTTTTTTTTTATATCTGCAGCTTATCGAATAAATATGAGAAAGAGAACTGCACGCGTCTATATGCAACTGCATTACATAAAATAATTGATGAACCTATCTTCATTGATACATAGCTATCGATAACCTATCAATATATAAAACTGGACCGACAATGGCCTGGGGCAGCGTACCTTGAGAAAGGTATATGCTCTTTCTCTCTCCCTCTCTCTCTCTCTCTCTCTCTCTCTCTCTCTCTCTCTCTCTCTCTACTACACATCACATTTTGTATAAAAATATTTTATTCTTTTCGAATACCATTATTTGCTAAAATAACGAAAAGTTCCATCCGTTCCGGTCGAATAACGATCTAGAGAGCGATATGTAATATATCTGATCCTTTATACCCGGTTACAGGCCCTTCATTAAATCCTCGTTTTCCAATAAAATCAAATATGATGTTTCACGTCACCGCAATGGAATTTTTCTGAACTATATCTATTTTCGCAATACCTCACGAAACGATAATTGGTGGAATAAGAGCGGATCTATGCAACGAACCTGCCATCTTGGAACCCGAGTGATTTAATATCGTATATCCTTTCAACTTCCTCCGGATAGATACTCCTTTATACCCGGTTACAGGCCCTTCATTAAATCCTCGTTTTCCAAACCCTCGTTATTCCGGGTGATGAACCGTTTAGGGTCTCTTCCCTCATTTCGTGCACTTACCTTGGCATTTTGTGTGCGGACATTTTATCATCGTCCCATTAGCGGCCACTAATCTCATTATCAGACTCGGTTAGAACAAGTTTATTCTTACCGCATAATATCGATTCACATTATGGCGATATATTATGTAACTTAGTGAATTTTCGTGATTTTCTAATTTTCCTTAGATCAATTATGTCTCGCGCGAAATACACATATTTTCTTACAATTAATACATTAACCCGGATACGGTAATAAGGAATGATGTTCGTTTATTTAATCTTGCTAGTTTAATATCTCACGGCAATATAATTCGCACGCTCGCTCGAGCGTAGGATTAAATCAACATCTTATATAAATAACACGTTATTATACGACGTGGACTTCGATTAAAATATCTTAGATCGTAAATGTGTACCAATATAACATATATAAAACAATCATTTGGTATTATTATTATTGATATATGTTAAGCGAAATATGATGTTCAACTCTGGATTGCACTTGTATCATCAGTCAAATATCGTTAAGGATAAAGTTTCACGTTCTCATGGCTCTTTCGTCTCATGAGAAATGCATTCCGACGAGATTGCCGATTGCCCCGGAACATTGAACGAGCTGAAAGATACACACGTTTCGCTGACATCACTTCTTCTCGAAGGTCTCATGTGAGGATGTTCCTGCTCCCTCCCTCCCCCCTCTTCCTAAAAAACTTTTCCGTTCTTTACGCGGTTAACCAATTTCCTCTTATAAGGTCGCTTTAATTTTAGATATAATAAGAGAAGGGCACGCATATCATGTGAGCAAAGTTTTGCCATCTAAACTTATTAGATTGAAAAAAATAATGAATTTATTGGATTTCCATTTTCCATGGAAAAAAAAAACCTCACTTTGATGCCGGTCATTGATATTATATTTCACAACCAGGTGACACAGAGAGGATCCACGCGTAAAAAGCGGTAAATTTCGCGAAAGCGCATTTTGAAGAATTATTATTAAAGTGGCTAATTTTCAATCTTCAGGAAAAATGACATATATAACAATTTGCAAAGATATGAAATACAACTACGCTAATTGATATTCTTCGAATAATTTCGAATAATTATCGTGCGCGCAATATTATCATGACAATGTTGCATGACTGCGACAAAAGCTCTACGTGAAATGTGACAGGTATAATAATTGTGGAAATATTTTCGCGAAGAGAATTTTTTTTTTTTTTTCCCCTCGTTTTTCGTAGGACACGGCCATGCTCGCAAACGTCGCAATCTCGCCCCGTGAAGGTATTGTAACTACGCACCCTCCATATGCACACACGCACCCGGTGCGCCAGCCGTCGTAAATCAATCTTGCGGCAATAGACGTTTCTCCTCGCGGTTACCGTCAGCGTATGAAAATTAAAACGGTATATCACGCGGAATCTGGTTAGGAGGGACCGCGATTTAAAAGAGCATTATGGCCGCGCCGTACGTTTCCTGTTCCTGCGCTCGCGCCAGAAACCAAAATTCATGTTCAGCGAATAGCGGTCATGGCGTTTGCAAATATAGCGGCTTAGAACGCGTTACACGCGTGGGTCTCGCGGTTATGGTAACACATATTACTCTAAGGCTCTCTTGAATCCCGAGGAAATAAGTTTGAATTTTGCAGCAAAAGCGAATACCGTCAAATATAATCGTCGATACAACAATTCTCTTTATAATATAAGACGGAAAATCTCATTGATACTAAAAAAAAAAAAAAAAAAAAAAATTTAAACGTAAGTCAACACGTAATGAAATAGACTCCAAATCGATATCTCTCGCGAATCAGAGAAATATATATATATATATCTCGAGACTTTTTGAAATACCATAAATTTCGAGCAATTATCACAATCATGCGCTATTATCGGATTCGTGCTCGTAGACGAAATTAACATTTACAGAGAAATTTTCACGGCAAACAGTAATTAAAAGTGAGATATATTTTATTATTATTATGTAAATGTAATATACACCTCGACAGTCTTTTCGTAGACTATTACAGGTTTTCAAATCATGATCACTGTTACTTCTAGCTTAATGTTATCGAATACGTTCTTACGATACACTCATCTCTAACGATGATATCGAATCTCTAAGGATGATATCAAATAACAACAGTCGCTATTGGAAAACTATTTTAAAAAATTACAATATGCGCCCCCTTTCAGGGCATAAAAATCTGATATTATATCTCAAACAGCACGTATTACGTCAGCAAGATCGTTTTCCGAACTTAATTAAATGTCTGTTGAACGTTAATTCGGACGTTTAGAAACATTGAGTAAGTATTGAGGATACCTTGCGATAGCAGTAAACTCGCGTAACTTTCAGCACCGAGAATTTCGTTTACGTAATATACGAGAGAAGTGTATAAGAGGTAATCACAGCAGCTGGTAGAACACGCTAAACTCAGATGGAAAACGCGAAACGAGAAACAACTAAGCACGAAGCTGAAGCGTTTTGTACTTAATGGCTAGAATATAATCGTTGAAGTGTCAAATAAACCTACGACTTTGACGCGCGTTTTGCAAAGTAATAAGATCATAACCCGCAATTTGCTATGAATTTAAATTAAATTAATTCCGCTACAAAATTACCATGTTAAGATTGCACGTGACTCTCTCTCTCTCTCTCTCTCTCTCTCTCTCTCTCTCTCTCTCTCTCTCTCTCTCTCTCTCTCTCTCTCTCATTTCCACTACAATTTTAAATATTTATAATTTCAAAATATGTAATCTATATTACGATCTCGATCATAAAGCCCGATTCAATCTCTGTCGGAGCTAATAGTGATCCCTCTACAAACAATTTAAACATATGGATGAGTTCCCCTTTTCACGAGTAAATAACAGGAGGGCAAGGAAACATCAAACGATGTTAATTTCGAAATCTCGTGACCGGCGCAGACTCCGCGCATAAATCACAATTAACCGTAACATCCAAAAGGCCCCGCGAGGTCTTCCGCCGACTGCACTTCGAATGATTGCGGCACGTGTCCGAAAATGCTTTGTTGATAATTAAAGCTCCACGGGGACAGAGGCGAAATGTGTGCGGGAGACATCGTCGGACAAGGGCGGAACGTAAAGCGCGGGACGAGCGCGGAGTGTCGCGGAACCGAAAGGGTTGGAGGGACCCTCCTATCGACTTCCGAGGGGTTGCGCTGGGAATGGCGACGTCACCAAGTGCCACGGACGACGCTACGGACACACGGAGTCGTATAATGGGCAGGCACTTACGATACAATTCATTCTGCACGAAATACCCAGTCGGGAAATATAATTATGCCGGGGACGCGAGACCCTGTGCTCGTCATTAATGTGTCTCGCGTGTCTCGACGCGGCTATTCGCTCATCACACATATGACTAAGCGAATGCTGCATATTGCAAAAGCACAAGGCGCGTTTGTAGGGGTTTGTATCTATAAACGTATGTTATTCATTTCAACACATCATAAAGAAGGAGATATTAATTCTCAATTTTCTCTACGGCTAAGAGAATTGTTTAAAACACATATATGCAAAAGGGAGATTCAGGAATAATGTTTAAAACATATTTTCTCTCAAAGATTAAAAGTAAATTAAAATTAAGGAGATATAATCTGTACGGAAGATCTATGTTTAATCTATTTAATATCGAAAGGATCAATTTATGTTGCTCTTTTTAAATTCATCTTCTTTGATCGCTTTGAGCAAAAATAATTGAAATTAGTCGCTCAAAAAAACAAAAAAAAAAAAAAAAAAAAATGCAAACACTTAGTCATCAAAGTGGACAAAGTCAAAAGTTTTGCTGCAGCGAAAAATTTGATATTCACTTTGAGAGGAAATTGTTTTTGGACTTAGAGTTACTTCCGGACGCGCGGCGAGTGTCATTGCTTTCCTCGCAGTTTTTCCGCGGGTTACCGCGACGCACTGGCTCGTACTTTCTAGCTGCAACGCGCCACGCGAAAAACTTTTCCCCGCCCAATTATAGGATTATTTGCCACCCGCAATGCTTCTTAATTTAACAGCTGTTTTCTACTCGCTAACGAATACGTTGCATGCTCGTATAATGAATATTTTTCCTTCTCTCGCGTCTTTTGCAAAAGTTATCTTATGGCAGACTATACCATGCGTACGGATTCAAAAACGCTTTACATTATCGCGCATAATAACGAAAGCTAGGTAAATTTAAACTTTAAAATGAAATCTGATTAAACGCGCTGTTACATATTTAATGGCATTTGGCTACGTATTACCGAATAATTATATATTGTAATCGTTAAATTAAAATTAATCGTTAATAGAGGTATACAACGATAGCAGAGTTTATAACTGTACATATGTGACTCGGTAGCGAATACCCCTCATACCGCGGATGTAACGCTCTGAACAGAGAGTTCGATCCGTATTACTGCAACGCGGTATAAGCGCAGATCGATACGGATAAAGTTGCCTGCTATATGCGCAGCATTAAGGATCCGGAACGATATTTTACAGAAGTGCGCCCGACGCGGCGCGGCGGTGCGTTTCGCGATTTCCGCGGTGAACACGGCGCCCCCGGGGGCTGCAATTACGCGCTCCTTTGTAATTACACCGCCGCCGTAATTGAAAACGATCGCCTAGGACTAGAGAGACTTTGATCGCGAGCGCGAACTGCGTATCCCGATACATCCTTGCGCGCTTGTGTAATTGCAACGTTCGATACCGAAAATTGCATTCTCCCAAGAGTGTCTCTTCCTTCCTAGAAACGCTTTATGAGACGACACGTTCGCGTATCCGGACGTCATACCGTCGTGGAAGCTATAAAGATCGCGATATCGAGGAAACAGATCGGACGGAGACCGGAGACGACGGAAGCATCATTATACACGAGGCTGATACATGGTTGATACAGGTCGCGCACAGAATACCGTAATTGGAGAGAATTCTCCCTCGAGCCTATTAACCCTCCCCCTCCCCCACGGGTTCTCGGTCCCTCGATCGCGCCACTCGTGATTGTTATTCCCTCATTTACAAGCCCCCTCTCCCCCCCCCCCACCCACCACAACGATACATGATTTGTGCTGCTGGCCACACTACACATTATACGGCGCGCCTCCAAGTCCTGCCAAGTGCCGTCGACGCGAACGTCGTCAGTGATTTAGCCGGCCATTTCTGTCGTGTGACAACACGATGTTATCTGTATAACCACCCGGCTACTTTGCAACGGTAAGACTCTTTCTTCGCTGGAAAATTGCGGCCTGCATAACACTCACCCTCCCGCAGCTGTCGTTGACAGTGCAGACGGGAGGAGGAAGGGATAAGTATTGCACGCGGGCGTATGACACGTATAGCCTTACGTGAGTCTCGTCGGCCCTGTAGTGATTTTAATTTAGCTATTTTCTCTCTCTCTCTCTCTCTCTCTCTCTCTCTCTCTCTCTCTCTCTCTCTCTCTCTCTCTCTCTCTCTCTCTGACGAATGTGGATCGACGAAATAATGTTGCGCCAGAATTTCACGATCTAACCTTTGCATGCGAATCACGGGTTTCGTTAACTTTGCTACTTGTTTGGTGAATTGGAATCGTGAGACCGTGCTACATTCTACATTCAGAGTTTTCAACCGCTTGTCCTATCGCAAATTAATTTAACGCACACGAAATGCGAATTCGATAATGTAAATGTAAATGCTATTATTGCTAAATCCGTTTGTTCATATATTACATTTATTTAAGAGAGAACTTCTTGAAATAACAAAAAAATGTATTAATTTAAATACGATACATTAGTTAATTAGGTGCGTAATTTAAAAAATTACTGTAAAATTTTCCTTCGTTATTACATCACGTCAAACATGTTTTTCCAATCTATTTCTACAGCTTGAAATACTATTACGACAAATTATTCAATTATCTTATATTGTGTGTTATGTGTTAAATATTTGTAATTATCTCTATTATTATATAATTTAATTTATGACATCAACTAATTTTTTTAGACAAGGATAAAATATATTAAATAATTATGATAATGAAAAAATATCATAGTTAAATTAATCCAGGGACAAAATCGACATAATAATATCCATAATATTCTCTCGATTTAGCTGTTTATATATATATATATATGTATGTAAAATTATTATAACAAACGCTATATAAAATATCATCCGCTCAGACATTCAACACAGTTTCTAGCTAGGTCAATAAAATATTCGCGCGATATCAATCTAACAATAAAACATTCAATATTTAAATATTAATATAACGATAGATCGTTCGATAAATCGTTCATATTGCATCATTAGATTATTCATCCGTTTCAATTCTTTTACATTTTTCACAGACGCGATCACTCGATGTGAAATAGAGAAATCGACCTTTAACACTCGACTTCTCCGTTCCTTTCATCCGATGCGTCTCTTACGATATCTCTTATATCATTTCCAGCTTGGTCAGCCATACCGACGATTATTTTCTCGTTTATTAACCGCCGCCGCAGTCCTGCAAAGACACACATTGCGGGCTTTGCACCCTCTGATTTATTCGCGCGCCTTACTATGAGATGACAATGAGATGTTATCTCTAACGGCGTCTGTGGCACACGTCGCTATACTCTTTGGGCGACAAGACTGTCTCCTAACCCCTTTCCTTATGCGGCATCGGCGACCCGTGTAATAAAATACATTATAATGCGAACGCCTCGGCGGCACCGGAGGCCTAACTACGGGCAACCACGGACAGCTTGTTTATAGGCATCACCTAAGACCGCACGCTATTTCGTCGGGATTACGGAAGCGGAATGTATTACGGCTGAATATCATCGGCCGGGTTCGCGAATTATTCCCGAATCGAGCATACGGCTCGAACTCATCACTATCACTACGATAAATCCCGCTATTATATCGTTGCGCAAGCTAAGTTACGACCCCAAAGACGTTTAACTTACGAACTGACTGGCCAAGTTTGTTGGCTCTTATCGCGCAATTAGCATCATTTAGCGTCAGGTTATCGCTTTCTTCATCGTTATGGGATTGGTGCTGCGCTTTGATTTGATTCGAACGGACAATTTCTCCGAGCGGAAAATTAATTCATGAGCGAGCAATCTTGATCTGATGCTTAAAAGAAGGTATTTTTATATCCACGTCACATGCAGTAGGAGCGTACATATGCAGATTTTCGAAACATTTATTTGGTGTGATCATTGTAAGCAGATTTTTATCATTAGCGATAAATGACAATATTACTCCATCGTGCATCGCACAAAGTGTTATGTATCACGGCATATTCTCGCTATATAATATATTACAACGTATTTCCGACGAAGGCAGATGGGGAAAATATAGATATATACTCGACGATCGTACCTATTTGCTGATATCATCCTCGCCATCTGTTGATTATTATCGATGACATATATGGCGAAAAGAAGAATGTATATGTATACCTATGTATGTGTGTATGCAAAATAAACTTCTCACATTTTGTATCGCGCCATCATTGATAAATATTTTTCAACTTTCACAGATTGGGTAAAAGGTTGCACCGGTCAAACAACTTTTATCGTTACACACGTGAAAAAAAAAGAAGAAAACAGTAGGGAAAAAATCCAGTACTACCGATGCACCGATACGAAGTGTGTATAGAGTGGATAAAGCGATTTTAATACTTGCATTCCATGAATCCGTGAATTTCAAATATTCCCGAGAAATGACAAAAGAACGGGACTGAAATGAATGAAATGGAAAAATAGACTTGTTATCGTACGGCAGACAAGCTCGGATTAAAAATAAGTCGCTTACAAAATTGCATCACGCGTTGGAAATAAAAATAAAACAAAAAACTCAGTTAATCTTGCCATTTTCAAAAATGGATACGATACAGAATTTAGTTGAATGATTTAATCGTTTCATGCGAATTAACAAATTGTATGATATTAAACAATAAAATACTGATAATTATAAATAATTCTAACTGACAATGAGATAAAATTATATTAAGAGTTCTCCCTATCTCGTTCAATACTTATTATTCTTTATCAAGACTTATTATTATAGTATATTGCATGACTTATAATTAGAGCTCACTAATGTGTCTCGTTTAAGGACTCGCAAATATGTAATAAAGTGCAGTAAGCGTGCAAACATATGAAACAATTTTACTCTATAGTAATTACTTGTTGGAAATCGAACAGATTCATATATGACTCGTTTCGTCAATTGACAGAGCATCGACCAAAATTGGAAAATTTCTGTCAAATGGAGAGTTCTCAATTGACCTGCTATCAATCGAGCATCCCATTGGTATCTGATACTCGATAAGAATGTAAAGCAATCAATCAAATCTCAACACGCGCGAAATATACAGGGAGAAATAATGGCCAAGTGGAGTCCGATTGACCAATTGTTGTCTACTTTTTCACGCGCTTTGAGATGTACGCAATATTTTAGTGATTATTTGAAAGAAATAAAATAGACAGGATTGTGAATTTAATAATCCGATAAAACGTCACATTACATAAAGATGTCACCGTGTTGCGTCTTGCCTTGATTCATATCCCTTCAATTGAAGTGAACTAGAACCGAACTGTGGAAGTACATAATGTCTATTAGAAGCACTCTATTGTGTTCCTAGAATTTGATCCAGAACGTCCTCGAATAGCTAACAAATTCTGTTATGGCTTACCAAGAAATCACGGAACACGTTACAATATTAACATAGAATTGAAACTATGCCGAGTGACGTACTGTAGGGACAAAATTGCTGCAAACAAAATTGAGTTATCGAGATGCAGCTAATAAATTGACTGAGTGCTTGCGGAATTGGCTGCTTACATGTTGTATGTGATAGCAACAATTATTGATATAAATCATCATTATTGAATATCATTGAGAGAATCGTGCATGAATGCAAATACAAATTAAGTGACGTGAAATCTGCACAGTTTAAAATTATTAATCATTTCTGAATTACATGCGCATATCACATCAATTTTAGTCCGAGTATAATTTATAAAAATGTACGTCGTGATTAACATGTTAAATGAAATTATTAAATAATGTTCATAATGTAATCGCGATATGCGTCAAATTAAAATGAGCAACGATTTTATCACAGCGCAATGACAATGAATTATAACGTCAATCGGATGATAATCGGAAGTCGCTCTCTCGCGCAATGCGCCCGCAGCTCAGAATCACGTCACCGATTCCCCGAAATCTTTGGTACCGGTCATCTGCCTACGGCTCAAGAACCCATTACAGTAAAATAACGTTATCTATCCCAGCTGCAACCCAAACGGCGGTTGAGATTTTGAGTTTCGTTGTGGATGGCAGGAGAACGTGGCCGGGACGGAGAGTGCTTACCTAGGCAATAATCCAACGCGGCCATCCTAGACACCTCCAGCGGGTCACGTTGAAATAAAACTGCTTTCGGAATTAAAAGGACGGAATAAAAAAGAAAAAAAAAAAAAAACGCGACGGAATGGATTCGCTCGCACGTTCAAGGAAAACGGGAATACTTAATTAACCGTATCGCCCGCATATAGATCCGATTATTTCGCTAATTAGAATTAAACATTAGTCCTGAACACCGAAAGCGTCCGATAAGCCGCGCGTGGGATAAAAAGATGCTAAAGAACGAGATGCAACTTCTCTGGCCTACCTGTGAAACGCTACTTCGGTATTCCGCTCTCGCGTCCCTTTGACCAGCCGATTTGGCCGAGGGATAAACGAATCGAAGGAGCGGAATTGCAAGAGCCGTTTAAACTTGCCGGTCTTCCGGAATTCACCTCCGGACTACACGTATCTTCGTGGAACGCCTCCGGCAGTCACGTTAGAAACGAAACGCGACGTTTCCGCGATCTCGTGCTCGCACCCACGAGTCCTTTAATGACTCCACGAATACGTGGCGCGATCGTTATTCGGATGCCGGTCACCTGCCTTGATAAGGATACCGATCGCGGGCGCAATCTCCATCTCTTTCGCCGGAAAATTTTTACCGCTCGTCGTGCGTGCCGCATTTACGGAACGGACAAAAATGTTTTATCTTTTTTATTTTTTTTTTTATTTTACAAAGATAAATATTTATAAAACGAAGATCGACGGGAAAGCGCGCGGTGACACACATCTGCGCGAGAATAACTTGTAAGCTAATTTGAATGAATATTTGCATAATATTTTTTAATCAGAATTAAACTTAACAACAGTGCGACGCTCGACCGTATTTTCCGTCTTTTCAATTCTTGAACTGCGTACCTACACTTGTTCTACATTTTAATTAATGCTAAGCAATCCGCTGGGGAATAATTTGCCCGACCAATTGCAACTTGTATTACGCGATTGCAACCAGTATTAGTAATTACATCACAAAGGCTATCGGAAGCTATCCCCGATATTACGCTGACCAATATTTACATCGTAAATCAGACCGTAACATTCTAGTACACCCAATTCAACCTATCCTCCGTGTAACCGGGAGACGCCGAGAGAGTTATGTGTTTCAGCGAACGACTAATTAAGCGACAGCTATCAAGGAGTCATCCTTTTAGCGCACAACAGAGACGATCTTCTAATCTCTAATTATATACGCCGTACAAGTAACCGATGTAACTGTTAAATCAACATTACGAGACAATTGCCAGCACGATTTACGGGCATCATTCGGGCGCGCACGGGCGCCGTATAACGATCTAACGGTGCCGGCTGCGCGAGAACGTATGCTAAGCGATTTCAGCGAAAACTACATCCGGCGTATAAAGTCTGCCGCCGCGCCGATGCGACAGGTGTATCGAAGTGCGTTGTTCGTGCCTTCCAAACCACCGAGTCCAGGAGACGGTGCTCGATATGTCCCGACGCGACGCAATATTCCCGCGATCTTGCGCTTCCGCGCATATATCTGGTGATTTTATGTCTCGAAACGCGCCGTCACATGATTGTGAACCGGAGGGATAACGCTACGTACTCTTGCCGGACATTTGGCTCTACACTATCCGTTCCGATTCTCATTTCTCATAATTAAATCGTATACAATTTTTGTAACAAATGTAGTAAATGATGAAATATGTGGAGAGTATCAGTTGGACTAGAAAAAAAAACAAACTTTATTTAATTCAGGTATTTTTATACGGTTTTTTTTTTTTGCTTTCTCGCGCGCGTTATATTGTAGAAAGAAATACAAAGGTGTCAAGATTGTACATGTGAGTGTTTTAAAAATATATTTTCCGAGAGAAAGAGAGAGAGAGAAAATTACGTGAAGCTTCAGTGAGCATAATAAGCAGCTCAGAATCGCACCGGTACAGGCGTTGTGGTAATTCAAAGGTCTCCGGAGGCTTTCCACGCTCGACAAACTGCCGTGACAGTCAAGTAACTGGAACGGCCAGCATTTACAAACGTAACTCATCGATAGATTAATCTCGCGGGTCTTCGGAATGGATCTCTCGACGATCGTGTCTCCGGCGATTGGGATATTCTTCCCATTCCAGGCGCTATGCGGTTTGCTTTTCAACTTCCACTCGCAATTTTCGTTCTACCGCGAAAGTAGATTTTAAAGCGGTACTCACTCGATCGAATAAATTTATTTTAATGAAAGCAGGCGAATTTATAAACCTCGGGGATTCGATGAATTACATCGAAGGTGATGGGATATTTTACAAATGCTTTTCTCAACAAATTGATATGCTTGCAAATTATATAAACGATAATTACAAATTTGTTTTATCAGATATATAAAGTACAGATTACTTATCGTTAAATTGCATTTGGAATTACGCAATAAAACTGCGTATTATTTATGCCGTAAATTAATTATAACGATAATATATTATTATTGTAATTCGAAATTGTTTTCTCATATGAATGCAGCTTCGAGGGAACAAACGGAAGCGCTCGTCTAGAAAAAGGAACCATGTGTAACGCGCATAATTAACTCGGGAAAAAAATTCTTTATCTCTCATCCACACACCGAGCCATCCTATACAACCCCCCTGCCTTTTTCTTCAACCGGCACGACAAAGAGACGACTGTGCACGTTTAATTAACTTCGAGTAACATCTTTTAATTATAAGACTATTTCGCACACACGCGGGGGGGGGGAGGGGGGAGAGATACGGGGTCGCGTTCACAACATTATAATTGTCGGCGCATATTTACGTCACGCCTTTCCTTCTTCATACGCTTAGCGACTCTCGTCGTAATGTCGCGTCCTACACTTCTCGCGTCACCCATGTAACGAAAACTCGCGACAATTACATCGCGAGCTCGCACGTAGAGCTACTTGGAAGAAAATTTAAGAAAAAGTTCACGAAGATTCCCCAGTGTCGTTTCTCACCGTGAAACATTGAAACTCTTATTTGAGTGAATAAGACAGCGCCCCCCCCCCCCCACCCGGAAAATAAATCACGAAAATTTCAACAAAATTTCGCGCCGCTTATCGTGCGACATACGCGCGAGTTGTAATATTTTGCACTGAGAAATTTGTGCTTGATGCTTAATTGCAGAGAGAGAGAGAGAGAGAGAGAGAGAGAGAAAGGATTTAATTCCACCTTCCCCTCTTTCAGCGTTACATATATACCAACCAAGATCACGAATTATCGCGAGTATTACAATCGCCTATTCTTACAATTAACCTCGAGCTCGCCGCGCAACTTCTCAACTGCGAGGGGGAGAGGGTTGAAAGAATACGAAGAATTACTTGAAAGTTTTAGGCGCAATTATCGCAGTCCGGAATGACTGCGCTTTGTTAAGTTCGCATAATGGCACCGAGTATGGCGGAGTATCAGCAGCGCTAAACGTACGAGAGACCGGAGGACAAATTTCATGCTCCGACGGATGCCAGTTCTGGCGAATTTCACGGCTCGTCGGGTCGCTATCTACTGATCGGGAAGCGAGAGTGTGTGTCTACTTAAATAAAGAATTAAGTTTCATGTACGCGTTTGTGGGCGACCGGCGCGTATCACGTGGCGAACGCGTACGCATCTTACGCTAATTGGACAGCACGCACGTGAACACGCTGTGTGAGAGATCCCACAAAGCGACGTCTGTCTATATAATGGGGACCGCGGACTCTTCGTGAATAAACAATTGCTGCCTCAATGGAGACCGCAAATTAAAGTGCGCGCGTTCGTAGACAAAAAAAAAACGAATCGATAAGATACTTAAATTCTTAAATTTAAATTTATTATTTAAGCTCGATATGCGTGTCATTCCACTCCCAAGATGTTTTAACATTGTAATTACGTTTCCTTTTCGATTATATATCATATCGTAATATCTTTGTCAGAGTATTGTAATTACTTTTTCTACACTCTATAGAACGATATTTTATATACATGTTTCTTGTCGAATGCCAATATAATCTTGCCGCTTCACATGGTCGTCTTCGCCTGGCTAGCATAGCACAAAACTCTCGGTACGCCGAACACCGAAAGGGATCTCTATTAAGATCCTCGGAGCGCACAATGCGCAAACGAGCAAATTAGTTAATTAATACTTCGCGAAGATACTCGGTCTTCGAGCGTTCTCGTAGTGCCACGCGAAACACACGAAGGACAGTAACGAGGGAGGTTGTGTGTTTGTAAAGCTGTGCGCGGCTTTCGCGTTCCGTAAAGGAGGAGGAAACGGAACAAGAAGTGGGACGCGAGAATGCGGTCTGTGTATGTGCACAGTGCAGGGTTGTACACACGGGACGAACGTTACCCTTGCCGATGCCGACATTACGGCCTCCTACCACGCGAGAATTCAGGAATGTAGACACGGCACTCGCGGGTGTTGAATCGCCTGCTAAATCGAGCCGGAGCAATCTACCGAAAATTAGTATTCGGCTTTCGGATATCGCGTTTTCAGGGATGCAGAGAGAGAGAGAGAGAGAGAGAGGGGGGGGGGAAGGGAGAGAGGGGAAGTTAAAAGGGATTCGACCTGATTGTCCCTCGTGAACGACGTACATGTCGCAGATAGGAAGTTATGTATGTCTGATTTATGTATCGCGACGATGCGTATTTTCAAACGAAACGAAGGGATCCGAACAACCGAGCAACAACCGAAACTAACCGATTAAATCCTATCCATTTTAAAGAAATCGAGACACTTCGATTAGAGAATGTCGAGAGAAGTGATACGGACCGTCATAAAATGCTCTGATAATCTTGAATAAAATGAACCGATATAAATACGATGCAAAATTAGTGCAAAAATAGCGTATTAGCTGCAAATTAAGGAAATGGCAGAGAGCTTATCTACAAATTGCGGACAAAGATTGAGAAAAAGCAATTGCGAATATTGAATCTTCCTCAAAAAGAGAAAGAGCTATGCACGTGTGAAAAGAAAATACAAAATCACAAACTCGTAAACATCAAAACTGTTTTATTTCACCGTTAAACAAAATCAACGATTGAATCAATATTCGACTCTCTATCGAGTTGTAAAATACTTCGATATCTCTACAGTAAAATATATAATGAAAACGCGTTACATTTCGTGCATCGCGTGGAAATGATTCACAATTGACAGCCGGGCCGCCATCAGCCGCGAGGTGCGATTAAATTATTAGGCGATCAGATGAAAATAGTCTGTCATTCTCGTATTTCCGACACGTGCATTTATTTGATATTTCGGTATTACGTACGTGTATAATAGAAAATTGAACTCAACCTGTACAAACAGATATTGGTACTAATATATGGATTTATCCTATGTTACGTAAAAACAATCGATGAAACGCAGATTTAACTAAAACTCGGCCGCCGATTTACACAAATTTGAATAATAAAATGATCTAGTTGAGAGATAAGAGCATAACATAAATTGGTAATATCGTCGATAAGCAATATTATGTAGCAGATCGTGTTGTTTTGCTTAATCCGATATTATAATACAAATATCGTAGGTGCACAGTGCTGGTTAAACTTTGTTAAACTTTATTATATCTTCGAACTTTCGTATCTCGTCGGTGGCAAACTATGCGAAAGTATATAGGCAAGTTTCCGAGATATTTTCGTCTCTGTATAAACATTATTTTCATTATTCATAGCAATTGCAATACAGTTCTTTTCACACTTGCTTCTATTATAAACACTATATAAAAATTAATTGTGGAATAAAATATGTATATATATATATATATATACACACATACACATACACGTACTGTAGGTATATGAAAAATGACAAATTAAAAATAATATATATTTCGAAATGTATAAGTGTGAAATTTTCCACATTTAACTAATATTATTATAGTTAAAAATTATTGTTCAAGTAATTCCGAAATGTTTTCGGAAATGTTAAATTAATTTAGTAATTATTTCAAATAAATGCTTTTCCATCATCGTAATGTTAATGACGCTAATTAATTAAAGTTTATTAATACATTATCATATGACGATGCTTTAACGTACAAAGTATCCGTGACATTTTAATTGCATGCAATATAACGGCACTCAGTGTTACTCTCCATTAATATTCGCAGAGGTAATTAAAAGCGAATTTGCTGTTTAACGAGTTCTCCAATTTTACGCATTAATTTGCTAATTGAATCCTCTAAGGGAGGAGGATTCATAAAGTTATCGTAGAAATTTTTGCTGCATCTGAACTTTATTAGTCAGCAATAGTTTATAAATGTCAGATCTTTTCCGGATTGTAAATGCGATGTCACCATATACGTCGCATCTTGTTTTTCTGATAGTACACTGCATTTTTCTCGGGAGTTTCGAACTCATGACAGGTGCGGCTTGCGCGAAGCTTAAGTTACTTGGAGCTCAAGAGAAGTTAAGAAATTAATAATTTGGTTGAATAACTTTCGCAAACATCGCGGTATAATTTACATATATATTAATATCTAACCGAGTGTGAGATTAAATTATGACATCGAAATGCAAATTTTTTAACAGAATTTCTAGTCACGCGTGCTATTAAAAGTATATCTCGAATGCTCTCCAATTCTTGAGAATTTTAACGCGTTGTCATCTCTTTGTAACATTAATTTATATTGCGATAATTTTGTAACGTGACATTTAAAATTACGAAAATTTCAATATTCATGGAGATAATGCGTCATAAAGGAAAGTGGCGTTACAATTATTCGGACAGAATTTAATTACCAGAATAGGCAATTGCTTTTGTTAACCGATAAATTAAATGCCGGTAAATAGAATGTAGTATTGCATAGTATTAAACGATGACATATCTATTTCGACATAGTTAATAACACATTTCACAGATTACTATAAATCATCAAACGCTCAACGAGCGCATTTCGCATATGAGAAAATCTTGTTTTCCTAAATAGGTATCTCTAATATAAACGCGATATTAATTACAACAGTGACTATGTTACATTGAGGGGAGTGACACAATGGAATATTAGTGGTATTCAATTAAGGCAACAAAAATATTAATAAGTAAACTTTACGAAGAATAATCATGCTCTCATTAGCGTATATTAAGCATGCTCTATCATTGATTAGAATTAATGTCTCTCTTATTATAACGTACTGTAAAGATAAGAATAGCGATCTGTTTCAAAATTAGCGGACACAAAGAAACACATCCTTCATTCACGCATTTAATTTTCCATTAACTACTAATCATTAAAAGAGAGTGCGTGTACAGCAAAAATAAGTAAGAACAATTCTCTCTAAATTATCAGTATATAAATTTAAAAATATGCAAACATATCATACAGAGAGATACAGGCTAGAACGATAATATTCATTTTTGTACTTGTTATAAAAATTCAACCACTCTTATTGATTTCGAAATATATTTTTATATTGCTATTTATAAATGCATTGCCAAATGTATGAGAAATGAACCACATACATATAAGCGAAATAACATGCGTAACTCGCCACAACCAGTTCGCTGAATAATATTGCGCGACCTGCTCCGATCGTTCGCGCGATGAAAAATGCGCGAACCATCCAGTCAAAAGTTTTTGTATTTTGCATTTCACATTTTTTGTGTGTACCGCGTTGCCCTTTCGCGAATATTCCGCGTCGGCTCGCGCGTGCAAACATTTCACAAATTACATGGACTGCAATAAAAAATGGAAAACGTTGTACGGGCCTTCATGGAAATTAGATTTTTACTTTGAAAGACTGTTTTGTTTGGGAGAAAGCGATTCTTTTCAGAAAGAGCTTACCAGATTAAACATGAAATAAAGGCTTACAATTTATTTTATTAAAAAATGTCCCACAAACGCACTCGAGGGGAATGATATTTAATTATATTTAATATAAATTGTGCTTGATCAACAATGTGTCGCGCGACCCATTTGTTGTTTAATAAATTCACGAATTTCATTACGTGCAAGAGAAATTGTAAATCGACAACAGGATTTCCGGGCCGGCGAGTCAGTCAGCAGTAAATCAGGATTCAATATTCTCGAGTGATGTTAGTACGGTGTAGTTTCATGATATAATACCTAAATCGTACTGCGCTCGCGACGTATTGTACGAGGATGAAACCGAGAAATGAAGCCCGAAACGAGGGCAGATGAAATAATATCGCTGATGGAATCGGATCTACCCGGAGACTATTCGGATGAAATAAGCTAAGGAAATTGGATAAAGCGCTCCACGACAATTTAAAATACAAAGTATCTGACGGAATCGTTGATGGTTACAGACAAAGAAAACACACGCTTGAAAGATGAATATCATTTAATCGGATTAATCAAGGAAATGAGACTTGGAGTTTTAACGCTTGAAAGACGCGCATAATTTCGTAAAATGTTAAAATGTGACGTACATAGAAGTGTATATAAAGGCAGTACACGTTCAAAAAAAAAAAAAGGCAACTATTTTTAAAAACATTTCTCCGTGAGAAAGGTAATTCACGGATAAAAAAAAATCCAAATAATTTCGATCCCTGCCATCATGACGGACGAAGGGACAGAAAATAAAAGTCGCCCGGCTGCGGTTCGTACGGAATTGAATCGGGCCGCTCGGTCTCAGGCGAATAAAACAAATCGAGCGATGTAAAATACCCTGCGGAATCATCACTCACCGCCAACAAGTAAACCGAAAAGGGTGAGGATCAAAAGAAGATCTCTGGATCGGGCAAAACTATACGAATAAATATTGTCCCATCGTGCGCGCCGGTAATATCGCCGGGCAAGAAATCCGAAATGCATGCGAGAATGCGAGTGCGACGGCACACACGAATAAGCACTGGGCGAGATCGGCGTCTTGTTTATCCCACGAGGGGTTCGTAAAACTCATCCAATCATCGTCTTCTCGGTCGCAAGAGCGAGTAGTATCGGGGATGAACTGGCTGCGAATGGCCGGTCAACGAATTCTCTGGGCCTTCTCTGTAGATCGAACTCTTCTACATTCACGTGTGTATATATATATATATATATATATATATATATATATATATATATATAGAGTCTGTATCGAAAACTGTACACTCCAAGCCGAAATCTCGGTAGTCGAATATTTAATAAAAATAAAGTGAAATAATAAAAAAGAAGATCCTTAAACATTCGTTGCAACGGCCATTCGTTTGCGGCATTTTTTACCATTAAAAAATATCTTTAAAAACATTATTTGATATAAACGTTGAAATTAAACTATATATAAGTATATGTATATGTACGTGATAATATTTAGATCTTATATATATATAAAATAATGTAATATATATCTTATGTAATAAAATTTTTTGTTGTAATAAAATTTTACTCTTTCTTTTTTTATTTTTTTTTATAATTCTAATAGTTAAATTTTATTTAAACTGAAACTTCTGATTGAGATTTAAATTCCTTTTAAAACAGCCTGTATCGCAGCAGACTTTCGGCAAAGGAGATAGACTGCCCGTTCCCGCCGTATGCAAATTTGCTGTGCCACCTCTGAATCGTTTCTAGTGGACTCTTGTGTGACATTTAACGCTCGTAAGGGGCCGGCCCAGAAAATCGTTTGTTATTTTTTATTAAATTTAGCATCCCGCCCGAGCATTGTTTTAAGCAAAACACATTGTTACGACTTACGTAAATAAAAAAAGAAATTATTTTTGCGAGGATATTGTTTGCCGCGGTTGGATTGTTAAATGTAAATTTCAATTTGTTATGTCAAAACAGACATGCTATATATTATGCTAATTCCTCTTTTATTTAAAAAACAACTATCACGGAATTTGTAACTATACAAATTTTATTTGCATTTTATTGTACTCGCGTATTAATTGAACAACGTTTTACTTCTATCATTTTTATAATAAATTTTGGTGAACGTCTAATTTAATAAAAAATAAATATAAAAATATTTTTTAATAATTAAAGTTTATACCAGAAATATTTAAGGCTTCTAAGAATATTCCGACTTTTTAAAACATTACTGTAAATAGATGTACATTTAATTACAAATTTTTATATTCCCGTGCAAAAGTCTACTATTAAATATTATATAAAAATTTCCCAACTCTCTTCGTCAAACTGCAAATTTTAATATCTGAGCTTCAAAGTTCCGGGTTAAAGTCGAAGTAAATTCCGATTGATAGATCGATATACACTTCATATCGCAGTGAATTTAGCACTGATAATAAATATTTCATTAACTACCACAAAATACATTTCGTAGCTATCTATAGCTCAATTTCTCTGATTTGCTTTTCATGTACATTGCAACTAGAAAAACAATTCCATCAGGCGAATATGTGCACGTCTATAATACACCTTTTTATACGATTTGCAATTCTAATCACCTTGTCGAAATATTATCTTTCACGATATGTGTTTACAATAAATGGAAAAGGTATTTGACAAACGGCTGATTCTTGATATTTAACGAAACTTTTCACATTTGTCTATTACAAAGAAATGTGATTTTAATTCTTAACTCAAATATTGATTTTTACTTTGCAAAATTCAAAATTTCACAAATACAATCGACTGTACCGTCTGTACAGTAAACTAAGTTCTATAACAATGTCTCGATTTGTTCGACGTTAGCTTGAAGGTAAATTCAGCCGGCGGATCAATACCCGGTATCCCATCACAGGAAAGGCTATCTGAAATCGTCATCTGAGCCACGAGAGAGATTATAGATGTCTATACGCGCTGCATATCTCCATCGCGATAAATGTAATCGCGGAATCTAGTTCTTCATGTTTTGAAGAAGTAGAGCGCGGATATTTTGCATCCGGAAGTAACGTATCCTGACACGAAGTAAAGCGAATATCGATTACGATAGCGATCATCGATCTTTACCCATCAGGCAAAAAGATCGGATAGAAATATAGCAAATGGAGTCTTGCGAAATCAAGGATCGAGAAAAAAGTATCCGTCGATGCACTCTGTGTCCGTGCAGTTTTAGCAAATGTACTTTTCCATTTTTTCGCGTCAACTACTTTCACGGCAGAGATTAATTTATCCCCTAGGAAATGTTGCGCTTGCACAAAGTTTTCTCACTCGTGTCGTATTTTAAAATTAAAAGCTTTTTTCTTCGTATTGGCATCAAAAATTATAAATACACTAGCATACATAACAACAACTAGCACTCGGCTGCTTTAATGCTGTATAAATAATCTCTAAGTCGCTCTTTCACGATTAAATTTTATTTCAATCGCGAATATATGCTTAAACTAATCGTGCACAAAGTTAATCGAGATAATGAAAGATGTCAGCAGTTCATCCGCTGTATAAACGATTGCTATAAGTAAATGTAACGTGTTAACATTCATTGTGAACAAAACGCAAAGAGAAGACATTCTCTCAACAAATGTTTAATTATTAGACACAACTCAGATGAAAGGCAAATTTTAATGAAACAACGTAAAAGCTCTCGTCAAAATTCTTGATTTGGAAGTGGAAAAGCGTCAAAGTTGCGAATACGAGCTGATGTTTCAATTTACAACAATAAAACAGAAGAAGAGGAATTTGCTCTCTCTCTCTCTATCTCTCTCTCTCTCTCTCTCTCTCTCTCTCTCTCTCTCTCTCTCTCTCTCTCTCTCTCTCTCTCTCTCTCTCTCTCTCTCTTTCTCTCTTTCTCTCTTTCTCTCCCTCTAAGATGCACTTCATTTTGATACCGAGGCAAACATAATCAAGTACTTCCGTTTCACCTTTGCCTGGCGACAATAAATGATACAAGGCGTTATTTACCGCGAGATATGAAGTATACACGAGATGAGATGCCTCATCTTCTCAGTCTCTGCCCAGCCGCGTGTCTTACATAAGAAATATCCATTTCTACCAGTCTCCACTTAAGTATTTATATGCCTCCGTGTGTCGACATGCGACATTATTACGCCAGTTTTGTAAATGAGTTTTCCATTATCCGTTTTCCGTTTCCCATTCCAATTTCTCATAATAAATATAAATTAATCATCGTTCTTGCCAAGATAATTTTGCGCTTTCTCGCGAAATCTCGTTCGAAACGGATATTGGTTTTCACCCAAGAGTGAATATCCGATTGATTATTAATAAGCTGACGAATTATCCACCGATCGTGAAAATTATTGATGACCGTGAAAATGGAAGAGATAGCCGTCAAGGAATCCGATAATTCAACGATTTTCTACAGATTATCGGAGGAGAGAGGAAAATGATTAGAAACGGCACGCCGAGAACGCACGCGATTGCTTCACTTTCCTCGAGTTATCAGGCCGGACAGTCTAGATTAGCGGAATTGCTTTAGCCCGATGCACCGGCTGTATTAGCAGATGCGGTCTGGCACGATTACCTCTGCCCTTCCTCCCCCATCCTGGCCACCCAGCTCTGGCTGCTATCAGAACTGTTTGGGAGTCCGGAGTACAAAAGTCCATTAATGGAAGTCGAGAGGCGCGTGATCGAATTGCAAACTTTGTTTCGTCGTTGGCGTTAAATTTTTGAACGTCACTGTTAAAAGCGACTTGACAAATCGGACACGCGGTTTACGTCGCAAACATTCGTTATTATCTCCTTATATTGTGTTTTTTTCACACTCGATTTTTTCACCGTTTCTCATAATAAATACAAATTAAAATTATACTGTGTTCGCATAAAACCATGTGATATGCGCGTTCATTTAGATTGAGATGGATCATCTTAAAGCGAATCAAACAACACGCCGGACGAGCACGATAATGGAGAACTCTCATTAATGGAAAGCGAAGGAATCGTAAAGAAAGTTCGGAGTTTAATTTATTAATACGGTTAAATCGACACGGACACGCGGAAAGATAAAATTTTAGACCGCGATAAAATTAAATTACCTGAAGTGCGATCCCGAGAACTTTATATAACTTCGCGACATCGATCACGTCCCGACAATTAAATATTAATTTCTTGAGGTATCGTCGCTCTCTCTCTCCTCCTCCCTCCCTCCCTCCCTCTCTCTCTCTCTCTCTCTCTCTCTCTCTCTCTCTCTCTCTCTCTCTCTCTCTTTCTCTGTCTATGTCTATAGTTGCATCTCATAACATTTCATTCCAATATTCGTGAAATGTAACGAGACTCCAGCATATTATAGTACAGTTAGCGTTAATAAATTACAGTTAGCGTTAATAAATTAAAAAAGATGTAGATAAATTTAATTAAATTATAATAATATACATACATTGTGTGTTTGCAATCAGAACAAAGCAGACAATCGTAAATATTTATTATAATATTCCGTTTAGTCTTTTTATTCTCCTGATAAGATCAAGAGAGGAGTCACTTTTTTCACTATCTCAATTTCCGACTCAGGTTGCTCGTTGAGGTTTTGCGAATATCGCATAAAATCCTGCCTTCCCGTCTATAATTTTTCGTATCGAGATTATCCCCGCGGCAGATAGTAGACAATTTGATTTTTATTGCATATTACGTTATATAACCCAAACTTTTACGACTTTGCTGTCCCTTATTGATACATACTTTTTCAATCCCACAAACTTGTTTACATCTATTGCGCCTATTGAGACTTTATACGAACCTATAATTCAATTTTCATAAAAAATACTGTAAAAGAGACATTTTGATTCGGGCATCGAGAGCGAATTGTCTTTATTAAATCAATATCTGAATATCTACGACTCTCACTATTGTAAATCTGGCATATTTTTATGCAGTAGTCACGTAATACATTTCATTCATCATTTTGCTATATGAAACGTACGAACTAAAAACGTACTTTCGCCGCGTTGTATATAACTCATAAATTTCTCATATAGCTTCTATTTAATTATTAAACATAAATCGTACTCCATATAAACTTCGCACTGATTAATTATCGTCACGTTTAATTGCCCATCATATTCTGTCCAAAATTTAAGTCAAATCTGTCAGCTCTATTGTATAGTCCAGTACCAATGTTTGACCCCACCCTATTTTTTTACGTCGTCACTCATGAAAATTGAGGGCATGAACGCGCAATGACAGATTCACCACAAACTGTCAAATAAAAACGACATCGTATTGTCCGGCGTCGACAAATCGATATCTCCGTTATATCACGACTTAGCGAATCCGTTGGAAATCAGACATCACGCGCACGCGGCTATCTTATACACAGTTTATCCGCGTCTGCGTTGCGCAGAGTAAAATTTTATACCGCTCTTCTCCTCGCTTTATATATTTCGGTCTGATCAGACTCCGTCGGCGTTTTATATATACTTGGCGGCTCGCATAAAACCCTCGCGAGCTTGATGCTGAGGCATCAATATCAGGAGGGCATATTTTATAGTCAAACACACGTTCCACTCCCCGTCGCTATGCGCTTTACGTATGAATTATTCTCGCCGCTCGCTGAGCACACGCCGAAATCACTCAACTCGGCTGCTGTTACTACATGGAGAATGAATTACATGTGCCGCACTTTGTTAAATTTCAGAGCCTGTATCCTAGCTATTATTGAAGAGCCACAGTTGTTTACCGAGTCTACAGATAATAAACATTCGTTCCGAGATATTAAATTTATTACAATTGAAATAAATTATTATCCTAAAACATTTTGCAGTCTGTTTTTATCTTCGAAAGAACAAAAGTTTTAAGAGTTAAAAAAAAACGCATAAACTTTATAACGGCTTTATATACGTATTACTTCAATTTTTATGATTTTAAATAAAATTTTAATTGTTACTGTAACAATTCCACTATGCCGATATACATATAGAAATTTTGACAGTATAACCATCTGCGGATTTACGCGTGATTTATTTACCGGTTGAATTCCGTAGCTTTATTATACCATTAATAGCTTGTTTAATTACGCGTAATAATTACGTGATAGTTTACAACAATTGGTTTGGCTGGATTTGGCCTGATATCGCTGATCATATTGATTAACACGCGCCTTTGAAAATTATCATTTGCTACAGAAATAATTTTATGCTTATAATACTGTAAATCTTTGATTTCTCCATATTATGTCTGATATAATTAACCAGAGAGAATTCTACTTTTTAACGTTACACGTAGCATTTTCAAAAGAGACGTAATATCGCTAGTTATACAATACATAAATAAACGTAAAAAAGAGAAAATAAGCGTTTATCAGATTATCGAGGTTGAATGCAGGCAATTTGTTTGCGATCTGCAACAATAGGGTGAATTCGCGCATCTGGCCAAATTAGATTGCACGGCAAATATGGACTCGTGCGTAATGTCGATAAAGGCAATTATTTTCATTTTCTGTACAGATTGCATTATCACACCGAGCAATCATGCCTGATAACTATCTGTAACATGCAATCATCCATCGACGGCAATCTGACATTTTTGTGCGCGACTGAATAATTCGCATTCTCTGGCTATTTTTTAACTCTGTCTCTATTTTAAACAAATAAAAGAAATATATAAAAGTCTCAGTTCGAAATAAGTCGCAGTTTTAAATGAATCAGAGTTAAGCTTAATTGATGCATCTTGTCTGGCAATTGCCGAAATTTCATTAAGAAGTTTCTCAGAATATAAATATCGTGGATATACGTCGTCCGTTAAAAATAATGCGGGGAGAATTTAAATGCGCGAAAGGATGAAGCGAGAGGAATGGAGCGTCAATCTTGTTAGAAAAAAAAAGTTGCGTCAAAAAAACGAAAAGAAAATCTCTCACGAGAGTACTCGAAACAGTTTCGCGGAGCGTAGTAATATATTAGTTGGCAATGTCCATTAACGTGCATCGCATCGTTTACCCATTCAAATAATTATTACGAAATTGACAGACGGCTCGCGTTAATTCATGTCATATAATACACGTCGCCCGTCGTATGGCGCGCAGATGTATCCAACACCCATCATCCCCGCATAGCGCGACTGAAATTTCACCTCGATATAGTTTACACTAAGCTGAATACCGTCGAGATAGTTTGCGATCGCAACATACCGCTTATTGTCGCGAAAAAAAAAGAGATAATTATATCGAGGTTGCTCTTTCACATTCCCGATAAAGAAAAACTTTCATCCTCGTTACCGGCGAACGATGTATCCGCTCAGTTGCGTGGAAATACCTTATCTCGATTGAAATTAATGCCGAAGTTCATCGATGCTTCTAGATAAAATGAGTATCATCGCCGCATTTATATCTAAGTACAGTTATTGTTTTTCATCCACCTTTTCGCCGTGAATAAAAACTCCAACGCCATTAAAGTTGAAGGAAAGTAGATACATCGGCGTGTCCATTAGCTTGACACACTATTTCTCCATTACCGCACATCTACAATGAGGCAAATTACGAATAATTTTTCATTTTCGTTTCCTCCCCCCGCGAGAGATCTCGCCCAAAACAAATCGCGTACGAAATCTTTGGGGAAGGAATGAGAATTCATGCCGCGGCGAATTTCTATTCAGAAATGTCGCCATTCGTACCGTGAAATGAAATATACGTCTCGCGTCTGCGACTGGCCTGATTACGTTTTCGCGAGTATAATGCGAGATATGAGCCCGCAAGATTTGAATATCCGCAAGTTCTCGCGGTAAAACTAGCAGCAGTGATATCGATCGCGGGTGAAGAAACCGCGGCACGCGATCGAAATCCTGTAACGCGCCGCTGCGCTGTCAAACTAAGTCACATTCCCGTTCATTTATTTCATCCGAATATTCGACGATTTCATTTCAGCTTGTTTATTGTGTGCATATCTACTCCGCGCTATTTCCATCCGTTTGTTATGATACCTAGAACTCGCTACACCGTAAAAGTCATCGAGTCGTAATGCGCAATATAGTGGAAAAAGAAGAAATCAGGGGGACATTGTGGCGAAACAATTGAGATACAGTGACCCGGCCGATATTAGTTTTGTTAAATGAGAAACGGGGCTCATAAATTTGTAGAGATTGTGGTGAAAGAGCAAAGTTCATGATTTTACAACCTTCAAAGATGAGAGAATTGTTTGCCGCGCGTCGATTTCTCCGATATATATATATATATACATATATAGGACAGACGCAATCTGTTTCAATAAAATTTCAATTCTTCGAAACAAGTCAGCGCGGGCGGAAATGTCAGTGGGTACCGCAAATAATTGTACCTTCGGGAATTGCCACTTCGAAACTTTGTCGCTAACAGAATCCTTGTAATAGCCGATGATGGGGAGAGTAAGTGCGGAGACGAAGGGGGAGGATTAAGGACAATCGTTCCTATACTGAAAACTATTGCTCTCTCTAGCACACCCGCTGATTCGACTCACGAAATCGTGCAAAGAATGCCGAAGTTTATGAAGAAAGAGCACGTGACGTATCGGTCTGCGATTGCAACTTTTCCCTATAAATCTTCTCCGCAAACGCGATCGTCCGAAATGATTATTATTTTGACGAGAATCGAAACTAGAACGCGAAAGGCGCGTAGCTGCATCTTGCAATAAATAGTAATAACGAGATATATGTATATACATATATACATCGTATATATTTTGTATACTCTAAAAAAATATTCACACAAATTTATTCTAGTGATTATTTTCAAACTTTAGATGGCAAAAAGTTTTATTGATTTTATTCTATAATTCTTAATTAATATATAATTTGAACAAAAATTGTGCGTTTTATGTGCGATTGAAAAACTATATATTTGCTGTTGCAAATTTATGTAATTGAGTGTTGCATCTAAAGCCCCAAGTTAACATACATGTACATTTGTACATTGTTAAATTATCATTTAACAGTGTATCATTAAATAATTTTGTAAATTTAAATTAAAGTCAACATGTGCAAAGTATTTTTAGAATTTCTGATATTATTACGAACGTACAATATTTCGTATTAATTTAATTAATTACATTAATTGTTAAGTTTGTATACACATTCTTGGAATAAGCGCGTTTATTAATTACGTTTTGTATTTTAATATATTATTTTATCGAAATTTACATCGCAAGATTGATACTTGAAATCACTAATTTTAAACGAAAATCGTTAAATTAAAATTTCTCTTTTTTTTAATCATCACAAATTACTAAACATTAATTGACGTGTTAAATTTGATATCTACTATTAAAAATACATAATTTTGTAATAAACTTATAATGATTAATGAGTTCTTTTTTTCACATGTTTTTTATACTTAGTAAATTAATTGCGTACAAAATCGTAAATTATTGAACCATACTTGAGATACGAAATATAGCTTAAATAATATTTCTATATAAAACACAATGCATTCTATTGATAATCTATCGATGCTAAAAGGGGATTGTAATAATACCAATAAATGTATCATGCAACATTTGTTAGCTGCCAAAAAATATGTAAAATGATTTTAAACCATTAAAATCTGTAACGTTTAAATTTGTATGATATCAGGACAGAAATAGAAATAATATAAAACAACAGTAATTCATATAGTGTATTTTAAATAATTAAATATATATAAAATAAATTGTACATAATTCAAAAGATTGTCCTGGGAATCGACCTTCCAACTGTACAACTGACCATTTATATCAGACTACGAGAGCAATCACATACTCCATTAGGTAAAAATTCGCATAAAACTCAGCGGACCATCTTGCACATGGTACGAGGGCGTCCAATTTACGTGAAGATAAACGTCGCGACATTTTCCGCGGTAATGAAAGTGGAAGAAGCTTGGCACGACCGTTTTGTTTTCTTGCACGGCCGTGTAAGGGCACATAAACAAAGGAGAAAACTATAACACTCGAAAGAAGGGTGGAGCAGCGGAGAAGAAACAGAGAAAACAAACGAGAGAGCGAGAGAAAGAAATGAGAAACTGAAAGAGAGAAAGAGAAAGAGAGCACGGGGGAGGAATTTCCTCGGCGCCCCTAGAATTCAATCACACCGTGTTTACAGCTCAGTACACTTAATCCTCTTTATTGGATCCAAAGCGTTTGCCAGTGCGGCGTATCTCAGAATTTGATCAATTTTATGGGCAAAGGATTTGGATGATACTTGCGGATCCGGCATCTGTCTATTTCAACTTTCAGTGAAATTATGTCGGTTCTTAAAAAAAAAAAAAAAACCTATGTTTACAATTTCACTTCTTATACTTGTGAATCTAATATATGTATGTATATTAAGTGGACAAAGTGTTATCGATAACTATCGCAAAGAATACTGATTTAATACAAAGATATTTTAAATTAGGTTTAAATTAGATTTAGATAAAATATTTAGGTGTATATATATATAATATATATATATATATATTTGTTTTTTTAAATATAATATATATAATATTCCTTAACAAATCTAAAAATGTAAATGTGCCAACATCGAAAATAAGTCGCAAGAATAATCGGCAAAAATAACTCACGTCAAGTCATAAAATGCTTTAGAATGTTACACGAATAAGAAATTAGTATCTATTTCTGCCTTCAAATTAAAAGCTCCAGATTGTACCTATTTTAACAAGATATCGACTTATCCATTATAACAGTGTAACATCATTATATCAGTGTCCGCACAATGATAGCTTCTAAATACCGCAAACAGATGAAAAATTTAAATACGACTAAGTTTTTGTCTTTTTCAGCTTTTTCCCTTTACAAATGCGAATACGTTTGTGCAAACGGTTAAATTTGACGACAGACGTAGTTCTCCTACTGCAAACTACGAAATTATGGCGAGCGAGTTGCCCAGAAAAGTAACAAACCAAAGTGTGATAACAAAGCGCTTCGCGTTGCACAGATGCGTTTACAAAACGCATGCAAAAAGCTAGCATCCGTTTGTAAACCACTGCGTAATGATACACATTTTTACATTATTAATGCCTTCGGCATTTCCGCTTTCGCCCGGTCGCAGTACTAAAGTAGGCAAGGGATTCAAGATAATAATAATTAGTGGAACATGAATAGCTAAATTCTTGGTCGTGGATCGATAATGCGCTCTACGACAAGTGATTTACATACCAGCGCGGCAAAAATATCATAGCAACATGGTGTTAGTGCATCAATGTTATTCTGAGAGCCCCGGGCATAAATAACTCCTTGAAAAACGGTCAGAAATGATGCGTCGTATCTCATGTTTGAAAAGCATGTCGCGCGCACGCGATAAATTATACTTCACAATATTAACCATCTGAATACCCGTTACTCTATCTCGCATTATTAATGCAGAGAGGGAGAGAGGGAGAGAGAGGGAGAGAGGGAGAGGGAGAGAGAGAGAGAGAGAGAGAGAGAGAGAGAGAGAGAGAGAGAGAGAGAGAGAAAGAGAGAGGAAGAGAGAGAGTGTGTGTTATTGAAATACACGATCGCTCGGATTCATCTTGCAAACTCGATGCCAACACTCGAGACATTTTTAAAGCGTTTTGATTGCTCCGACATTAATAATACGGGAGAATTTAATGGAAAAATCGTCTATCCTTAAAAGCAAACTTCCTTTCTTCTATACATGATCTTTTCATAAATGCCGGATTCACCTCATCATTCATCATTCATAATAAGAAAATGTTATTCAAATGTCGTTTAGATTTTTGTAAATTATAACATTTAAATTGCCATGGACGAATCATTTTCAGCAAGGTTAATGAAATGTTGAAAAGTATCTAGCGTAATGATCGAATTGCCACTGCATATCAGTTCATCTCGATTTATTATAATTCGACCGAAAAGATCTCTATAATTGAGACTATAACGTAATCCTATTATTATTCAGAAGAGTTATGTGTACTAACTTCGATCGATCCCTTACGAATATCGAGTAAAACAATTGCCACTGAACCACCTGTTACACATGCCAACTTTTTTATAATTTCATAAGGACGCAACTCAATTTACACACCTATTAAGCATTTTGCTTGCTTTATTAGCACGATAATGTTACGACCAAACTTCGAGCTTCCCATCCCATAAACATTCTTTTCTCGCGCAACTTTTCTTGCTCCAAAATACAATACATGCGGTTAACGGTAAACTGGTTGCAAACTGCCGTACTACTTAATTAATAAATTAGAACGTATATTTTAGATAAGGTGCTCAGTAAAAAATATCCTCAAATTTAAATAAAAACGCTAATTGGAAAAATAAATAACAGGTTTTAATCTTATTCCGCTATTTTGCTCCGATATTCTTTATCGCGCGCGAAAAAGTGCATGTTGTTATTTTACAAAAGTAAAGATTACACTTTATGCTGATATCAGGCAACATAATTACTGCGATGTAGGTAATCTCTCGCAAAATTAAAATATAAACGAAGTTAAAGAAACAATAATGCTTAAAGATACAACTACTGGAAGATCGTTCAGAAATAAATCTCCGTGCATTGCACTTTTTATTCGGGAGACAATCTATTTCGCCTAGATAATTTTCACAAATATAAAACAATTTCCATCTCGGAAGTTTTGCTGAAACTGTCAAGTACGGCATAAAACGGAATCGAGCGATATAAACACGCCTTTTCCGCGAAGGAAAATATGTGTTGTGAGGATGTGTCTAGAATTGCACGGTGACATATCGGCAAGTGAAAATTTCTTCAATAAGGCAACAGAAAAGAAAATTTGCAGCATCCACACGTTATATAAACTAAGTGATGCAGTTCCGAAATTTTACGATGAACGTATGTTATCGTCGTTATTTTGTCTAAAAATAAGTTTTTATGCAACTTGGAAAAGAGGGTTACTATTTCTCTTGACTTTCTTTTCACATTGCACAACTTGCTTGCTTGCAATATACGAAAAAGATTTTAATCATATCTCTAATTATATTTAAAATACTATATCAATCTGATTTTAATGATTGTTGTGCAATTGTTATTAATATATCGTTATACATTTGTTTAATTACAATTTTCAGATAGATACGCGAATATTTTGTACAAGGGAAAAGGGATGTCATGTACAATTCAGTGACACAACGGCACATGTATAACCGCAGATAGCAGTGTCTATAATTTAAAAATAAAGAGTAAAAAATCAAATCACCACTGTCTCTCGTAAACGTCATGAACAAAACTGAAAAGTGGCAAAACCGAGCTCGATGAAGGCAATGAAATGAATTATTCGTCGCACGATTTCCTCGTGAACAAATCGAAACGCGTTAAAACCATAACGCGAGCCGAACATCGAAATTCCTGTCACGCCAACCTTCGCGATTAGATCCGGCAATTAACTTATAAAAACCGATCGTTCTCCGCGTTAACTTCTGATTTTACTGATGAAGATGTTTACATAAGTTTTAATACCAGCGAAAGTATTATCCGAGATATTAAGATTTCTGTGCTGTCGAGTTAATAAAAAGAGTACAGTATTATCAATATTTTACTTGTATAAAAAAATAATTGCTAGAAATATTCCTTTCTATATCTCTTACAAACTTTTCTCGGTGACATAATCCCCCTTTAAAACCTCTTGAATAATTTTAATTTCTTACTAAAAGATTACATTAGCTTTTATTAATCACAGCTCGGGATAGTGCGATCGACGACCATTCAAGAATCTCTTTCAACCTTTAATTTTAATTACACTCATATACAATCAAATAACAATTTTTATTAAACTCGACCATATATTAATCTCAGAGATAAAAATGTTTATACTCCATAATATAGTTTGTCTTAAAGAAAGAAAAATCAAACGTATATAAAAAAAAAAAAAAAAATTCAAAGAGAAAGCAAATTTCTTTAATATGCTTCAAATTAAAAAAAATTTTTTTATATCATATAAATTACTAAATGTTAAATAGTTTCTGATCGCACTGTCCCATTATCAACAAATTGCAAATGCAATCTGCTCACGTGCGAAGTGAAAAATATATTTCTCACTCCCTCCCAAATTTCACGAACGTATCGCGCGTATTTTCTTCGAGTTCTCGCCAACGATCGCTTCGACAGGTGATGACACATGCTTAACGAGCGGCGTAATTAATAGTTTCGGCGTACTACAGGTGTCATTTACGTAACTCCGACACGCACGACATGATACTACGCGATGAACGATCGCGACGCGCGGGACCAAAACAAAGAAGAACAATACAACGCATATATTGTTTACTCACCGACTAGCTCCGTACGCACGCCCACCAACAGAGTGGTCACTACCAGAAGGGGTACCTGTCGTCGGCGCGGGCACAGCACGGCACGTATCTCACCCATGATTCTCGTCGTACACGTGTATCTCGGTCGCACGCGTGTCACGCGACACTAGGGTATCGCTGCCGCGTCGAGACTGAAACTCCCGACCTGCCGCGAGACTACGTATATCCAACAATCCAACGCCGCGCACGAGGCGCTCCCCCCCACCGCCTTGCCGCCCCCACTATCGCATCCCGTCGCGCGCGCGAACGAGACCGGTGGGGGTAGCACGGCCAGCGCGTCGTTCATCCTCACCCCCATCAAGCCGGTCGCGCCGTTCATCCCGCTTCGACGTGCCGTGACGCGGACGCTGACGCGAGGAGGATGGAATCTCCCGCGTCGCGGAGCACCACTGTCACTCGCGCCGACGCTCCCGGCCGGCTGGCTGGCTGACTGACTAGCTGGCAAGCTGGCTGGCCGTGCGTGCGCGTGGCTAGCTTCGCTTTGAGTTACGCTGACATAACTGGATTTACTTAGATCTCGGTGATTATGGCGGGACGAGAGGGCTGTTAAGCCTCCTCTCTCGCAGTCGGACTTATTTCACGCGTCGCTACAGGTGAATGCGCAGTTAAGACCATAACGCGCGAGAAAATAAGGAAGTATGATACAGAGGGAGATGTGTGGATGAAACGATAGGCCTGTTTTTATAGAATCACTGTCAGTCAAAAATATAATTAATAATACCACGCGTATATGTATAATATTGATAAGGAAAAATATATATGTGTACACAAATTTGTTATTCTTGGATTAACTTCTGATAAGACTGTTATTGAAATTGACATTAAAATCGAATTCTTTTTTCTCTCGTATCCGTCGTGTGTGAAAAGAATACTATATAATGAGATAATAAGAATTATATATGTATATATATATATATATACTAGGTCTCTCTCTCGATAAGGATGACACTCGTAAAGAAAATTAAAATGGATTAAATAATTTCAAGAAACTATCAATTAAAATGTTAATATATTAAGATAAAATAAATCCGATAAAATAAAATTTCAACCGAAAGATTCACACGAATGCAGCGATTCTGAATGTTGAGACTGACTTATTAATCTGATTTATAATTCCGAGTTCAAAGATATCTTCTCCCTGGCACGCGCAGCACGAGATTTATATAATTCGAGTTAAATTATATTTACTTTGCTGAAGCGCGGCCTCTCCGTGTAGAGACATAAGTGTGGAATATTTGCGTAGCGCGATGCAGCGCGAAATGATTTAAATTCTGCGCTCCAACACTAGACATCTTCTCTAGCAGTCACATAGAAATAGAATCGATACCACTCCACGCGATAAAACATTCAAATCTGAAAAGAGTTCCTTGGCTGTTCGCGATGCGAACACAAACAAAGAGATCCGTACTCAAAGAATGGCATGTAAGTGGACATTCTAGAAGCATCGAGGGGATTTACTTTGAAGTTACATTATATTTATTTAACAAAAATCGATTGTGCGATGAAATAAAAATTAACATGTTATTTTAAACGCGATCGAGAATTAACGTAACTTGGTACAATAAAAGATTAAACAACATATCCTATCAGTATACTATTCGCGCAATTCTAATCTCTGTTTATTATATGTAAAAATCGCATTGAATGTATCATTGGCCGAATGTCTTTAGCTAATTACGATCATGAATGAAAGTAAAAATATTATTTTATTGTACATTATTTTTAATCCGCTTAAAAATATATTTAGATGATTTATTGTCATGCTAACATTTTATTGCATCGATGAAATGAAATCAAATTGTCGAAATCGAATATCAGTATGATTTATAATTCTCTAAAGATGAAAGCAAGCAAAATGAGAAAAAAGATTCGTATATTTTTAGATAAAGAAGAAAAGAGATTACGCATTTTATTCAACGTGCACTGACTGTACGCGTGTAAATGAAAATTTTGACACACACACATATGTGTGTGTATTCGAATATACACAATAAGCTCATTCTATTCAGGTTATCTCTCTGACAATACGCCATCAAAGGAAATCCCGTCAATCGGCCCTCGTCAGCAGGCATTCTAGTTCGATCATGAAAATTATAGATTCGACCGAGGATTACCTGAAGATGAAATGCATTCGATAACTGTTTCGGTTACTCGAGGGAGGATTGCGATCCTTCCTCGGTTAACCGAGAGATAGAACGGCGAGAAGGGAGGGAGGGGGAAGAGCAAATGTATATCAAATCAAAAGTTAGTTTTCTTTGCATCACAGACGCTTGTATATTTTACTTAAATTGCTTAACGGAAACCATCGTATAACTACGGAAAACTATTCTCCAAGCGCATCCGATAAAGGAATCCGACGAGCAATTGGAAAAAAAAACCGACGAGCGCGAAACTTTAGACTATCGATTCCTGTACAACAGATTAGAGGGCTAGCGGTATAAAGGGACCAGTTCTCTCTCTCTCTCTCTCTCTCTCTCTCTCTCTCTCTCTCTCTCTCTCTCTCTCTCTCCCCCTCTCTCTCTCTCCCCCTCTCTCTCTCTCGTATGCGCGTAGTCAAAAAAGTGGATTCTCTATTTCGAAACTTTGCTTTGATACGGAAGCGCTTTAGGCGCTTTCTCTAGGAGAGGTCGAAGACGTCGCGTATTACGTAATTCTATCGGAAGGCCTGCTTGTGCGCGCTACGTGGTGGTAACGTCGGGAGTGATGTACGATCCAACGAAATGTGCATGAAGGACACTGTATCACGGAGAGTCCGATGATATATCCCCTTCAACGCAACCTCGAAACTCCCGGCAAGCGAGGAGGGCTGTGTACAGCGCACACAGTCCTTCTCGGTTCCTCTCCTCAGCTACTGACTGCTACACAACCACTGTCGCTCGATTACACACATCGTCGATCTGCCTGGAGGCTCCTCAAGTTGGCCGATGTTATATGTACGTCTGTGATACTCCGTGCGCGGCTGAACAAGTCTGACGCCTGACTATTGCACGCATATCTAGCGTGCATAAAATGCCGTTATGTAAATTCCGCGCGCGCGCGAACGTACGGGAAGGAGTTACGAAACGTACATTTTCAGGTATACGATATTCGAGAACGAGTGAGAGAACGCACTTATATTTATCACCCTATATGCAATCTATGGTCGCATCGTATTTGCATTAATTTGATTCGCATTTGCATTTATTGTACAAGTCGCGATTTCGAAATTTCCATTTAGCAAAAAGAATTGAGCTATCAACTATCGAAACGATATACATCTCGGGCATGCCAAGCTTCAAATTACTATGAGACGAGAGATAATACCTTAAATAAAGAATACGCTAGAAAGAAAAAAAAAAAAAACATTGTCGTTTATTTAAATGAATTAATAGCTCGTCGCGAAATATTGCAAAATCGGTTTTCACATTTTCAGCAATTTCTATGCAAACCTGCGGACGATAATCGATGGCTCAATTTCGTCTCTACCTTCCGTCAGGCCGAAGACAATGGCTATCCATTTTTCCGACAAATTTTTCCCGTTACCCTCTCATGTTGCCGCGCTTTGGCATGTCCTCCTCCGGTTCGGTGATCGCGGTAAAAATTTATCGTGGAAAATTGAAGTGCCACGGAATAATTGCTCGATCAGAAGCGATCAAGATTCCAGATAGCAAGCTCCAAACGATCGAGCCACGCGATAGAACCCGCCCCGATTATTGCGTGCCGTTCTGTGCCCCGAGACTAAAAGTACGAGGACTCACGAAACTGCAACCGACCCTGTCGATTACGATATTCCGCCAAACTTTTGAACCTTCAGTCCCTATCGACCGTTTCGATAATTTAATATTACATCACCTAGCATGTTTTACAAACGACATAACGATAATAGATATTCTCTCTTATATATACATATATATATATATATATATATATATATTTTAAAGTGTGTAAATAATTATGAATATTGTCTATCGCATTTATTTTTCGGCTTTTTTTACAAAAAGTGCTTCAGATAATTTAAAGAAATTTTATATTTTTATTAATATCGTAGCTAATAGAAAATCCAAAGTTAAGAAAAATATAAAATATTTTTGTTTCTATTGGGCAAATTCTGTATTGCATGACGAAAAACTTCAAAAAGTATAAGAATAATTCGATAGCAAAGGGCACATATGAACACTCACCGTCACAGACGAGTAGCAATCTCTTGTCTCGATTTGTTACATACCCCGATGCTCCTCAATGTTCCTCGATGCTCCGGATGCTGGATGGCGTTCGAAACACTTATCGATCGAGCGAGCGAATGCCGCAAACTACGCGAAGCGGGCATTAAAAATAGGCGATGATCGAACGGAGCGCGAAGCGTCGATTACGACACGTCGATTACGAGATACGCACTAATCGCGATTATACGGGATAACTAATGCATCGAGACAATCATCACTCATTAGATTCGGCACTCCCGACACGCGAAATTCACTTCGAGACGAGCGAGAAGACGCGACGAACGAGAAGCAGTGTGGCGTTGCGACTGCGCGCCGCGATGACTATGATATGCGACGCAAAGTAAGCGGCGAAATTCTCGCGCTCAACTTCATCCGGTCGCGCTACGCGGGAAAATTTCCTAGTGGCGCGGCGTTATGTTGAGAGAGAGAGAGAGAGAGAGAGAGAGAGAGAGAGAGAGAGAGAGAGAGAGAGAGAGAGAGAGAGAGAGAGAGAGAGAGAAGAGAGAGAGAGAGGGAGAGAGAGAGAGAGAGATATTAATAAGAATATATACATATATTAATGTAGCAGAAATAATTAGATTATAGTAACATCACTCGCGTTTGAATTATTCGACATTTCTCCTTCGGCAAAAAGCGCAAAGAGCGTGCATTACGAGACGGCTCGTTTTCACGAACGCCGAAATGACGGAATGCAAAGCAACGGGCACCGATCACAAATATCGACAGACGCGTTAATTATGATTGAATAGATTAATCAATACGTACATACATGAAAATAATCATCACTCATCGTTAGATTCGGCACTCCCGACACTCGTTTGTACGCGAAATTTACTTGAGACGAACGAGGAGACGCGACGACCGAGAAAGAATGGCGTTGCGGCTGCGCGTCGCGACAACTATGATATGCGACTCGAAAGTAAGCGGCGGAAATTCCGCCGCGGAATTCACGTGTCTCGCGCTCAACTTCACACGGTCGCGCGACGCGGGAAAATTTCCTAGCGGCGCGGCGTGTTATATTGAGAGAGAAATTAATAAGAAAATATATATTAATGTAGCTAAAATAATTAGATTATAATAATATTACTTGAATTTAAGCTATTTCTCCTTCGGCAAAAAGCGCGAAGAGCGTGTATTACAAGACGGCTCGTTTTTCCACGAATACCGAAACGACGGAATGCAAAGAGACAGGCACTAATCACAAATATCGACAGACGCGTTAATTATGATTGAATAGATTAATTAATATGTACATGAGAAGAATTATCACTCATCGTTAGATTCGGCACTCCCGACACTCGTTTATACGCGAAATTCATTCGAGACGAACGAGAAGCGGTCGCGTTACGGATGGTCATTGACAATATGCAATGCAAAGTGAGTAGCAGTTCCGGAATTTCGTCACGAGTGTGTTCGGACTCGTGTCAACTTCGCGCGCTCACATGATGCAGCAGAACTCCCTAACGGTACATCGTTTTACTGAGGTATTAATATTAAAATATCAATATTGTTAAAATAATAGATAGATTGCTTGAACTCGAGCCATTTGATTACTTATTTTTGATGAGTCACGACGCAAACATTTAAATGTGTAACATAATGATATATAATAAAATTTTATAGTAACGATTGCAAATCTAGAACAGTTAGACACATCATTCAATTAAATAACTTGTAATTATATAGATAATAATAAATAAAAGTAATGTTAAAATCGTAAAAATAAAAACAAAACTGGAAAAGAATATTCGCTTTTCTGATAATTTGTGAGTTGGAAATTATGACAAACTAAAGCATGTATCCGTGAATTTCTTATTCTCACTTTATTTTTTATGACCGATAATTAAAGATTATCGGAGCAATCATCACGTGTCAGCACTATCGTTTTTCATTACTTATCGATATTTCCGCGTCAGCTGACTTATTATTATGAGCTATTAAACTTTTAGGATCTTACTTCAATATGACTTTAAAGATATAAATTTATAATCAATGGGAGTAAAAGGCTTTATACTATGAGTTATTCTATAAAACACATAATAAATGTCGCGATAGAACGGTGTAATACGTCTGACAGAAAATTTTTGATATATGAGATGTTATATAAAAGCTGTAAAATATCTTTTTCTAAAATATCTTTTTTGTTTTATCATTCTTCATTTTCTTTCTCCTCGAACTTGGTGGAGAATTTAAAATAATAATCTTCTTTCACAAAGAGAACAAATTTAATCGAAAACTTTTTTTTCTTCGCGATTTCACTCGCCCGTTGAATGATGACGTTCATCGAAATCTACAAATCGGCTTTCGCACGAATATTTTACGATAATGTCCCCGTGAACGTGCGAGCAAACGCCAGTGACCATGTCGTCAACGACAAACGCCGCAGCACAAAGTCGTTTTGACGCACGCGATCGCGAAGTTTCCATTATGATGCGGCTCGTACGAGCTCGTCGGGACGAGCAATTCTCGTGCCTACGAGCCGCTACGTCAATCAGTCGCCTTTACGAGCACAGTTTGTTCGGTTCATGGAAAAGAAACATTAGCGTCGTGCTCTCCGAGCTTGCTCCTGGTCGTAGCGATTGGCAATCTGATGATTTTCTACCTGCAGATCGTTGCGTCTATATTGCTTCTGATTGCATAATGACGTAATAAATGTAGCACAAAATTTCAACGTTACAATACTTTACATAGGACGCGAATTTCAGATCGATCGTCAATGCAGTATTTGGTCCACTTTGCAATACGATACAACTTGTGCAACTGTAAGATATTTCTTGTAGCGCAATGATACAGTTTAATTTTGAAAAGTTAATTTATTTTCTATGCATAATTTACTTTTTCTACCTGTCTTACTGTCGTCCTTCTCTATTTCTGTTTATTTAAACTTTTCATGAGCACATCGTATTCATGTATAATACATAAAGATTTATTCAGAAATTCAAATAAATTGCATTCTTTTAACAATCGAATTGATGCATGTCGAATATAGCTCTTTAGCAATTTAACTTCTTTAAAAAAATATATATTTTTCCTCCGTGATCGAGAAAAGTAATTAAACTTTTCGTAAACATATCACATAGTGTGGTACGAAGATTTATTCTCTAGAAAATCTCAGATTACATTCTTTTAACGAGCACATTTAATTGGTGCATCCAATTATTTGATATCTTCGGAGATTTATCTGTTAAAAGAATATTTTTCTGCAATTAAAGTAATATTAGTAAAAAGAAAAAATCTTTTGTCTCAATCGCACTTAAACGCAGTCCGGAACTGAGAAATGGAATCGGAGAGACGTCTTAGGAACGAACTATCGGTATCAACGCGACAATAGTGGAACAATGGGGCGAGAGAAAAGGGGGTTGAATAATCATTTGACATCAGTTAGAAACGATTCCGCCGTGCGCAGATTTCGCTCGTGGCGGCATAGTTAGTTGCGGAGCAAGCCAGACAAATGCTCAGTCGCCCCTTTAAAGGGAGACGTGGAAATGCGACGTGCGAGTACTGTAAGTAAGAATAAGTGAAGCCAACCAAGTCGAACGCTGGCCGCGTTCTCTCGAATCCTTCCAAACAATACTACGACGAGGAACGACGTTGTGCGTTGGCGTATGTAAAATTCGCTGCACACAACGCGTCACAGTTCAGGTCGAACTAGGTCGTTCTCTGCGCTCCTCTAAGTGGCTGTCATTTTTTTTTTTTAGTAGAGGCAAAGACTTACACGAGATTGCAAATCGAGCGCGATTCGGGACAGAAAAACGGAATACGACATAAGAATTGATGGGTTCGTACGAAAATGCAGGAATAATTTTCCGAGTGTTACAAATGTGAACGTAGATGTAATTTAAATAAAACTTGAATAATTTTACTCTATAACACACATTTTTAGATATATATATATAATAGTATTTTCTCCAGACGTGTTCCCGGTGAACTTCGTATAACGTTTCTCTTTATTTTGTCAAAGGCGACGAATGTTCTATGGAAATTTGTAGCTACTACTCGAAATCAGGTGAAGCAAGCATCTGTATGATTCTGGAGAAAGGATTTTATTGGACTCCGTCCTACCAATATTTATTGGCTCTCTACGAGAGGATCACGTCGACCCCTTTGAGGACCAGCGTATACATAGTCACGCATAAATATACGAATGCGATGCGAGTACATAAATATATCGAAATCATCTGACTTCCTCCCCTTCTTAAAGGCTGAGCCGGTCCGGTTTACTGAGCTGTTTAATTCGACGACGGAAAGAGGAACTTTGAAATATCTTTCACAACCAGACTGAAAAGTGTAAGTCGCTCTCACATAAAATATATATTTAAGGAAAATATAAACTGCGAAAATTAGAATCTCTGCAGAAACGAGAATCTTTTGCGCGAAATGAAACATTTTACATTATGAATGTTAAATAATTAATTATAAATATATATATATATATACATATGTATATATATTTGCAAATAACCTTATACCTTTGAGATATAAAATAAAAAATAATTTAATACTTATCCCGGTATGATGTACAACGGCGATGTAGAACACGACGTTTATCTGTACATTTAAATTATAAAACCGATGTCCAAAAAAATTATTTTGCACAGTTAAATTTTTTATTTATTCTTTAAATCAATATTTAGGAAAAAAAGTTACATAGCTTCAAAAAAAATTTGTCTTTTAAATATAAACTTTAATAGAAAATATAATAAATAAAAATCTAATCTATATATATATATATAATTATAAATCTTAAACAAAATGTTAAAATTTTATATTTTTACATTTTATATTTTTACATCTTTTACATTTTATTTTACATTTTATAAAATTAAAATATTTTACATATATGCATTATATTATATAATAATATAAAATCGATAATTACCGCAGTAATAAACGAGAAATTAATTTTACACACAAGTAATAAATAATAAATTAATTATATAAATTGCTTACTTTACGGTTGCTCCGTCATCGCCTGATGCTACCCCGGGCTTGCTCCTCCTCTCTTGTTCATCCCTTCTTCATGACATTCATTTTCGAAAACATGTTTAATTACGATTGCGCGCGCGTACCATCAGCACAATACGCGATAGCTCTGCACTTTGCATGACAACATTAATCTTACGCGATGCACACTTTATTATAGTAACAGAGAATACGCAAAAAACACGACGGTCGCCGAAACTACGATTTATTTTAAACACATCAATCCTACGAAAAATATATTATTAACAAACAATATATCACGATGTTACTTGAGACATTCAATGATTTGTGTATTACTCCGTGCTCTCGATTAAAGAAAAAATAGCAGTCAAATAATGAAAGCAGTCAAATTGATGAAAATTAGAAGCGCGATGTACGATACGTATATTTTAATCCAAACATTAATGAAATAATTATCCTAAACATCGCACAATTAAACGATAATTTAAATTCCCATCTCTCATCTCGTTTCGATTTCTATCGAAATATATAAATCGTGAAATACTGTCTTTAATAATCGTCGCCTCGGTGCGCTTACAAGTCATTAATCGCGAAAATTAATTAATTGAGTGAGCGGATAATTGTTAACTGTAATAATCGTATAATTGTTGACTATAATAAACTATAATATCGCGTTTAGTTTCGGTACTTTTCATAATTGAGGAATAATATCTACGATCAGCCCGCGCTTGAGTCTCGCCGCGCGAACAATAACAAGGTCACGATAACAACAAAATTCAGCGCTCGTACTTGCTGTAGGAATTTTGTGACGTATAATAGTATGTTTATATATCTCCGTACGAGAGTACGAGATCGTCTTGTCGTCATTCGTGCGACAAGGCTCGAACGAACAGGTAGCGGAGCAAGTAACTCCGTGTTGCATTACTTCTCGAAGCGCGCGATCGAGAGTAAGAACTGTCATAAGATATCAAACGATTAAAGCAATTATTCTCTACGATTATCCATCTACGTAAGAGAATAATTAAGTATTAGTTAATTATAAGAGCATTTTATAAATACTTGCTCCAAGAACTCTTCTAGTCTTAATGTGGCTGTGTGATAAAAATTGATAGTTAAATATTCGGCTAAATTATTTTGTATAAAACGATTCTAATTATTCACAATATAAATCACTTTATATATATATATATATATATATATATATATGCGTGTACATATATGATATGCATGCACGCGCGCGCACGTGCGTAGTATTCTAAGGGCTTATTTCACGCTGATTGTTATCAATTCTTTTTGAAAAACGGAACGCCGATCGATCAATTGTGCTAACGACGAAACAAAACTACAAAATCGGCTTCTCGATAATACGTATAGCGAAATGTATTGCTATTAAACTTTACCGGAATGTCCAGAACTCGAGGCCGGCAATCTTAGAGAAGGAAGAACACGAAAAGGAACTGGGCGAGGGATGATATTCCTACGGTCGTTTGCGAGAAAATGATGTTATTAGCAGGATAAAACATTCCCCTTCAAAGTTTATTTGTATAAAGTTATAATTGCACTCACACACACACACACACACACACACACACACACACACACAGGCGTAGCTTGTGTCGACGTTACTGTAACGAGCGTAGCCGTAGGAACGTAGGAAATAATCGGAAGGATCTCGTGCCGGAGGATCAATTTCCGTTGGGAAAGCCGAGCGATTTTTTTTCCATGCACGTCATGCAAGCAACATGCGTCGTGCATCGTGTGCAACACCCTTTGTTTACGCGCGTTACCGCACCGCGTTGCGTATCGGTCGGTGGACAATCTTTCGCGTTTATCTGGCGCAAAACAATGCCCGTTTCGAGGGAAGAATTAATTGGAACGTTTGAAAACATCACCGCGGAACAAGCTGGTGTCACAAAGTCGCAGCTCACAGCCGAGTAATAAATATTATATATCCGCTCTCTCTCTCTCTTCTTACTCACTCTCACTGGATATTGCATCAATTTGATGAAAAAAAAGAAGAGGAAAAAAGGGAAAAAAATTCATCCCCCGATGTAACCACTTCCGAAACGGGAGAGGGAACGGGGCGCGTTTCTGGTCGCGAGAGAACCGAACAGCTACCCGATATAAAAGGGGGGAGAAAAAAAAAACGCGGGCTGGGCGAGAGCTTGCGGTCCATGGGCAAGATACAAGGCAATATCGATTGAATATTAGGATCTGCGGGGGGTTATGCGAAACCGGCGCGCACACATTAGCCTCTTTGACTTGCTAAATAGGTTAATTTGAATGTTTAAATTCCGGCTTCGTGCAACTCAATTTGCGAGAGGACTCAGCGTCTAGTTAATTCCTTTCCTTCGTCCCCCGCGAACCACACCCCGCGGTTCCTCTTCACCCCCCTCCCCTCTCCTCTTGCATTAGCCACCGAAGCTGGACTGTTAACTTCCTGCGCATTTGGAGCGTCAAACATACGGAAACGTCCGGCATTTCCTCCCTTTCTCTCCTTCAAGCTCTCACGTGGTTCCCTATGTCGCTTAATTGAGAGCATTATTTGCGCTCCGCTATGCCTGATCTTTTACGCATCGCGACCTCTCGATTGCCAGCCTCGATTGCCAGACGCGACAAAAAAGGAAAATCAAAGTGCAAATGGAGATTCGCGTTCGTTGCTTAACATAATTCGCGGCAGATACGACGGCAAAAATTGAGAAAATGACGGAAATCGTGGTGAAAATAATGAAACCGCAGTACGCCGTAAATTCGTAACTATTGAATCAATATTTCATCAGATTGCGATTCAATTCTTAGATAACTCCCTAATATATTAAATATACTGATTATTGGCTCAATCGCTTATCTCCGAAGACTTCAGTGAGTAATATTTAGGTATACATGCGCGGGATTGTAAAAAATATTTTAAACGATAAAATATTTTTACGTAACAAATAAAAATTTCTGTTTATACGTAGTTTAATTATATTTGAAATATAGCTAAAGTGGACACGTGTCAACAAAAAACTTACGATACAATTCTGCTTATAATGTTATGTGCCATGTAATGCAGAAAATATTTGAAGAATCACAGAAATGCCGTGTATTTTGATGTACATACAGGTATATCAAATCATGTATATCAAATTACACGGCATACAAGAATTATGAATAAAAATCCTGTCCGAATTAATTATAGATCTAAAGCGGAATTTTGTTGCAAGGTATTATTTTTGAAAATATGTTATGCGGGACAGCGCGAACGCAGTTCCGACTATCAAAAATTATACGTTAACAATATCTACGTTAGAGATATTCTCAGAGATCAGCCTTAAACCGTAGTGCAATGGTATGTAAAAGGCCTCTATCTGGAGGAGCCGCCTTGTTGATCACGGTAGCCTCTACGTAGGTAAGCATGCTTTTCACCTTGCTTTAGATTATTTATACTTCACAATGTGAAATTTTAAATACGAGAAACTTTATCAAAACTTGCGCAGCCTAGTGTAAAATATTTCAATTACACTTTCGAAAAGATAACGAAAAATCCAAAATCTTGACCAAGTAAAAAATTTGATTAACAATGGTTTTTTAAAGTTAGTAATAGTTTTAAGTTAAATTGTAAAAAAAAAATGCATCAAACGTGTCAGAAAAATACAATAATTAATATATAAATTTGCAATAACTTATTATATACAACGCGTGTGTTTCTAAGATAGATAATTATTAAAACTTCTTATTTATTTTAACTCTCTTTTCTCTCTCTCCCTCTCTCTTTCTCTATCTCTCTCTTTCTTTTCATTCTTCTCTCTTTCCATTTTCTCTCTTACCGTATTTTTAATTAAATCAAATAATCCTTCGGCGTGTGAAAGTTACGTATTCTCAAATTAGTTATATTAATTTAATTTTATTATTCATTTCGATATCATTTAATATCGAGGCAAATTGACTGTTTGAATCAAATTTTGATTTACTTAAACATTTGAAGATTAATTTTTTTATTAAAATATAGGTCTTATGTATGTATGTATGTAAGTTCTGAAGTTCGTCAAATGTATATGTATTATTACAGCGCACATACACTTATACTGTTTCAAATACCAGTATTTTTAAATATGTACGGCGAAAATTGAATGCAGTAGCAAAGATAAAAAAATGAATTCTCTTATCAATTATATATTTAAGTAATGTTACGTATTAGAAAATACACTGTAATAATCATTATTTTCATAATATTATGTCATACTAATGGTACTAATATGTATGCGTATTAGATTTCTTTTCGAGAAAATTAGAGCTTAATGTGCCGATATTCCCATATATCATATGTTGGTTTCCCAATTAATCAGTAAGATCAACAAGCTTTTCTGTCACAATATGTGTTTGCACTCAACGTGATATTAATTATGTCATAATATAATCTATTACATAATAACGTCGAATTTCTATAATGGAAATATAAATGCACTTTTCCGTAAAAATACACATTATATTAATTATTAATTAATTATATTAATAATATTTGATTTGATTTTCTATGACATATTTTTACTATAGCACTGCATGTCAAAAGTATATTTCCATTGAAGACATTTACTCTATTGCGTTTCGAATATCTCGAATCTGTAGCTTCTATTATATAACAATAAATTATGTCTTTAGAGTTAAAAATTCAATAATATTTATCAAACTGCACATTTATTTCGAAAACATATCAGTCATTTAGTATGCTCATTCTTCAAATAATATATGATTTATGACAGAAATTAAGACAAGATTTCACTTATAATTTTACGTATAATACACAAGATATATAAAAATTTAAAAAATATGCCGTGTATCACAGCATAAATGTTTATCGGAATATATGGTATATTCAAAATTATATATATATATATATATATATATATATATATATATATATAATACAATTCTATCCCGAGTTATATATATATATATATGTATAAAATTATTATATATAAAAATTATATATATATATATATATATATATAAAAATCCGTCGAAAATAAATTTTTATTTATTACGGTTATGTGATATATTATTTTTGTAAATATATTATCCGGGAGAGCGCGAACGCAGTCCCGACTACCAAAAATTATACGTCCGAGATATCCACATTAGGGACATTCGCAAAGGTCAGCCCTAAGCCGTAGTGCAATGGTAAAAGGCCTCTCTCTGGAGGAGCCGCCTTGTTGATCGCGGTAACCTCTACGCCAGGTAAGTATGCTCTTCTCCCGTAATTTCACCGTATTTCAAACTATTTAGTCGAATCTTATTTACAGAAAAGCATAATATTTACAGCGCACTATAGCGGTTACTTCGGAAACTAAGTCTAAGAATTTCAAGTTATCTGTGGGTCCACTTTGTTTGACGCTACGCTAAAATTTCGAATCGTTCGATTGATCGATCAGAACAAAAAGGCAAAAATTTTGTTGCTCCGATTGGTCAACGGAATGCTTTGAAATTTTCATAACGTCAAACAAACAAAGAGCATCCTATATCTGAAAAGTCACATTCAAAATAAATCATCGAGCTATCGGCTAATAAAATTCTTTAAATATATATATTTTTTTACTATACATGTAATGTAAATTTGTAAAAATATGTTGCTGCTCAAATTTCTGTAATAATCATATATTGTTTATCAAGCCTTTCAGCTATATGATCTCCGAAAGTACATAGTGATCCTCAGCACAATCCATCTTTCAATTTGTAATAATCTGTATAAAAATTATAATTATATTAATTATATAATTAATAATTTATTTTTTTTTAATAACTTGTGTTTGTAATTGTAATAAAAATATAATTATGTTACAATTATATTACAATTAGATATTACTAAAATAAAAAAATTATTAATTATGACTAATATTGACTAATACAAAAATTAATAATTATGACTAATTACATATAAATTGTCTCACAATTAAGTTGATTAATATTGAAATATCATATATGTGAAAAAAAAAACTGTAATTGTAAGGGTCAATTTTTCAAATACTTACTTGGTCTGTACGCAATTACGACATACTTCTTCACGTCATTCTTCTTAACTGCCACCATTCGATATCTCGTGCAATGATTGTAACATAACATGTGACAGACACTTGGAAAAGTGCGATCGTTAAAATCACGATTCCTGGCGCAAATTGCCCGATTACCATCATCATCGCTGTCCTCTTCATACATGACCTGCCACGCGTGAGTAGTCGTCTCGTCTCCCAAACCGATCGCTTTTTTCTCGTTACAGTGCTCGCAATTACACGCGACTTCATTCTCATCGGTCGCGAAGCACGGTCCGAAAATAGGCACTGCACATACAGTAATTATTACAGAATCACGAGTTGCCTTTTACGAAAACATCGCTAAGATTGCGTCACTGTTATTCAATTATTCTTATACATCCGTAGTAAGGGCTATTTGTGCGCGAATATTGAAAAATTGAAAATATTGAAAAAATGATAAAAATATTTTAATTACAATTCTGAGCTTTAAAGTAAACTTTTACCTACGTACATAATGCAATGATGATGTATAGTGGTCGCATGTTTTAAGTTTAAGTCAAGAAATGAGATAAAGCGTAATATGGTCTGTCGAGTTGCAAAGTGCAATCGAAACTGAAGCTCGTTAAAGGCCACACGATGAAACTATTTGACATGCAGTGCTGTAGCTGTAGAAAAAGTATTGTCATATATTATAATTAATATAATTGTACACACATTTTTACGGAAAAACGCATTTATATTTCCATTGTAGAAATTCGACGTATAATTATGTAGTCGCGACATAATTAATAGCATGTTAAGCACGAACGTATCTCTCTCGACGGACGCAAGTGCTTAACGATTAACTGGGGAACCATAACTGAGTACATAACTGCCGATATGTCGGGAACATCGTCACACTGACCTGTGATCTCCTCAGAAAGTAATCTAATACGCATACACATTAACACCATTATTACGACGTGATGTCATAAAATGATTATTATCGCCTGCTTCCGCGCATTTTCCAGCACAACATCAATATATAACGTATTCGAATATATAATTAATTAAATAATTACACCATGTATGTGTACATTATTTTAATTATATGTATTGTATGTACACAGTTTGTTATGAAATTATAAAAGTTTTTACATAGAATTAAAGAAGTTACGTTAATGCGCATTACTAACATCGAAGGGATGTATGTATTCAAAGCGGATTTGTGCATAATGAAACGTTTCACTGTTATTCGCGAGAGTTTTTCGCAAATTACTCGAAAGGTATTTTTTTTTTTTTTTTAATACAAACGATCCCTTTCAAAGATGCCGGCTGTCGTCGCTACTTCCACAGCACTCTCGCGTTATCGCTTTTATGTTAATTACCCGCGGGAGGTAATGCTCAGGATAGTAATACTCGCGCAAGTCGAATGAGACAGGTGGTTCTAAGCTCTTCTCTTCTAGTACACTCTGAAAAAAAAGGAAGAATAATAAATATATAATGCTTTTCACTCTGTATATATTTCTGCTGAGTTAATGACTAAATCGTTCTACCATATTTAGTTATAATTAAATTTCTTTCGCGAAACTAACCGAGGAATATCTAAATAAAGAAAGGCACATTTATCGAGAAAGATGAATATTGCGAAATAACGTATTGTTAGTGGTGCAACATTTATCGTATAATCTTCACAGAATCGGTTAACGATATTTTTTCGGTCGATTGAAATTTTTGGAATAGATATAATTCAAGTAGTTATAAGCTCCTCGCGATATATAGAGGCGAACGCGTTTACAATACCAAATCTATACGTATACGCGTATGTAATCTTTTAAGTACAAGCGTACATGTATATGCCGCTTGGATACCGCTCGCTGACATCTTAAATCTTGAAAGTTTATTGCCATGACAATAACCGCCAGCCAGCACAGCTAACAATTATATAATGTCTTGACTTATGGACTAATTTGCATTTTAATCCGACCACCCATTGTTACTCGCCATTGTCGGTAGAAAGCGCACATCGTGTGCTTTAAGATGGCAAAGTTGGAGAGATTGAAACGAGGTCACCGTCAATTTGTAGAACAATGAACGCGAGAAAACGAGATAAATGTTGCAGGTGCGCAGTATATAAGCGTCCACTCAAAAATTAATTGCAAAGTAGTATAGTAATTAATTAGCAAGAAATGCATCATCCTCTCTGTCTCTTCTCTTTCTCTCGTTAGAGGCCAATATATTAAATGAACAGTCAACATTCTACAATGTATTTACTTCGATCGTATTTGAGTCTCTCAGGAATACAAAGAACGAATGGAAAGCGAAGTCAATGCTCGCTACAAATATTGCTAGAAAATATTCCGATATCTCTTTCCTGCGACCATCTTTTCTGTCTCTTTCTCTCGCAGAACTATCGACTCTATTAATGACACGTCCTGATCAGATCCATTTGCCAGTCTACCGGCTCGTCCACTCGCTAATTGGTAATCGTTCACACCGATACTTCAACTTTAATCTGGCATACGAATGTACGACAGTGGATATTTTCTGTCGCAAAACCAAACTCATTAATTAACTACGCCGTCATGGTTCATCTTTTTATCGGGGTGGAATTTATTTGGCATATGATGGCATTAATCTAACAATAAATCAGCAAAGATAATATTTAATTGTAATATTAAATTATATTATTTCGTGTAAAAAAATATACGTGCTTTGCCGATTGCGGTGTCATCAGAAATGTGCAAGTGATTGTGGTCATCAGTTTGAAGGTTCCTTTAGAAGCTATATCCGCGAATTTGGAGTGCTGAAGTGGCACGTAATGTAAAGGGGGAGGCGGTGAAAGAGGTCGGTTAAGAGTACAGCACCGCGGAAAATTGTCAATCAGTGCGACCCATCTGGACTTGATTACAGCCTTGCAATCGCGCTTATACAGTCGGTTCCGAGCCTCAAATTCGCCTGGCCGATTTTTTTTATGCTGTAATTACGAGAACCTGTTATTCGCGAGTTATAAATATCCGTCGTTTTGTCTCTCCGTGTGCGCCATGCGAAATCTTTTATTGTTTTATTCGCGCGCTGTTCTTTTAATTGCGTTATCGTGTACAATCTTCTATCAGATGAAAAAAAAAAAAAAAAGGTGAAACGCAGTGCAAATTCAGACATTCAGGATATTTCAATCTCGATGTACATGACATCCCGTAACTGGTGGTACAACCAGGCAGGATGATGATTTTACATTAAAAAAAAGTATGTCAAAAATGTGAAATAAAATTTTTTATACGAGGCGGTTTGTTCTCGAGAAAATTGATTTCGGAAAAAAATTCGGGAAAATAATAAACGCGTATATTTTTTCTCTTCTCTATTAATATTTTTATATTTTTTAATCATAACTTATTATAAATTGAATATTAAATGAAATTGCATTTCCATTGTGACAGTATTGCGCGCGTGGATTTGTCAAAAGTGATGCTCTAGCTGTTATTTCTGTCATCCAATCCGCGCCGCCAGCTAGATTCTCCCTTCATTTTGTTGTATTCACGTTTTCATCTGCCTCGTGCTTGTCCAGCACAGCCCAAAGCAGTTGAACCGAGTCGAGGTTCAATCAGAACCAATATGTCGCGCTCTCATGCGAATACACACCGCGATTTCTGCGAAAAGCGCGTTTGTACGCGTTTAAACGTGCATAAAGTATATGAAATTTCCCTACGAAACGTGTCATTTTAAAGGACGAATTGCATGCAGCTCTCTCGTAGGATTTCTACATATTTTTCGTATGGCGGAAAGTGCACAATGAAGATATTACAACAAACTTTTATAATTTGAAATTTAGATTTTATGCTTACAATAAACGGCTGCAAACATCTTGCATATATACGCAATAACAAGGACAAGAGAGTAGTGATAAAAGATGACGTTTCACTGTTGCGATGTATTATTAGTTTTGTACCAGTTTCCTCGGCTTTGTTGCGCGCGACATTTTCACGATGCCACGGTGAAATAATATGGTTAAACTATATTATGGGTGCAACACACACAAATACACACACGCGGCCAGCCATACATCATACCGCGATGAAGATAAGAGCCATAACTTTTCACAGTGTTACACGCCACAAAGTGTACACGTCCGAACAAATTTCCGTTGAATCGGAGATTAGAAATCGATTTCGATAAATTTTATTTCTGACAAAATACGTATCGAATGATCCGGGAAAAATAAACGACTGACAGTTTAACGTGCTTGTGTTATCACAAAGCGAGAGAGATCAGGGAGCTATTATTAATCGCAACTTTAAAACGGGTTGCAAGCACTCCGTGCGTGAACGATTAGTTGCACGTATATTGAAACGTGTAACGAAACTGCCTACGCAATTTTATCATTCTCTGATGCACAACAGGCAAGTTAATAATAGCCAACCACTCGATATGATACACGCACGTGGACATCAGCCATCGAACGCTCCTATATATGTCTACTATCTTGGGCATATTTGTGATTATGCTAGAGTAAGTACTTTACAGAAGCATGGCAGATGAATGAAAGTCGACTGTGTGTATGCGTATATGTATATATGTGTGTATGTGTATATGTTCGTGGGCGTCGCATCCACCCTTCATTCACACCGATTGACGCGATATGTAGCCTGAATCAATGTGTACGTATGTTGTTACGTACGAAATGAAAAGTTGATCAACAGATCGAGCACAGATGTATAAAAAATGATAAATTGACGCGCATCTCGTTATTTTCGCTAATTTAATTATTTCAATTCTAATTCATTAATAACGCTTCATTTATACAAGTATGTATAACGCGAATACGTACATACATACATGTAACAAGATAAGATATGATTTTATGATTATATTTTAAATCTCGCATCTAAAAATTTAATCTCTGTGTGTAACTCTAGAAATAATTATAACTTATTGTTCTCAAAATCGAATTAATGAACTGATTCACGGTGAACATGTTTTCTATCTCTGCATCGAGAAACTCTCTCAGTATAATACTAGTTTGAAAAAAATTCAAGCTCAATTGAACTTTTTAAATGTAGATTCAAACAATTGTAACGAGGGTAGCGTACCGGATCCTTCGAAGTTAAATTAAGCAAAGGCCAAATGGAGTATTCTCTCCGGTGGGAGCCCTTTAAAAACGAGAGTAGAGTAATAATAGCACACAAAGGTCGCTATTCATCGCTTCTGTAACAATAATAGCATCTGCCCAAGCTGGTTATAAGTCCCACGTGTGTGGGACTCATTGTGGATAAGATCGCGACATGCGTTCGTGATTTCAACCAATAAAAATTCACACGAGCGAAATAATTTGACGAACGCGCGGTACGTTCGGTTTTCATTCATGAACCGCCTTAGCATATTTTGGGCGCACTAGTAGGTGGGAGAAAGGAAGGTTGGCTTATTTATATAACCTACACTACACTATGTAATATATTTATAATCCGTATATGTAGGAATGAAATATTTTTACGAGAGATATAAAAATAAAAAGTTAGTATCTAAATAAATTAGCGTTATTTATTATTATTAATTCTCTCTTTATTATTATTATTTCTCCAACTAAGCGCGAAAAGCAACAGCTGGTCAACAGCCGGGCTGTTTCGCTATACTCGCTGCATTGCGTAATCTATGTGAAAAATTAATGATTCTCTCCCCCGTGTGTTTTTTTTATCAAACGTTTGTTTATCGCGCGTTCTCCTCGTTTTTCACGCCGCGTCATTATGCACACAAACTCGTTTTAATAGTTAACTCATATAATCCGCGCGTATCGGGAAGCAGATATTAATGGCCCGCGATATCCCTACCAGGATAATACCGCTGCATGCTGATGAGTAACGTTCATTACGAGAGCATTACCTCGGGATAACCTGTGCGCAAGGGTGCAGACTAATCCTAGATTGATAAGTAGAATCCTGCGCGCACCACCGCGTGCATTCACGACCGGTGAATCCTGCAAACTCGACGTTTCTCTGCCGGATATGTAAGATAATTTCGTAAATATTAAGTAACGTCTATCATGCATCGGGTAACGAGTTAATCCGATAATAAATAGCGCTAATTTTTTAACGCTCTCTTTTGGATACCAACTTCTTCTTTTATATCTTTCTCTCTCTCGTCAATATCTTAATTCCCTATATACTTTTACAGTACACACGGATTGAGAAATAATGACTTTTTTTTCAATGTTAAAAATATCTCTGACATATGCGATCGTGAATTTTTTAATGAGCTCATGTCAGTGACACAGTAATATTTATAGCGGAAATAAAAGTAAAGCTATTACGTTCGCAATCGTTACTCGGTTGGATAATTATGTGGCCGAAAATTTTATTAGGAAATTAATTTTGAAAACACGGCCGAGTGATTTATTTTAATCGTCATAAATAATTACACGGAAGAGACGACGGAAGTTGAAAATATAGTGAAAAATGTTCACGTCATTAACTTAGCTTATTAATTTGTTACATGGCGCACAGTGGAGGGAAAAATGCAGTGACGTTAAACGGTGTTTATAGAGTACACCTAAACGAGAACACTCGAATAAATTATGTGCGTGCGGCGCGGAGTTGCCATAACTTTAGCGTACGATACTGATTATGAGGGATATGAAGTTCTCTGCTGGGACGCGTATTCTATACTACGTAAGAACTAATGCGACGTAGAAAATCATCCCAGAGGCGCTCGCATTTCTCAGTCTCTCTTTTCTTTTTCCTTTCTTTTTTTTTTTTTTTTTTTTTTTAGCAAATGTAAGTTCTTATCCAAAGATAAAAAAATACGATATTATCGCTTCCTCACGTTATATATGATTGCATTTGATACTGTATATCATGACTTTTAACGAAGTAACGAGTATTTCGGTGTAAACCTACATAATTAATACGCGGAAGGGGTAAATATATGTACATCGATTGGCCGTTGTAATATTTTAAGAAGATTTGCATTTACGATACGCATCTTAGTTCACTCCCCGATGGGTCTTACGTAGCGATTTGAACTCTTCAAAGAACATCAAAGCGGACTCCGGTGTTCCCCAAAGTTGCCGCAACACACACTCGCCTGCTCATCGCATTACCTGAAACACCCTCTCGCCCAGCTACCCCCTTTTACACAATCGAACCCTCTTTCCTCTATATAGACGCGCCCTTACCGAACGAGTTCTCAATCCCTTTTTACGCGCCGCGCGAAAAATCCGCGATTACCACCGGATCTGTGTGGATCGCAAAGCCGTAATTACGTCGTTCGAACGGAATGCCCACCATTGTCGACAGTTATTTGCAATTCGTTCCATCTACTTAAGCGATCGTGTATATCCGAAGGAAGGAGGGTACGGGACGAGGGAATCGATGGACTTGGGCTCTCAGAGTCTGGGGTTCAGAAAAGTTCATCGACGCTAATTCGCCGATGAACGAACGAGTTTTGTGTGCCGCCGCCGCCGCTTGCCCAGCGACTTTGTAAAATCAATACCTCGCGAGTTTCCTGATATAGAAGTCTTGTTAAGCCCGATATTATCGAGGCTTTGAATACTAATTCTGTATGCCGTGTACGCTCTCGCGGATAAACGAAACGCTTGTTTTCGCGCGGTGTTATTTGCGAGTATTTTACCGGCGATACGATGTGGCCGATCGTGTCCTATTTTTTTGTTCGTGATATCAAAGATTAATGGAGAAAGGAGACGAGAAGCGTGCCGAATCTGTGATTAATCGACCGCTGTTTCGTTATACCGTTCACGTGTTCGGGAAACCGTGTTTGTCCTTATTTTTTGCTGCAGTTAATTGAGATTAGTGACGATATTCAAAGAGGTGCGATATCAGAGGAGATTTATAATCGCGTTATGTTTTTTAACGCCATTTAATTACAATTTTTTTTTCATGCCGTTGGATTCCATTACGCGGGCGCACGCGAAGAATATATACTACAATATTAAAATATTACTGTAAAATTCAATAATCCATTAAATATCATTGAAACATGCTGACAACTTGGATAAATAAAGTGCAAAAAATAATTGTATATATACTTGCTAAGCGTACTTGCTAAGCAATCGAATAGTTTTATAATTTTGTCTCCCTGAATGGGACGAATTTTATATTGTAGGTCCCGCTACAAACACACCACGAAGGAAGGTGCAAACGCATCGCGGCATGTCTCGAGTTGCTCGGACACTGACAAATCTCCGCGCATAGTCCGTTATTTGGATCGTTACATGTTAACTGCGCGAGGTCCAGCGTTAAAAGCATTAAGGGATGAAACGTACGACGAAGACCACCGAGAGCATTGAGAAGCTCCTGGAGGAAGGGATGGAGGAAAAGCGGCCAGGAGAGAGACCAGGCGAATGGACGCAAGGTGTTACGGTTGCTGGAACTTTGCTTTCTGGCTTTTCGAAGCGACGCGCGCGTCCACTAGATGGTTCATCAGCCGTAGTCTGCGGCGCCGAATGTGGGGTTCGTTTCCATCCTCTTCATCCATCCTTTCGTTCGTATTTTCCCTTCCAGCGATGAGGAGCGAAGAAGGACTATCAACGTCTCCGTCCCATTCCGCAAAAGCTGGCTGCCCGGCCGCGACAAGGTCGACCTTTACCCATTTGATCAGAGAGAGGCCAGATCCGCTTACGCCGGTACGAATTTGAGATTCCGTAAATCCACCAAAACTTCGACCTACGTCCTGCTGGCTTTCCACTTATCTGTTGGAAGAGAGCGAGATAGGGCGGAGGAGAGAGGGATGCGGGATCTGTGCGAGATAGAGGTAGCCAGACTATACCGTTTCCGGTACGATGAACAGAAATGCCGGGCGTAATGCGAAAGGGAATCCGTGTAGATGCCACTTGCCACGGTATAAACACACGTATATACACACACACATACAGAGAGAGAGAGAGAGGAGAGACAGAAAGAGAGAAATGCATATGTACGTTTGCGCACATACAAACACACATACACACACGTTCATACGAAGCAGCATGCCCGCTCATCTGACGAAATGTTTGAGAGATATCAAAACCGCACGTCCGTGAAGCCGTACCTGCCCTGAACCGACAACCCAGATATGACGGTTGCACGGCACTTCTATAATTAATTGCCACGTGGACTCGGTTCTCCGCAGCTGATTTATGCGAAGGCGATGTCTATCTCTGCTGCCAACCAAAGATATAATCTGTACAAAAAATTATGTTACCATTACGCGAAAATGTTGTTTCGACCGGGTTACAAATAGACGAAGCAAGATGAAATGAAAAAAAATTTCAATTCATCTATCTTCCGCAAAGAGAGAGCCGCGACAGCCGCGATACGCGATAAATCGCCCCACCTCTATACACATTAAATTCCAAAAATAATTCGTAGATACGTCCCATGAGCTATTATTTTCAGGCTCCATTGAACAAACCACAAAGCGAGATAATTTTCGAATCTATCGTCTCTACATGGTCTCTGCGGCTATTACTGCTCGATAAATCTTTATTCATCGACCGCGAAACTCGTTGGCGAAAATTACACCTGCGAAATATACAATATTAGCCATTAAGATTAAACTTATCGTCGAATCAGAATGGAACATCTTTTTTTTTTGCTACACATTATACAAACTTACAGTACTATAAGCAAGCTATCAAGATGTGAGATCGAGTCAGAATTTATCTAAGATCGCACACTATGGACCCTGTGTTTATTTGAATAATACCGAAAATATTCAAACAATTGGTATATAATTCTGACAATTCTTTCGAATATCTACGTGAAATTCTTATCGTCGACGCGTCTACTTTCGGCTCGTTTTCAGATCTCGTTCCCGACGCAGGTAATTAATGATATATCGATGAGCCGCTCGATTAAAAGCGGACGGGGATTCGGGCTGCTGACGAGCGAGTTAAATAAAGATGCAGCTGATATGTCAGCCAGCAGCGATAACGTCAGTTTAAAATACCCCCGCGGAAGAGAGCGATGGAGAAGACTGACAAGTCGGACGAGTTCCATCGGCGATCTAATTGTCGACGAAAATGATGGAAGCGGAACCGACGAGCGGCTAAAGGAGCGAAGGGGGAAAAGGGAGAAGAGAGAGAAAGAGAGAGAGAGAGAGAGAGAGAGAGAGAGAGAGAGAGAGAAAGAGAGAAAGGGAGGAGCGACTCTCCGCAAACTATATCACTATCTCGTTCTCCTCGCCTTTGCGAGCGAACAACCCCCGTGTACACTTGATTCAACAAAGCAAATCAGACTTCGACACGCGAAGTCGGTATGAGGGATCACGCGAGGTCGCCTTAATCCTCCTCCTCCTTCCCTCGCAGGCCAATCTTTTCTGGCTGGCTTCTTAGCCTTGCCCATGCTCCCCCGTAGAATTAGTGTCAAGCTAATTTCGCGTGGCTGAATTTAGAAGTTTCCTTTTGATCGTGTGTCTCGATGCTACCACCCGTTTCTCCACGATCATCCCGAAACCACCCTCGCTCCCTCCCTCTCTTTCGTTCCTCCCGCGCCCTTAACCCTCCGATTCGACGCCGCGCCCGCTTCCACGAAAAAGCAATTGCTCCGTATTACATGGTGCATTACGAAAGTTCCCGCGGAGTAATTTTTTCGCGTTTTTCTTTATCCTTTTTTTTTTCTTTCTTTCTTTTGCGCGGGTGGAAAGGGAGAAGAAAGCATGCGATCACACCGAGAGTTCTAGCCCTCGTATCAATTTAGAGAGCCGTGTAGCCCGAACCGATTGGGAACCTAATATGTAACGAATGGGATCACGAATGCGGATTTACGAGCATTCAGCGAGTAGGAACGGCAAAGTATAACGTTTGTTAAGTATGTAAAGTATTGTTTGTTATACATTCCGTGAAATAATTGACGCCCGTACACAGCTCTTTCATTATATTATACAAGCATATTAAGTGCTTAAATAAATAATCTTCGTTGATCAAAGATTCCGATTTTTATCGGAAAATTACATGTAATAAATTGAATTAATTCCGTGACGCGCTAATTGAAGAGCTTGAATGAGGAAAACTGGCGATCATATTCGTTAAAAAAAAAGTATCAAATTTATTCAAGAGATTACATGTTGATACAATGTGTGTGTCGATAACTTTTGTCAATCCAATTTACACTAATAATTATTAGATCAACCATATACTCTCCTCGCATTAATTATGTGATTTGTTCGATCCACTTAATATTAAACGCGTTTTGTTTATCAAATAGCCAGTTTTCTGTATAAATAGTTTTTGTACAAATAGTTTTTTCTCAATGTATATTTGCTCTGTATTCTTAGCTGCGATTGAATATTACTTCGTATGTTCCAACTAATAAATCATTTTATAATAATATTGAAACGATCATTGTAAAACTAAATGCTAATAGAAATTTGAACTCATTCAGACTGAAACTGTAGACTGAAATTGTAACTACTGAAGAACCGGCGTTGAAACAACACCGGAACTACATAACTTTTAAACGCTGCTGGGCATGTGTTAAACTAGGTTTCCATGTCGCCTGGGATTAGCATTTTGACGACCTTTTTAAGAGCCTGAAACGTGATCGAAGTGAGACCTATAAACTTTGAGAAGCGAAAAAATAACTGTGTTGTTGAATATTTCTTTTTTTAATGTTGAAAGAGCAAGCGCAAACATAAAGAAAAATATGTATAATAATAGACACATGTGTGCTGAAACGCATTATATCTTCAATAGTATGAGATAGCGACATCTCTAATGAGCGGTGTAATTTATATAACAATTTCGCATTGTTATAAAGTTCTCGAGATTAAATTATCTCGATATATTCATTTAGAGAGCATGCATGACGGTTCTGTTTATAAATTATTCTTTACATTCTGTGAAAAAGATTTTATTCGTACTCTATAGTATTTTCACGTGATCGAAATTCACATCAAACTCAAAAAGAATCAATTTCGAAACTAAGCAAAATCGTAATTGTAACTTCAGCTAAATTAAAATAATGTTTGAAAAAATTAATATAAGCAAAATTAATTGCGGCATTTTATTATTTATCGCATTATAACAATGACAAAATATTTATTACGACTTGATTTAGATGTAGACGTATATATTGAAAGTGCGTTTTACCAACAGTGATAAGTTTTACCGACAGTGATAAGTTTTACCGACAGTGGTAAGTTTTACCGTCAGTGGCAAGTCGCAAATATGCTACAAGGTTCCGAATGTGAATGGAAGTGTCTGCTGCCATCTGCTGCCATCTGTTGGCAGCAGATGGCAGGAGACACTTGTAGAGGTCTGGCAGTTGTGGGCGGTTGCAGGATTTCTCGCGGAGAAGATCGCGTGGATTTACATTTGTCGTTCTTTAAAATAATGTAGAATTCACTAAACAAAACACTTTCATCGATTCTCTCGCCACGTGAATCTACACATTGTTCATAGCGAAGGTAAGACGAAGTCTAACCTTCATTCTCTACTTCATTTCCGTGATATCTAAATCGTGTAAGGCCAAGTACTTAGCGCCGTTATGTCGGCATCGCCCGAGTTCGATCGAGTTGGGATGAGTTCAGTGTTCAAAGTCACACGCCGCGAAATATCAATTAACTTGAATATCAATTAACTTTTCCTGCACGTTTTTACGAGCAATATCTTGAGCAAGGAAAAAAAATCGTTCGCGTAGATTTAACACCTTGACGACGATTTGGGCAAAGTTGACGTCACTGCTGAAAGATCAATAACTGCATTGGGCTTTTATTTGCGTTGTATTTCCGTTACCAGTTATAATGCAGATATACTGATATCTTTTTCAAACGTACATATTTTGTCACAAATTTTGTCAAAGATAAATATGCGCACTTTTTTTCTCTCTCTCTCTCTTGTCTTGAATATACGATCAGATAATTTGTAATGTAATCTCTCAGGTATTGATCACTAGACAAGATGATGTCTGATCGGAAAGCTGAGTTGGAGAGGAAGAAGGCAAAGTTGCAAGCTATCAGGGAAGAAAAGGAAAGGCGCAGGAGGGAAAAAGAACAGAAAGATGTAAGAGATAAATATAAGTGTTTAATTAGGAAAAAATATTGCATACTATTTATATATACATATATGAAAATATACATGCAATTATTGTGATATTAAAATAATTTGTGGATTACAGGTAGAGGAAGCGACCGTCAGGGCTGCTGGCACAGACAAGGATCAGCGGAAAGAGATAGATGCAATGCTGTCCTCCTTGGGTGTAGCACCGGTATCAGGTATATAATTATATATTTGACTATACATATATTATTTGCATTAAACATTTTTTTCATGTAACAATCTGTTTTTGTTTATTTTTAGATGTACTATCTAGTTTATCTAGTATGAGTTCATTAACTCCTGAACAAAGTGCCAATGCTACACCAGATGCTAGTTTGCAACCTTCTAGCATAAATTCTGCTCAAAGGTATTTATATGATTTGCATCTTTTATATATATTTATTTTCAAAGGCAATTTTTATATATTTTTGTCCTGGCATAAAGCAGCGCAGGACGAAGGAAGAATCGGGAGCTCACAATCGTTTCTGTGGCACATACAAACATTCCTCCAAAAGAACCAGTTGTCTACAGCAAGCAAACTCAGACCATTCAGACAACGCATACATCCCACGACGGTGAGTCAATATTTCCCTTATATCATTTATTTATTGCACATAAGTGTTACATCTCACTCGTAATGTTGCAAAGAAACATTTAGATATTAGAAAACACGTGTTCTTGATATTCAACTCACAACATTTAAAGACATAAATATTGATGGAATTTATGAAATATGATTTGTTTTTGGAGATTCTTGAAATATGATTAATGATTGGTTACAAGTATTAAATATTGTTATATCTTGTATGATATAATTTTTAACAATTCTATTTTTCTTGCTATTTTATGCTAGATAATTCCATTGATTATCAATTGATTCACTTTAATATAAGTTCACAAGTTTATGCATTCACAATGCGTGTTTTTAAAATCACTGAAATATCATCAACCTACACATTTTTACATCAAGGAATTTTCATGATTGACTTATGGTAAAGTGGGTGGTGTATAAAAAAGAGAGTATATTATATATGTCATTTTCAATTGCAACATTGTGTTTACAAATCTGCAACCACATACTAAAGTCTTAACAATATTTTCTTGTGTGTTAACTATAAATGAAATAAGTTATAATATTATTAATTACATAAGCGCAATTTTTTTAATTTTTAATTTTCTTTGTGAGTGACAAATAACATTAAGATTGAGTTAACCTTTTCAATTGTTTTCTATGATTAATTTTCAAGTGGTGAGGAAACTTACATATTCTTAAAACATGAATTTAATGAATCTAGTACAGTGCAATTACCATTTTGTATTTTTTTCTTCATATTATCTATGGGGGATTAATATTTTTCAACACTTTTACATAATTTTTTATATATTTTATTATTTAAACAATATTCTGCATTAAAAAATAACATTGAGTACTGTCTTTAGTGCTTTAATTGTTACTTAAGATTACATCCGTTTATCAAAGATTGATTACTTTGAAAAAATGCTCATGCAAAACAGTAATACATTTAATTTAACATTAATTAGTCTATTTAAATATATATGCTAATTATTTGTATATTTAAATTTAAATCAATGTAAGCAGAGTAAACAATATAATATATTATTATATTATAATATATTATTACATTATTATTCACTGGAAATGAATAATAGTATTTCTTCTTATTGTGAGCCTTAGATTATGTGTGTAACAAATGTATTAGTCAATATATAACAGTTAGTTTACGCGTCTATATATAATAAGTCTGGGTTTAAGTTATGATTCTTTTTTGGTGGTGGCAATGTTCTTACATATAATATTTTCATTTCCATGACACACACAACCGCAAATTCAGTTAGTTCATAAACGTTTATATTATATGTTTTGCTGACTATTAACCTCAGTCTTACATTCTGCTAATGAAAAGAAAATTATAGCAATTTAATGATTAACAAATTATATAATTTTTATATATTTTATTCCTATACCACCTACTTTACTACGTAAAAAAAAGATGTAATATTAATTTCGATAAAATTTGAATTTTGGTGGAAAAATGTTCTTTTTAAAATTAAATAATTGTCCAATTCATTATCTTGGAGTACATGCTGCTAAAGGAAATGCTAAAAAAATATATATATATATATATATATATATATATATGGATACATAGTAAATTCTTTATATATATATTTCCTAACTGATCTTGCGGTGTTAATTAAACATACGCGTATTCCCTTGTCTTGCGATACAATCTGATCGATTCATCCGGTGTTGGACACAAGGACTGTCCACATCGTCCTCTGCATACACCATCTACTCCTCCTGTTCAACAACAACACCAACTCACTCTTGCTCCGCAGGCTACTTTGAGACTGACTGGTGGCGTCCCAGGAAAGGTGGGTCTGCACCAAACTACCTATGTATGTTCTGTCTACTTTTTTACTACCCTTCCATAATTGTTGTTCGACATTATATTATAGAGGTAGAGATACATCAGATTTCGAACAAAAAAATGTAGAATCTTTGGGGTGCTTTGCGCTTTTAAAATCATTGCTCCGCATATTTTTTATGCTGATTTTTCGTTCTTCATATATTTCAAGATATGAAGACAACGAGGAATCATGAAGATTACATACATGATGCTATAATGATCGATTTTATATTTGAATTATTCTGCAAATTTTGTATGTGGAAATTTATAATTGAATACTATATATACTAGAATATTATACATTTTGATGTTATTTAAACAAACAAGTACGTCATCTTGACTGTCTCTAGAACAATTTTATACTTCCACATACAGATGATCATTTGCTTGCATTATAAAAAAGCTTACTCATGCTTCAATAATTTAACGGAATAATTAATTGAAAGAAGTTAAGGTTACACAGCACATTAACTCTAGGTGTCCTGTTTTTTGGGAAAACATACAAATTAGGAATGCAAATGAAATTCTGACAAAACTCTTATACCATGACTCTTGCATGCTAGCAGAGGATTAGTATTTGTGCTCACGAAATAATGATTACCAATATTTTTCCAATACACACACACACACACATATAAAAAGCCATAATAGCCTAATATATGACAAGTATGTATAAGATATCAAAATAATTTCTTTTATGGTATTTTTTAATGCTTTATAAGATATTAATTGCTAACATGTACTCTAACATTGATGGAGATGATTGCTTCTAAAATTACTTGCTTCATTGATAATTACTCTCCATATATTAATAAGAAGAATAATATGAAAGTCAATTTTGAGAGAAACTTAGGGGGTGAGCATAAGTGTGACAAGGGATGTAAGTGCGATATTGCAGCTCGTTTATTCGAAAGAGCACATCTATATTATTAAATATAGCTTGAAAGATTAAAATTATTTGCCATAATATTGATCAATAACTAATTGACACTGTAATTGCTAGTAAAAGAAAGTGTTGAACATGAAAGATAAACATTAATTACCCTAAAAATGATAAACATTCTGAATATGTACGTTTCCTCTTATACGTCGAGAAGCATCGCACAATATAAGAATTTACAAAATTAATATCCACCTAACTACATTCAGCATTATTATAATCTCTCTTGCAAACTACACAGTATTTTTTAATTCATATCACGATAAAATATTACAGTTTTATTTATCGTTATTTATTTTTTCGATATTTTTTATGAACAAATTATATACAGCATCTGAAAATTTATATTGTTACTATTATTCCTATAAGATATATCCTTTTCTTAAACTATCAAACATATATTACAGCCATTAAATTTTTTCATATACTTTTGTACAATTTTACTATCGATTCTTTTTATTTGGAACTAATGGTCTGAGTGTAGAGAGGTATTATTAGTATAGTGCATTCTTATGATATATCGTAACTAAGTACAATTTTTTTCCCTCCCCTTCTCAGCTCATGCATTCGACTATTACGGTAAGTTATGATTTTTCTTGGTTCTGAAAGCGACTTTTAGGTTCAGAGTTAGGTTTAGCTTGGATTCAGTTTATTGCTCTCTTAAGGCAATGATCATTTAAAAAAAAAAGATGTTACGTGAATTAGGATTGTTAATTCTTAGCAATAGATTAACGCGATATTCAATTAGATTAAACTTTACATGCTATTCAAAATTATTCACACCAAAACGAACGCGTTAAGGTAAGAAAAATTGAATTTCAAATTCGCTCGCTAAAACATATTCATAGCATATACATTGTTCTTAGTCTCCCAAAACTTTCATTATACATGATTTGATATTCGCAACATAACAGATAGTGCTTTTATTTGCCTTTATCTCAGAATAGATACAGTTTAAAAAATGGATAAAAAAATATTAATATTTTAAGAGATAATTATCTCTTGAATTTGGCATTTTTAATAGGAAATGTTAAAAATTCAGGAATGTAAAAAACAACTCTCCACCCAGAATCTAATCGGGTTTTTGCGCTGTTCGGATCGCTTTTGTATTTCTTCTGACTCTTTTCTCTCCTTATGTTTATCTATTTTTGGGTGCATTTGTTCTTGTTTATTGTATCTGTTATTTTCCAAATACTTATCTGACATCCCGACTCTATACAATAAGGAAATCTGCTATCGGGCACACAACACAAATCTATTTGCATATACTTGACTCTCAAAGAGCATGTATAAATTTTGAAGATGGTTGTTTCGACGTCTCTGGCTTCTTAAATACGATTAGCAATATTTTCCAAACTATCTCTTACAAACTATACTATTAATTTCACACAATAGGCATGTTACCGAAAAGAAAAATATATATATATATATTCTCTTTGTATTTTAATATTGACAAAGGAATCTATATATAAGGGTAAAGAACAAAGTAATTATTATAATTATAAATCGTTAAACAAAAATGAGGAAAGTTAAAAACCCTGACAATTATTTTAATGATATTCTTGATAAGATCTCAGATGACATATCAAGAATGTCAGAATATCTTTTGAGGAAAATATCCATTGGCAAATCTTGTCACAACTTAACGCACCTTCCAGAGTTCTCGGCGCGATGTTACAATTATTATCTGAAATCTCTTTGGGAATGCTAACATATACATCATCAACGCTTACTAACATGGAAGCAATTTTTATAGAGCTAAGGTGTTGTGGGATATTAACTAAATTCAGATTGAAAATAATCTATTAGACACGTTATTTTCGATATACTGTAATTTTACTTTTAATAAACTCTTTATCTAAAGAACGCAAGGATCTTAATACTTTATATAAAGATGTGTTGCTTGAGCTTTTTTAGTGGCAAAGGAATCTTTTTATAAAATGTTCCTTGATTACAGAATATTGCTTCTTAACAGCACGAGGGTGGCGCGTAGCAAATTATTAAATTAACATCTAAAAAAAAAAATAATTATATGAAATCGCAGCACAGCAGTACAGCATTCTCAAAATACTATGCATATTACGTAAATGAATTTCTTATCGGGAATTTCTTATCGTGATAAATGTTGACAGATTTATTTCCGCTGCCAGTCAACTTTTTTAGAAAATAACTATTTCAAATATTTTGAATCATTGAATCGAAACCGGAAAGAATATATATAGCTTTTACTTAGTAGTCGGAGATGTCAGTATGTTATATTAAATTAAGTCATATATATTGTATATTTAAATTTCATGATCCCTTAATTGTCTTCATTTTAGTTGTTATCGAAACTTCTTTCTAAGATTTATTAATACTGAGTTTTGGCGCCAAATTTAGTTTCCGAAGAATATCCTACCTCATCATGTTCTACATCAATTGACGCATTATGCAAAAAAAGAATATTTTGATATATTAAAAGTCTGTAGAAGAATCTAGAACAAAGATTCCTATGAATTCTTCTGTGTCTGATATTTAAACAAAGACACATTATTAGACTTGTAAAAATGCATATTAGAAATAATAGACTAAATTACGTCTCCTTAGAGTGCATCAATATTTTAAAATATACAATTACTAATGGGAATATTGTACGCTTGTGTATGTATGTGTATATATATATATATATATATATATATATATATATATTCTATGATTTAATAATTTCAATTTATACTTTCAAATTTTTTAAACAGCTGTTGATGTATTTTGCATGACAAAAAAAAACAGAAGAAGTTATTTGAATCATATTGCAATATATTATTGCGAGAATGATGCAACAATATAAATTTTTCACGATTAAATTAATATGTGAAACGAAAGACTCAAGTAACTTTTAATTTTTGTACATGTACATTATTCATCAATAATGTCCATTGAAAAATATTTAAAAAAGCCTACAAACTATTCCGGTAAATAGGATATCAAATTGATTGACATTTTCTTTTCCCTCCTTCAAGACGAGTACAATCTAAATCCTGGTTTAGAATGGGAGGACGAATTTACAGGTAGGTAATCCTCTCTAAGGACGATTCACTCTACCTAATTATTTCACGGACATGCCCATAATTCTATCTCTCACAAAGTTGTGTCTAAAAGTAATTTTCACATAACTTTCTTATTGTAATTTGTCGTTTTTGCTTTATATTTTGCACTGAAAGGAGGAAATTGCCGCTGACGTTTACAAATTGCTTGATAAAATGCTTTATTTTATATTCTTTTATAGTTCCCTTCCCAAGATAAATTCGCTTTACCTACATTCGCTTACGCGCATGCAGAAATTGAATTGTTTATAGCACTGTTATTATTTTTAAAGCAATGAATTATACTGCAAATTGATATCTAATAAGTGACGATATTTAAGGTTTGACACTTCAATTAAGAGATTTTGTTTTTACACATTTATTAATTCTTTATTATTTTGAGAATTAAAGCGATAAAATTGTAGATTTTATTTTACTCGTTGTCGTAGTTGTTGTAAATTTAATAAGCACTGCATGAGACCTGGGAAGTTGCGTTAATTTATCCCCATATTCTATATGCACATTTATTTATTATATTATTTGAAAAAAAAAGCTGTAACCCCGCGATGGTAAAACTCACTTCTTTTCCGACTTCATTGTTCATTAATCTTCGCAAATTCTGTATTCATCATTAATCGTTATATTTACAAAATTAATATTAATACTTTAAAAGAGAGAGAGATGATGAAACTTATCTTCACATATAATTGTCACATCCTACGTCTGATTTCTACATGATAACAATTTAATCAATAGCGATTATGGATAAAGGGGAAATCAATATTTTCTTATTACTTAGAATATTCACATTTATTTTTCTTTACATTTCCCATACATTGTTCCACTTCATTGATATTGCATGCCAACAGAGGGTGGAGAGAAATTGAAAATAATTGAAAGAGTAAAATGTGGTGCCAATATATATAATACATAGAAAATCAGTCTTATTTGTGATGGTCCACCAACAAGCAGTCCACCTTTCGTATATATGTCTAATTTTGATGTCATCTATATATAGGCTCACATTCTCATATATATATATATATAAAACCTTGGGTTTTCATGTATAAAATCTTAAGTTTTTTAGCATGGTATATTATTCGATATGGCAGTTATCAATGCTTCTAAATGTTGTTCCTTGAAAAATTTTTGTTAAAAATTGCAAGTTAGCTATCTATGCAATTCATATTAGAAAACATATTATTCTGTTTTAAAGAAATATTAGAAAACATATTACTCTGTTTTGAAGAAATGAGCATAAATTTATTTTTTTGTGATATGCTGGCATGTAAATTTCGGCACTTGAAATGTAAAAGCAGATATATGAAGATGTTGCAGAAATTAATGTTAGAATTTACGGATTAGTAGAATGCATAGTGTTGTTTTTCTCTCATGGATATGTATATAAAATGACAAATTGCTACATTATAAATATTTTTCAATTTATTTTATATTTGTTGCAAAAAATAATTTTTCCTTCTTTTTTTAACATACAAACAGTATCTGAAAAAGATGCTTTATTCAATTCAACAAATTCGTTAGAGTATTGTCGAAACTAAGTAAATATAGATAGATTAGTAGCTAGATAGTTAGTTGCCTCCAAGTTAGGATACAGCGGAACCAGCTTATTCACCACAGTTTTGACATTTGATGATGGCCAAGCCGAAGACGAAGAAAATAGCTTGCCGCACATGGACGGTTTCCAAAGTAAGCTCCCACCGGGAATTCTACCTCATGGATTACCGCAAGTTAAGGAAGTGCAGCCTGCCGTGACGCAAGTAGAGCAAGAGAAAGAGAAGGAAAAACCCAAGAAGGAAGGTGAGTAAAAATCATTATTCCCTTTGCATTGATCCTACATTTAAAATCTTTATATTTTTATTAATTCAATTAATTTTTATTAATTAACAGTACGAGAACTTAGTGAAGAAGAGAAGCAAATGATTATCCTGTCCGAGGACTTCCAGCGATTCCTCGATCGCACTAGCAGGATTGTGGAGAGAGCGTTAGGCGAATCAGTCGATATTTACACTGATTACACTGGCACTTTGGACGGTGAAGATGGAATGTAAGTATAAAAAAACGGCATTTAAAAAATTTATCATCTTTCAATCTTTTCAATCTTCTCTTCTATAAGCTTTAATTATAGCTGCTTCAGTAGATACGTTTTGCTTGATTATCAACGATTGTGCACAACTGCAAATTGCATTTGCAGGGATGAGAAGAGTCATCAACGACTATGGCTAAATCGTTCGTTTTTCTGCGAACGATGGTCTCGTAATCGTTGTGTGACCTCTATGGATTGGTCGCCGCAGTTCCCCGAGCTTTTAGCAGCTTCGTACAACAACAACGACGATACTCCAAATGATCCTGACGGAGTGTGTTTAATCTGGAACACGAAATTCAAGAAAACAACCCCGGAATTTATCTTTCACTGTCAATCGCCCGTTATGTCCACCACGTTCGCCAGATTCCATCCGAATTTGATTCTGGGCGGCACTTATTCCGGTCAGATTGTACTTTGGGACAATCGAGTACAGAAGAGAACTCCCATACAGCGCACTCCCCTGTCCGCTACCGCGCACACTGTAAGTGACTTATCACATTTCGCGATGCGTATTAATTAGGTAGTTAACTCTGAATTGTTTATGAAAGTAATTACTTATCTTGCAGCATCCTGTATACTGCTTGAGCGTTGTTGGAACGCAAAATGCGCACAATCTGATCAGTATTTCGACGGATGGCAAATTGTGCTCGTGGAGTCTGGATATGCTGTCGCAACCGCAGGAGGCATTGGAATTGCATACGAAGCAATCGAAAGCGATCGCTGCTACATGCTTGGCCTTTCCGCACGGTGACGTTAATAATTTCGTCATGGGAAGCGAGGACGGGACTGTTTATTCAGGTAAATGCATTACATATATATATATATATATATATATATATATAATACATATGTATATATATATATATATGTATATATATATGTATATATATATATATATATATATACATATGTATTATATAATATATTTATGCCACATTGTGTGTTTTATACGAAAAATTACTAACACGACTTCAATATATTGGCGAATAGCTTGCCGACACGGTAGCCGCGCCGGGTTAACAGAAACTTATGAAGGACATCAGGGACCGGTCACCGGCATTAGCGCACACGCGGTACAAGGCGGGATAGATTTCTCCCATCTGTTCCTGACGTCTTCCCTCGATTGGACTATCAAACTCTGGAGCCTCAAAGAGAACAAGCCGCTCTACTCTTTCGAGCACAACGGCGACTATGTCTACGATGTCGCCTGGTCGCCGACACACCCGGCCCTGTTTGCTGCCGTTGACGATTCAGGCAGGCTGGATTTATGGAATTTGAATCAGGATACGGAGGTACCTGCCGCTAGCGTTGTCGTCGACGGGTGTCCGGCTCTGAACAGAGTATCATGGACGCCGAGTGGATTGCACGTCACTGTCGGAGATGACACGGGTAAAATATGGGTCTATGACGTCGCCGAGGTACGTATGATGATTATTTGAAAGATTTTTTTCTCGGTTCTTTATAAACCTTGATAAATCTGGTGATACATTTTGCTATTGAAGTTTACGAGGACACTACATTTGATTTCTCTTACAATATAGCATCTAGCTCATCCAAGGATTGATGAATGGAACAAGTTTTTGTACACGCAACAGGATCTAAAGAACAACAAAGCAGATGAAGAATTGGATAAACTTAATCTTAGTTCTGGACCGTCTTCGTTAACATCTATGACATCTATTTCATCAGTTCCTCTAAGATAAAAAGCATAATTTTGTTTAATTGTTTTAATAATTTTCTATTTAAATATTAATTATACTTGCAATCATATAAAATATTGAAAATTTTTGATTACTGTGCTTTGTGATGATTTTATTAGATAATATATAATATTAAATGTGGATAGTCGCCAATATTTTCTATTTTTTGCTGTTAATGGAGATTAGTTATATTGAAATAACTCGTAATGCTTAAAGATACACATATTAAATGTGCTAAACATTAATAGTAATTCTAATAGACATATATCTTTAATTAATATGATAAGAGAGATATATTAGTTAAATATATATTATCAGAATTGTAAATAACATTTAGATTGTATTTTAAAAGATTTTTAGGGAATTTGTTGATAAAAGTCATATATATATGTGTGTGTTTCGCAATAATTTATAGGTATCGTCAACATTTATTTATGATAATATATTACGTAATGCCAAATTCAGGAGATTAAAACTATTGATAAAAAGTTATAAAAATATTCTCTTAATTGCGCGATATTTATTTACATACTCAAACTGTATTGACATATTTATGTAATCTCCAACTCAAGTAATTTGCTCACATAATTCATTTTATATTCGTTCATCTCATAATAATATATTGCTATTTTAAGAAATGTATATTTATTTAAAACACTTTTGTAATATTTCATTTAAGTCGATACAAATGTATGTCATTTATTGTAAAATATCGCAAATAAAATCTTCATAGACGCACATTTTATTTTGCGATTATAATATATATCTGTTTTATGTCGTATATTTTTTTTATATACAAAGAATAACGTTCACAATTACAGATTGTATTATATAAACCATGATGATGACGTCAGCCCCGCTGCCCATGACGCATCGTGCGATAAAGTGAGATAATTAGCATTAAATACGAATGACGATAACAGCGACCTTCCTTCCGTAAGACAAGAGCTTATCGATTTTTAATAATCAAAGCATTTTCTGATCGTTTTCCGTACATTGATACATTCCTCTCATTAATTTCTCCCATCGACATTTCACAGTAAGCTGCATTCTGATAAATATAGAATAAGCGAATAAGGTAGGGCGAGAGAGAGAGAAGGAGGGATGACGCATCGACTGCTGACTTCACAGGCGCCAGCGTCGATCCACGATGTCGTCACTAGTAAGAAGTAAGAAGTGGTGACAGTCAGCGACTGTCCGTCGATCTGAGCGGATAGAGTATTGTAATTTTATTGTATACCTATTCCAAAGTGTTCTAGTTCAGTGCGCCTTCCCTCTCCCCTTCCTGGCACTTTTGTGAAAGAACAACAGTAGCGTGTCACGACAGCCCGAGAGAAATCACTTCGCAAAGATGGGTGAAAAGACTGGTAAGTCACGGATTATCTTTTACTGTATAGCCGGAGACAGGTGAAAAACGCATAGAGAGAGAAAACATTCGGAACATAAAGTTGTTGTCGTTTCAAAATCAACGAAAACGTGATCTTTTTATGTTGGAAAAATTGCTCGACGCGATCTTCGAACAGCTGTCGTTCTTTCTTCGTGTTTATTATCCCGAGCTGAATTATTTGAAGAATGCTAAAGGTTTAGTATACAAATGTAATTTTGGAGAAGTCGCAATATATTTATGAATGATGATTGCCAATTTTGCGATCACGCGCGATAAGACAAAGATAAGCATTTTGTGGACACGTTTTCTCATTTCCTTCAAGCAGAGCACATTGTAATGACACCAAAATGCAAGACTTCGAATTCCACAACACTGATAATAGAGAGGCAAACCTTGGAGCCTCCGGCGGAGAATGGAAACGAGAGCAATGTTCACGTTGCCGGTGGCGATCACAAAGGAATTGTCATCAATAAGCAGGCTGCGGCTGGTATGTGTCTTTATTTAGTCCCCAGCTGATGACATTCGACAGATTGCAATAAAATATCAAACTCTCACAGTAACGAATGGAGAAGTATGTTCTGCCCAGCTCTGTCTACAATTCAGAGTGTTCCTGGTGAGCGCACAAACTGGAAAGCACACACAAGAACAAAGAACACTTCAATTCTGGTTCACCGATACACTCTCCGAAACGGAACAGCCAAGCATCGCACAAGAATTTTTCAGGGAACTTGTCACTCCGCAAGAGTTTCCTAGAGGTGAATTGTAATATAATACGCACTGATTGATATCACATGTACATTTCTTGGAATTACTTGAGATTAAATATATCCAATCTAATTGAGAAATATAAATGAATAATATTTCTATGTTGCTCTAACAACACATGAACTAAGATCTAATTTTAAACTGTTGAGAGTAGGAAAATAAACTTGGATCTCAATTCTTGTATGATATTTAAGAAGGAACGTCAAATTTGACATTTAGGAAGTCACTGATATCAATTAATTTTGCATATTTTTAATTTAATTGCATTGATAAAAAAACTAAACTTTATTTTCCTTTGCTCTATATATTTCTATGATATTAACTAATCTCTCCCATTCTCTGTTTCCTCTCTTCTCTAGATTATGTGGGATTTATAAAAAAGATAATGAAGCTAATGCAACATAAATATCCCAGTATTAAAAAACTGGAAGTAGAATTGAGACAACTGGAAGAACCAATCACACTTCCAAGCAGACCATGTGAGTAAATAAATAATTATTTCTTCTCTATTAATGTATCACATAGATATCTGCATATATATATATATATATATATATATATATATATATATGGAATATGATTAGATTTAGTTATACATTTTACATACATTCTCGTTTACGAGTACAATCTTCTTTTGGCTAATAAATTAAAAAGTCTATATGGGAGAAGGGTTAACGGTTATTTGATTAAACTTGATTGTGCTTAATGGTTCCTTATTGAAAGATATTGGAGCAACGTGTCTCAAGTGCACATTGCACTGAACTCAAAAGGAAATGCACACTTGAACTCTCAGTGGCTTACATATATCCATTATGTAATTTAAGTCAGAGTTTTCCCATGTACATTTTGTGCTCACAATTACATTGTATTAAGCGTGAACATCTATTTCATACTTAATTTCTATTATTCACAGCTACTGGTCACTTACTATTCACACTTCCTCCCTCTGAGAAAGTTATATGGACATCAGGTTCGAGAATGAACAAAATTTCAGCATTTTTGTCACATTTTATTGATGTTTATTCTCTTTTTTTCTCATACACAGGCTAATAATCCAAACAAAACTGATACACACATAATAAAGTTTCTTGTAACACAATAATTATTCGAAGCAAAATAGTTGTGAATTTGTTTTTCAATATAATTTTAGAATAAAAAGAACATATATAGCTGATGGACATATATATATTATGTTGCTTGGCATAATATAATCTGGTAACCATAACAACATTGGCTTAACATAATTTGCCTAGTATGAGTGATTTGCATTGTATTGATTTATATACGATGATATTCCATTCAGCAATTTGAGAAAAATAAAACGATACGATTTTTATCGTCTCGGTTAAAATCGAAATAAAATATGTTATGCAAGTTTATAAAAAATATTCATTACTTTAATCATGTAAAAGGATTTTCCGATCTATTTAACTGAACGATCAATCACTAGAGAATACATTAATTAGAGTGTAAAAAAACATCCCACTTAACCACTTGACTTGACCTGAATATCATATTTCCTACATGGTGCATATCTACCCTATCACACAGCATGATTATAGACATATAAAACTGTTATTCATTATATAAAACATTTCACAACAACTCACCATACACGAATAACTTGACATATTATATATGATAAATATATCAGCTGTTTGAATATATGGATTTTTTTAATTAAAATTTTATTTCTCGACAATGCGTTGTTTCATCTACATTGATTTTGAATAAGGAGACTCACGTAGCATCAGAAGTAAATATGCACGTATCATTACATATTCTTAAAAATCACATCATTTTTATATCCCTAAATTCTAATTACTATACTATAATTGATTATCCATTAGCATACTACACAGTACAATAACATTGCCACTTTAGTTCTCATTCTGTAAGGAGATGCATCCATGTAGAGCACGAACCTTCTAATCATGGTCATTAGCTACCATATACATATATGTGTTCAAGTTCCACACATACACTTTAGCTGTATTCTTCACTAACGGTTCTAGCTCGACTCTAGCTATAGAAAAAAAAACATTAGTTAAACTGTGCACTATATTATAGCTGTACGACACATACTTTCGAAACATTCACATATCTTTACATTGACAAATTAGAAGTTACTCAATATACAAATTTAGATTCATCTACACTCTCATCTACATGGCAGAAAATTTAACTTGCATATGGAGTGCTGTTATTCTTGTCTCGATGCTATTAACTATAATTTAATATTTACAATAGGCATACATGCAGCTTTAAAATCTGACAAACTTATCCCAATCCCATTAATTCAATTACATGATTAAATAAATTTTTCTTTTTTTTTTTTTTATTAAAAGTATCTGCAGACGAAGCCATCATGGGTCAAGTGATTGAGTTAACGGTAGAAAAGGTTCTGGAGCTCATTGAGTCTGCCTATCCGAATCCGGTGACTGTGGTTGACATAGCAAAGTAAGTACAATACTTGTATTAAATAGAATTTAGATTAAGAGAGTAATATATTTAAAGAAAATTATATGTAATTAATTTTGTTACAAAATGTTTTTAGGCAACATGGATGGGAACCGTTAGACATAGAGGCTAAGTTGAAAGAACTTCAAGAAAAAGGGCTCATTAAAGCAATGGATCATGGAGCTTTCACACGTGTCGTCCATGAAGATACTCAAGTCCAAGTAATTTATTATTATCTGATTACGTATATATAATTTCTTTATCAGTTTTTTTTTTTCATTAACTTACATGTATCTTAACATTGTAAAATTTATTTTTAGGTAGTAAAGCAGATGCCAACAATGGCAAAACAACCTACCATAGCTATCATTACAGCTCAGTATTGTGAGAAACTTGCTGTGGATTCAATGATTGAAAACAAAGAAACTTTTGTTCGCTACACTACTGTTGGTAAGATTTTCTGCTATTTATCACTTGCATTTTAATATTTACTTTATATTACACGTAAGAATGATAATTCTAAAACTATAACACTTGCGATAGACCTGAATAATATTATGAAATGTGTAAACTAATTCCTATTCTATTCTCATGAAACAAATAGTGGTAACTGAATTCTTTTGAAATATTAGAAAAATAATTCTATTGACTCTTTTGCTTTTATTTCCACATACATTCTCTTAAAACGTGTTATTGCATATAATCATTTTTAAAACTTTTTAATCGAATTATTTCTAATGAATTTCTATCTGGTTATATGCTCATTCCTTCCTCTTTCGCTTCTCCACATGCAAATATGATTATTAATTTACATTATCTAATAATCGGCGACAAATGCTCAAACGATATTGGGAATGTATATTTCACTATGCATGAAACTTTAGGTACCGCAAGCTCTCCAGATACGACAGATGGAGTTCCGCGAGTGATATGCCGTTTTGGTAAAGTAGTTTATAACAAAAGTCTCTATCGTTATTTTAATGTCATTTCATAACTTGCCAATTGCTTGCGACCGAAGAACAATGCGGGGCCGTGGTGCTATAACATGTATATTTCAGAACACAGTGTTTCTTTCATGCTGTAAATCCATTTAATGTGTTATATTAGTCATTTTCTAATTCTTATCATAATAATTCCTTTCGTGTATTATCAATATTTAATATTAACACAAAATGTTTTTGTACAGCTTTATGTTTGTTTTATGTATGGTGTTTTTGTTAAGCTTTTACTCATATTTTATGTATTATGCTCATTTTATAAGATACACGTCATATTATCTGGTTAAATTTATCATATTTATGATTAATATCAATATTATTTTTTAATTTTTCTATTTCTTAAGTATTTAATATATTGTAGCAAAGAAAAATATTTATTTCTTATTTCTTCTTTATTATTATTATTAATAATACTTTTCAACACACTCCTTAAAAATTCTAGTAGAGTATTCATATTCTCGATAACTGCAACACATTCTATAAAATGTATTCAGCATCTCAACGAGGAAGTTTAACTTTTCAACTAAACTAAAAATACAGATTTTTGAATAGATTTTTATAATACTACATATTTATTCCCATTCTGTCCAGTACTATTTGGGAGATACATCTATATGGAATGAATTGTTATCTATTTAATCATCACAAATAACACAGGTTCCGTTCTACTTTGTTGATAGCCGCACAGCGCACAATGTATCATACGCAAATCAAGAATAGACGGAAACATAAACTCTAAGGCACGTAAGAATATGAAAAATAAATAGCTGCTGTTTGTTATAGGGGAATCAAACGTATATACTTTGGGCAATATCGGTGCGCATAGGATTGTGTGCACTAAATTGCCAACCGTGGGCCATACTAGGGAAGCAATGACCGCAGCTGGCAATACTATTACTAGATTGTTAGGTGTGTACAGTATTTTTTCTTAACTTTCATTTTTCTCTTTTTTTTTTTTAATTTTATTGCACACGTTACAATCTTTTGCTTTCGCATGTGTATACAGGTACGTTCCAAAAAGTGGATTTTGTCTTTCTCGTCGGAGTCGGTGGTGGTGTTCCTCACTACACAGATTACAATAAACACGTGCGACTGGGTGACGTAGTGATATCGCATCCAACGCCGTACAATAACAAATATACATACGTTTATTGCGAAAGTGCCAAGATGAACGAAAATGGGAATTATCATTTCGAGACCAAAGAATATTGCCCGCCAAATCTCGGTCTTCAAGAAATCGCGGCGACTCTTAAGAAAGAGGTAATTTAATCGATATTTACATGAACCATTTATTATATATTTGTTTGTGTTGAAAATATTTATTTTTCTCCCGTAGGCTGAAAACGAAACATTTCCGCCGTGGCAGACGTATACGAAGGAAGGTTTGGAGAATCTGATCAATCAATCGGAACATGACTTTAACGCACCACCACCGGAATCCGATAAGCTATATATGGCTATTGGGGAAAGGGATGTCATCGAAGTATCTCATCCAACTGCACCACAGGATTCTATAAATAAAAGGTAATTGATCAAAATTATTAATTAATTATTAATATTAATTTGTTTCAACCATATAAATAAATACATATTTTGATATATGAGTATATATTAATATTATTATTATTATTACAGAACTGACGGATGTTCTCGAATTCATCTAGCGCCGGTGGCATCTGGTCGACAAATCGCACGAGACGATCAACTTAGGCAAAAGTTCGCAAGTCGATTCGGCGCGCTCGCATTTGACGCGGAAATGGATGCCGTGGTAGAGAGTATCTTAGGTAATTGCCGCGAAAATTTCGTCGTAATTCGCGGAATTGCCGATTACAAAGACGGTACCCGAATCAAAGAATGGCAGCCTTACGCGGCATTAGCGGCAGCCAGTGTAATGAAAGCTATAATCTGTGCTATGGATCCACCGACCAATGATTAATGTCGCTCTTTCGTATAGATTTTTTGACTTTATTTTATATAGCGTACAGTGCAACACGCATAATTTTTCATAGAATGAATGATAAAGTTTAAAATCAAAACGACTGATAAATATTGCACAAAGTGCACAAAAATAATAAGCAGTCGATTAACTTCGATAGATTCTTCACTCGTAAAAGTAGATTCCGCAACAATGTTTTATTCTATAGAATACTTCACATATATTTTTGTAGATTAGTGCCATTTTTACAAACATTTAATTGACAGTATTAAAAAAAAAATATCTTCCTATAGTCACATTAACTGTATTATAATTGGAATTAGTCACAGTCAAACATTCTCAAGAATATCGAGGAGGATGTTTGGTTGTCATATTGGTCGCTTATTGCTTAAATTTTACTTCCTTTTTTTTGATATACTAAAAAAAGAATAGTGCCATTATTATTTCCCATAATTGTCGCATAATAAGTTATGAGACGAAATGATTTCATATCAGTTCTTTGTGACGATAAACTTGTGTACATTCGTATTAGATATATGTTAAACGGTGTGTTATGTGAACACACATCTATATTTTCGACTTGAACACCAAATCAATGACGCTTCGAAAAAGATCGTTTTCTAGATAGAAGATGAATTTAGTGTCTCTGTTTAACTTAATTTAGCAAAATAATTACATTTATATTTGCTATGATTGAAATAACTGCATTTAAATGAGATAAAGAATATTAATTTCTATTCTATTCTCAAGGTAGCTGATGAAAAAAATTTAGTGGTGATTCAGTTTAACTTAATCTTACAAAATAGCTACTAGTTACATTCATACTTGCTATGATTAAAATCATCAAACGATTGCACCAAGTCCAAATGAGATATAGGATACCAATTAAACAAGTTATTAAGCAAATAAACTGTTCTAGAAGTAGATGTGATATAGACGCAACTGGAAACTGAAAGTATATTTAACAATATTTATCAAATCAGAATCAAATTGTCGTTACAATGCTGGAATTATACTACATGTTTGTCAGAGTATATATATATATATATATTGACGTTTTCAACAGATATCCATTCTATATTCTCACAGTATCTACGAGGATCATAAATATTTTTTTTCTAAAATCTTGGATTACGATGGGACATGCAACAAAGATTTCTCTTAAAATGTGCCAACGTGTTCATACTTGTTAAATTCACTGCCCTTGTAAAATCTGAATACTATCTCCACGAACATTTTCGAGACGAATTTTTTGAACTTCTAGATCAAATTTTCTCAAAATGCTGTACAATTTTCTTGTAATCAAGGAATTCTTGCATTTAAAAATTACAGGGTAGTGCACAGAAATATTTAATATCTAAATATCGAATTTGAGAATATAAACTTAAAGTGTAAGAGAAAAAGTATAAAGATATTATACATATAAAACATATATGTATAAATGTTATTAATGATAAAAGAAATCTTAAAAGTTTAGTGGAAATCAAGAATAACATAAAAATCACAAAAACACGATTGATTCCAACTAAAAACGTCTTAAAACTGCACAAAGAAAATATTTATACTTATTTATTTATACTTTTTGCTGTGAAAATAATTTAATATTCCGTCTATATACTTCATGTGCCGCGTTGTGCAAATTTAAAAAAAATTTTTATCGACATATATAAAATCTATTTCGAAAAGTTTTATTTGCTTATATGTGTGTAACGAGAATATTGATAAATATTATGAGTGGTAGGAGGACCTAAAATCAACGTGAAACGAGACAAAAAGTCACTTGTTGCGTAGAAGCACACATTTGAAGTTCTATCAAATATATAGAGAATGATTATGATATATATATACATATACAGAGAGATACGTAAGTATATAGAATTTATATAGTATATACAGAAATAAAATAATATATATAATATATAAACTCGCGCGCGCGAATGTGTGCGCGAGTTTATATTATAGAATATTAAATTAACTTATCTGATGACAGATTCCTATTTTAGGCCTAATATTAATTATACGTTACGTACGATTGATGAAATTTCTTTGTCACGTCAACCGAAGCTTAAAAGCTTCGAGCTTCCAATCGCGCATCCGTATTTGCGTTATTATTACGCGCTTTCAATACTAGTCGTATAACTGTGTTTTTCTACCTGTATTTATATTTACTACTTATTATTAGATTACGATAGATCATAAGTAGCTAATATAATATGAATTATTATATGTGACTGCTTAGTTCATATCTCTTATAAGAAAGTGTTATTTTTCATAATGAACTATTCTTTATTCGATGAATAGCGTAAGTTAATATTTTATGATTTTCTAAATTATTTATATAACTTTGAGTTTTTCTAGAATCTTAAAAATTTAATTTACAGAGTTAGAAACATTTAAAATACGACGTAGTATATTAAATTGTTGATATCTTAGTTTTTTTTTTTCTCTTTAGGAAAGGCCAATATTATTCTAAAGCTTCTAAATTCTCATTTTAATATGTCTTTATATTGAAAAATATATTTTACTGATCTTTATAGATATTCAAATAGATATCAAAATACGCATTTTGCTTTGTTATACTTAATTAAATGTTAAGCTATTTATTATTATAGTCATTAAAGATCGGAACGTCGAGTCGTTGTGACTTTCGGAAGAAAATGTGTGCTTCACATTTGTAAGTCACGTACGTAAGTTAGTCTTCCGATAATCACGAAGATTTATTATCAAAAATCTGGAAATAAGACCTTGGTATTCGAGCTTAGATATTAAGAAATGGAAAGTGCCCATATAACGTGACATATAAAGTGATACGAAAAAAAAAATTGGTACTTTATATTATAAATTCACAATATTTATTATAATTATAAAGTGTGCAAAAATCTCAACGCAATTATAAGGACTTGGATATTGAATTGAATGATTTTTACGAGAGATATGAACGCGCAACAATTAAAAACACTGCGTACTTTCATATATGAGTGATGGTAATAATCCGAGGAGAGGTCCGTGAATGATAATATATTTCATGAGAGCCGCACGGTGTTTGTCTAAGAAGTAGGAGATAAGGCTTGGTATTTAATCTGCTTCACAGCAGAAAAGAAGCTGTGATAATTTCGGTATTCTTTCGTGTAAGACGAAATAACGTGGTGTCGGCCATATAGTAGAAAAATAATCGATTCGTCGATTTTATTACTAGAACTTGTGCACCGCAATTTACACATTGTGCACATGCGGGGACGGAATAATGCGATATATATATATATATATATATATATATATATATAAGTTTAATTTGAGTAAAACGTGTATTTTGCGTTCTCTGTCGAAATAACGCATCTAAGTCATAACTTATGTCAGCGCGTATAAATAGTTTAACAATTTATTTACACTGTAATATCACTTTCATTACTTTATTTCTTTGTAACGAAATGTTCCAAAAATAAGTTACGTGTGTGTGAATGTGTATTATTATTAATATTATTATTAAATATACGATCAATCGTTAATATCCTTTTTATCAATACATGTCGTCCTTAGTGAAAGTCTATTGTCATTAAACTATCGTTTGCCGTGCATGTCATTACAGTATTCGCAGAGTATATGTATCGAAATTATCTCCGCTCCTCGATAAGATTTCTTAAAGATTTATTATCTTTCTTCGATAAAATTTATTTTTTCAGTATCATCAGTTTTTGTATTCTCGGTGCCATTATCGGTTTTTATGATTTCCGGGGCCAGTTTCTGCATTTCTCGTTCCTTTAATTTATCATATTGATTCCATGGTTGTTCCTTTGAAGTGCCAAATATTACATATATGATACCACCTGCTATCGAATTGGCAGCAGCAATTAGGAAGACCAAACGCCATTGTTCCACACTTTGCTATAAATTAGTTTTATAATCGATATTATACAAAAAAAATTTTAAGTGTTTGCGAACATAATCTTTGTGCAAATTAAACTTACGTTATTATTCGTTAGTTTACCAACGACTGCTGGCGAGATGAAACCGGCCCATGTGATGATCATGTTGGCGAATCCGAGGAGGATGCTAGCATAGTTTGCACTGAGGTCGACGAAGTTTGTCAACGTGGCGGCGGAAATGGCACCATTAACTGCTGTACCGGTCATCATGAAGACGACCGCGAATAATGGATGACATCCGCTAAATCCGAGGGCCATAATGAGGATACCTTGAACGCCGGTACAAACGAAGGTGGCCAATTTCCTGACATTCGTCAAGCTCATTCGCTTCGTACGTAGCAGCCAGTCGCTCATGATGGAAAAGAAGTACGAGAAGATCATTCTGAACACGTGCGGTGCTCCTGCCAGGAGCCCAGTCTGAAAAAAAATGATCGAGATTTCGATTACGATTACGTGTAAGTATAACGATACAATCTACGAGGATACATTGATTCGATATAATAATTCAGAAATAATCTTGTACCGAGATTATGTACGCGAAACGCGTAACTTACAGCATTAATATTCCAACCGTGAACGAAGTTGAAGTAAGTCGGCGCCTGTGTCATCAGCGTCAAGAAACCCCAAGCACTGCTCCATTGTGCGGCAATGGTGATCCATAAAGGCCCTGACAGAATTATTGATCTCCAAGGTATTTGCGTTTTCTCTTCGTCGACAGATTTTGCGATGTTGTCCATGATATGATTTTTCTCATCGTCGGAGATTCGCGGATGCTGCTGCGGCGAATCGTATACGAGAAATTGCCATAAGCAGTACCTGCGATTTATGCGCGAATAAATCACCGAATAAATCATCGAGAAACTGCGAATAAAGCGTGCAAAGCATCTCGTCGCGAGTTTGAAATAATAGCGATTCTAGATGCACTCACCACAGTATACCTAGCAAAGACGTCACGTGGAAAGATGCACCCCAACCGAGGAAACTGCTGATAGCTGCACACAGAGGATAAGTAATTGCAGCTCCCACGGAACTTCCTGAAAATTAGTTGGAAGTTTGGTGTGAACACTGTTTGTTTCCTGTTGCATCTCGGTCTTACTACTACTATATCATGGAAATGATACTTTACCAAGATAAGCGCTAATGAATCTGCTTCTCTCGTTTGGCGGAATCCACTTCGCCGTCATATTGTGCATCGAGGGCCATATAACACCCTGAAATAAAAATAGGCGTTAATAATATTTTTGGATAAACAAGGAAACTTTAAAAATCAATCAACATTTGCTTTCTAATTTTTGCAAGAACGTAGCTTACCGCGATTAATCCTTGCAACATTCGAAGACTGATCAAGGCGTACAGATGCGACGCGTAAGGGACGAGAAACCCTAAAAGAGCCACTAATAAATTTCCTAAGCCGAATACAAGTTTCGTGCCGTATCGCCTGGCTAGGAGACCACCAGGCAATTGTGATAACCAGTGCAACCAGTAATAGGCACCCAATACCAATCCCTGTTCGTACTCGTTCCAGGCGAATCGATCTTCATACTAAATAAAATCGCGAGAATATCGAAGAAAACATCCCCGAAAAAAGTCGACATTAAGGAGATGTATTTTGTAAATTTTATTTATAAAATTTAAAAAAATATAATATTCAAAGATATCTTTGCAAAATACCGTAACATTTTCGGACGACGGCGTCGTGATCGAGAAAGACGAAGATACGTTATTATTCTCAGACGTTTCGTTGGTCCAGAATAATGTACTATTTTCTACATTGCATTGCACGACCGCTGCGGGTTTCGGATATGGTAGCACCATTGTGACTATGGTAAGGTTTAAGTTTAATCGCAGCATATAATTAATGGCGAAGCCACAAAAGACTAGAAACCATAAAACATCTCGGCAGGAAAACAATTCCTTACCTGTAACAAGTAAAGTACGAGGTCTTTATTCTTCAAAGAATTTTAATATTATTTTATCTTTGATATTTTAATATTATTTTTTTTAACAGGTTTCAAGGGAGAACGATTACACACAAAATGTGTGACTGAGAATAGTTAATTATATTACAGAATGAATTAAATTGAAAGACCCATGATACATACAATGTCTGCAAATTACGTGTAATATTTTTTACATTCTTTAATTGATGAGTATTTGATGAATTATAATAACATCCAGATGCGAAATAAAAAGAATATTTATCAGAAAAGTTTTTCGCGATAATTAAACATTTAAAATATTAAAACATTGTAAAAAAGGTTTTATCGAATAATATTGAATTTTTTAAAATGTACTTACTTTTCTTCATTTTTGCTAGTCTTTAAAAAACATTGGATATTTAATTAATAATCACTTGTAAATTATAATTTATCACTTTTAATATTTTCTTACAATACAATTAATATTTCAGGTGTTCGATTCGTTACGAGAGATGTCAAGAATGCAATTTTTTTTCTCGTGTTATATCAACATTTCTCGTTGAATATTTAAGTGAATTCTTATTTTAATAATACGAATTTATCTTATGGCAAATATGAATCCTTCTTGACTACCTCTCGTATGTATATGTTAATCAGTTTGTGTCACGGCAAACACTGCGTGACTGTTCCTCGAGCAGAATCGTGTGGACCGCAAAAATCTATGGAGGGATCCTCTACCCTCGCAGAAGTCATGATAAGTGACACGCTCTTGTTTTGTAAAAACCTTCAAATTCTTGTACTATATATTCTTGTGACGCAACGATTTTGTAATGTTGACGAGATATTTTTCATCGTAAATAATCGAAAAGTCTAATTCACGTAATTTATTTGTGCTTTATCTAATGTATATTTGATGTGATAACGCACATATTTTAGATGATTACAAGATAACAACGCCAATTTGCTAATGCGTTTTTATTTCACACATACACACTGTCTCTTAACAATTAAGAGAATTAATTTAATAACAATTAAATTACTATGTCATTAAAATAAGCATGAAATATATCTATATTATCCTTGTTTTTTATTTATAATAACAACAGAATGAGAATATATTTTCATTCTGTCATATACATAGAGTTTTATATATTTCTAGTACGCTCACATGAGAGATCTTATTGCATATCTTGATAAGATATTATGCATCTGAATGTATCATGAACAAATAAATGCAATCTTTTTCCGTATCACATTCGAATCGCGCACGAAACAGTAACGTTTCCAATGGCATTACAAATAGATCGCGTGATCGCTGAAAATTTATGAAAGCTACTGCAACCAATATTTATCTAGACGTAAATCATTAACAATTGCAGTGGAGCTACAAGCACACGTGATCGAATATTGTATATTGTTTCGTTTTAATTATTGGGACGAGTTAATTTGTTGCGCATACAATATTATATCGTAATTAAATTTGTTTTCATTTTACTAAAATATGGAGCTTGCAGAAAGAATCAAGAAAAATCTCGTCGGTTTCGCTTAAGCATCTCTACTTCAAGGTTTATAAAATATATTTCTAAGATAGAGAAATAAGTATTAAAACTTTGATTTTATTTTTCATGCCAAAATAGAGAAAGTTATTCCATTTCTTTTTACACACAGATAGATATTTTTCTTCTCTTTCAAAATTATCTGAATTATGAATAAACGAAAATTCGTAATCGTAGATTCTTACATGAATGCTTTTGTGTTTATTTATTTATTTAATACATCTTAAAAATATTACTGAGATGTGAATTATCAAATTGCAGTAAATCATCAGAATAACATTGATCTTTAAGTATAGTTCTTTCTTTAAGCACTATCGATAAAATGAGATTCAGCAAACTAGAATCTTGAATTGAATGACCCCTCTTGTGTCAATTTTAAACTGTCAAATGTGTAATACCAATTATGGAATGAATACAATTTCATGTATTATTATTTGTACAGTAGAGATTCTTTTGATTATGTTACAGCATTGAATACCGTCAATATGTATATTATATTATATACACGAATTATAACTAAGAATTTGCATATTTAAACATAATACAATAAATGTATAATTGCTCAGTGTTAAATAAAAAATCGATAATAAAGTTGAAATTTTAGAAAACTATAAAATTTATTTAAAAATAAAAGTTTAATTTGCATAGAAATCGCATCGCATACAAAGATGATCGTTTATTTAATTTTATCAACAAATAAAGCTTACATACATATATTGTTTCTACGCACCAACAAAATTGGAATTCTAATCGTCTTCTCATACAATCACATTTCTAATTGCTTTATAAAAGCGATAGCTATATGGGACCAGGCGCTATAATCAGTCACGTCATGATAATTACGTGGATGAATTAACTTTAATGTTTTAATTTCATACAAACTTCAACATTGCGACACAGCCAACTAAAACAAATCGTGATCAGCAGATGAGATAAAAATAATATTCACTCTTTACAATGGTAATAAATTTATAGATAATTTTATACTTTTTTACTTTCATCTATGAAATTTGGCAACCAATTTGAAATCTTTATCGAAAATTTAATATAATTTTTTAATATAATGCATGTATTTCGTTATTAATAATTAACTATATTTACCTTTAACTAATATTGCAAGATGATCATGATGAAATATAAGAGCCTAAAATGTCATAAATTACGTAAACTTCATCTGGAACAAAATATTGCGACAAATGAACTGATAAAACGTTAGCTTTAACAAAACAGGAAATATAATTACACATTAGCCGAAAATTATTTTCTTCATAGCAGAAGATTTCTCTACAAATAGATTTCTCTTGTGTAAGATTTCTCTCATTATCACTATTTGTTTATTCAGTAAAATTGTTTTTCAGTGAAAAACTTGACAAATAACTCACTATTCTTTTCCTAGTATCTATCGGCTTCTTTCAATCTCGCTATGTTCAATCGAACTATGAATGACGAATTTAAAAGATGTGTGAATGAATGCAAGATATGAATATTCAAGAAATAAAAATTTATATCTTTATTAGGTGTAATTGCAATGGCAATATTTGAATAATTTTAGTTTTGAATATATTTCGAAATTTGAGAATTAATCACTATATTAATATATATAATTTGCTTCTGCATTATTACTTTTATTATAATTATTATTAATTTAAAAAATTGAATCACACATACTTTACATTCATTCAAAATTACTATATTCTGACTCTACAAAAGAGATTTATACGCGGTACTTTATCGCGCGGTAGAGTCATCGTGTATGTCTAAACGATAATATCGTCGTTGTCACATTTTCAAGTAATCTGTATCAATATGAGCTCACTCTCGCTCTTACTTAATTAATAAATGTTTGGTTTGCAAAATATGTTTAACATTCTAAGTCACGCCTTATTAAAAAGTTTGCAACATGTGAAAAATATATAAGCGCTACACATTTCAGCATTTCTAATAATAAATGACGTTCGTATGATACAGTATTACAAAATCGCTTAAGTATGCTAAACATGCATGCCTGTCAAATCGTATCGAGTTAATTGCGATCCTTATGCTCCGATGTTCTTCTGCCTCTGTCTCTTCCAGCTGTGAAAGAAAGAGACAGAGAAACATGGGCAAGAATTTTGTGTCCCCCATCGAACAATCCTAAAATTTTCAAATATCCATCAAATGTTTACCTGGTTTCAAAAAATGCATAATTAAGGCCGAAAGAATGAGAAGTGTTTGTATTGAAATGCATTTTGCCTCTCCTGGAATGCATTGCGCTCATATTATGCCCCGCGATAATGTCGCTAAAATTTTATTATATCGAAATAATAACCATATAAATGATAATAATGTAATTTTGTGAAATTTTTTTCTTTAATTAATTATATTTATCGTACAAATCGCGATATTCTACGCGTTTTGTTAAAAATTAACAATTTATATACAGCATAATTTATACATGTTCTTCATCTCTCCTTGCATGAACTTTGCAACGCATTTTTCATCTCGTGTGTGTCTTGTTTCATCAAAATATATTTTATTACATTAGCTAATCACGAACCCGAAACCAAAGAGAACATCATCGGTTGATGCAATATCTCGTCTCCTTGCGATCGCAATATGCGACCGGAGTATCAAACATAATAAAATTTATTATATATGATAAATGTGTATACATGACACATTCAAGTCGTAATTAAACGGAAGCAGTTATTTCAAGGAAAGTTGACATTGAACTAATAAATATATATTAATAAGATTAAAATCATAGACAGATATTCGCACAACCAGTGTTAATAAAAAATATGACAGTTCTTATCTCATGTTTATATATGCAAATGAATCTTGGCACCAGATGATCAACTTAAATGAAGAGCTAATATCGCACGAAATTGATATCAATCGTAATATCTCTCTCAAGACATTCAATGTCAATCAATTGTGACACACAACTTCGTTCTCTTGATGCAACAACGCGTTTCACTTCCTCTGTGGAACAACTGGAGAAGAACAGGAAAAACAAGTATTTGCAAAAAGCAAGTAAGACACAGTATCTTTTAGTCAGAATTATTTTAAACATACTCGAGAGGAGATCGGCAATCGAGCGGGCGTTTTCCCTTTCGCATTCCTCGTGTTTGACCTTTTTTAATCGTGGTCGACCGGCAGTCTCTCAATCATCAGGAACTAATTACAGTAATCTTAACGTACGACTGGAGAAAAATGACCGTTTTGCAGTGAATTTCGCCTGTTGTAACAGATATGACGAAACGTACCATGTTATCACTCGTCGCACTTGTTTAAAACCGTAGCACTTGTATCAGCATGCTACTTTTCCACTTTTGCTGCCTTTAATTACGTATCACTGATTATACGAGCGCGTTGCAAAATTAGTAATACAAGTAGTTTTAATATTTTAATAATAAGTTTCAACATGTTCCGTCGCGTAAAATCTCTGCTATCTTTGATCTGTCACATGTCGGATAGAATGTAGAAACATGATATCAACATAGAATGGAAAAGAAAGTTTAAATTTACAATCTCGACATAATCTTTCTCGAGCTCTTAAATTAATTACTTGATAATATTCAAACTTCCCAGATATTCCTAAAATACTGATTACTGCAAGATCCGCAATTTGTAAATATGATAGTTTTACTATATTTATCCAATGTATTACACAATCTGCATTAATCCGCCAACGTATTACACAATCATATTTTTTTAAATTTCAATAATTTATACACAACATATATTATAGTAACTTCATATTTATTTGTGCTAATAAATAATTAATATAATATCTCTTAATCTATTAATAAAAATTATCTGTATTTTTTTTATTTGATACGTTCAAAGTTGCGAAATTTACGTCTTTTACACACACACACACACACACACACACACACACACCACACACACACACACACAAAAATTCTGGTCGCCACAAGTCCTAAAATTATATTTGCAAATATGATACGTATATACATATCTTCTTGTCGCATTAAAACACGATGACCCCAAAAATTGCCGCTCATTATACATTATCTAAAACACGTTCGAGAAATTTCATCTAAGTTAGAGATCTTATATGTTAATACGTGGGAATGTTTAAAATTTTATATTTGATTGTCTGAATTTTTAAATTTACACCTTTATTTTTGCACTTTTATTAATGAATGTTTAATCATGAGCAGACTCTCGTGGATGCCCCGCGGGGCATCCTGATGCTGACTTCGTCGCGATTTCATCAGAAGAAGGGGACACGCCGTAACTCCGCCGTAGAAAAAAAAACACACACTTTCCATGTGTAAGCTTAGTTAGCGTGGGGAGACCGGGTAAACACAAGAGTGTAATACTTGGACTTGTTTTCATCTCGACAGTCTTAATCCAGCCTTTAGCCGAACCAGTTCAGGAAATCGTGTTCGGGGAAACTGTCTCTGGTGTTGCATTCGGTGCCATTCCTAGACTCCGATCAGATCAAAGACGATATCGCTAGCAGAATATCTTGATATTTATAGTTTTTATATATTTTTACATATTTATATATTTTTACATCGACGAGTGAAAATCAGAGGACGTAGCGTGGAGATAATATCGCAAAACTGTTAAATGGTTATTTATATAATTAGTTGCTGACAAGATTATCACACGACAGATTTGTCGCTCATTTCGGTGTTTCATTACGTTACTAAATCTTTTCTGGAAGGAAAAAACGTAAAGCGTATGTAATATTATCGTCTGTATTTTTACAAAAGTATATTTTTACTTTGTATGTATTTCGATTTTCATTCATTCAATTAGAGGAAAAGAAGGTAATAAGAGCCAGCGCAGTAAGTAGCGCGCATATAAATTTATTCAAATTAGTAAAGATAAAATAAGATTAAAATTTAAAAAATAAAAAATTAGGCGTACGTTTCGATCCCTTTTTTGGGCCATCTTCAGCAATTAACGAGTGATCTAAAGATTATTATGCGTTACAGATGTAATTTTAATTGATTATAAATAATATTAAAATTTTATTTAATTTGCGTCATACTTACTGCGCTGGCTCTTATTGCCTTTTTTCTCTCTAAGTAATTATCAGAGCCTCTATATAATTTAATTGAATATTTCGATTTTATTTATTCAGTTACATTTATTCAATTATACCTTGCTGAATATTAATCGAGAGTTTTCAATACAAATAACATAATTTCCTTAGACTGAAAGAGGGTAAAAGGAAATTTCTAAAAAAAAAAAAAAAAAAAAAAAAAAAAATGCCGAGTAGCAAGACGAGAATCGCTATTGTCGGTGGTGGAGTGGCTGGTTTGGTGGTGGCTCGTCATGTGGTGTCCAGATTAGACATTTACAATATAATGCTGTTCGAACAAACCGATCATATCGGTGGCACATGGGTCTACACCGACGAAACGCATCTCGACAAGCACGGACTTTTGATTCACAGCAGCATGTATAAGAATCTTAGGTTCGTATAAATGACATATATTAATCTTAAATAGAAAACATCTCGAATACATTCGATTTAGCATCGTTAATCGTGAAATTAATCGTGAAAAATTAATTGAATATTTTTTTTTACGCACAATGTAAATACAGATTATGAATATTGAATCGCGAATACTCGATGTGAGTCAAAGGACACAACTCTAGAAAATAAAATTTTAAATTTTAAATAAACATTGCTACTTACTAACATAAAATTTCTAGCATTAGATATAATTTTTTGAACGTGTTTTAGATAATCATAAATAAACTTTTCATTAAAAACTGAATTTTTAGAGTTATACTCATCTTTTAACATTCGAGCGATTTAATTAGAATGTAAAAAATTAAGATATATAAAAAATTAAGATATATAAAAAATTAAGATATAATATTGTATATAATTAGGGAAAAGGGGATATTCTAATATAATAATTATTATGGAGAAATAAGCAGAATTGCATCAGTCAAGGAGAGGGGACTTTGTGACTTTATGAAACACGTGATGCCTCGTTTTTAAGGGCCGAATTGCATCAGTGGATCACTCTGTATTAGCTTGCGCGGATTACTTTTATCAAAAATATTTGTATAAAATTTTCGTGTACATAAATAATTGAAGCGCTTTAACCGATTTTCATCGAGCTTCTTTTAAGTTCAACATTATGAACTTATGTTTAAATTTTAATTATTTATACTCCGTTGTTCAGTATATATTTCGGTAGATAAAATGACATCATTAGATGACATCGGATTCTACCCGGTTCCCCTTTCTTTCGATACTCAATTGAGACAATAAGAAGTTTCGGTCCCATATCGCAGGGGAAATAAGCATATGAACGCGTAGACTCCTACACGCATATATATATACACGCGTAACACCCGGTCTAATGTATAAATGCGATAAACTTTGCCGATAAGCGATACACTTTGTGACATATTAACGAGACGATCGTCTCTCGGCGATCTGTTCCGGAAAGAAAACAAACGCGCTGATAATACGATAAATCGAAGTGTCAATAAAGATTCAAATCAAAAGCCAGATCGGAAGACAATACGGAAGACTCTAGAACTTACGCAGAGATATAAGAATGTTTATATGAAATCGATCAAATTGCAAAAAATTACACTTATTCATTTAATCCTCTACATGTCTGTTAATGTTTCGTACAGTATTATTTTCTCATTCATCTTTCTTTCCTCTCGCGTATCTTTGTATCCTCTTTGCTAATATGATCGAAAATCGAGCGATATATATTGCATTGTCAAGCTACAATCTTCAGCTTCTCTAATTGACTTTATTTTATTAGCACCAAGAAAAATTTATTTTATTAGATTAGAAACTTGGCAGATAAAATAAAAGCAAGAAAACTCAAAAATATTTTTCTAAACGTATTGAACGTTCTGAAATATTCTGAATGTATTTTTTTTTTCGTTATCTTCTAAATAAAATATAATATAATTTAATTATATAAGATAAAATGTGTAGAATAAAATATAATTTAATTATATAAGGTGCGCGAAGAGAGAAAGTCTTCCTATCTATTTTTTATTCTATCTCTGTCAAGTATGGTTTAAAATAACTTAAAGCTTATTTCGAGTTAAATACCTACACACACACACACACACACACACACACACACACACACACACACACACAACTTGCAACTTTGTTTATCGCGTCTCGGGTCGTCGTATCTTTTGAACCTCGGCATGTTAATAAAAATTGCGCGCGTGATTACCTCTAATATGAGAGGAATCATCTAAGAGAGTGCGATTTTCTGATTTCTCTTACAGAACGAATATACCGAAGGAAATAATGCAGATACCTGATTTTCCCTTTCAAAATCAGGAGGGTCCATCTTTTGCTCATCATAGCGTAATAAAGGAATATCTTTTGAACTATGCAGAACACTTCAATCTCTATCCTTACATTAAAGTGAGTTCTTGAATTATGTAGACTGTAAAACTCTTAAAATCGAAATAAATTATCTGTTCGTTCTATTTAAATATATGATATGGTAGGAGAGCAAGAAGAAGCGTAACGAAAACGTTTCTTCGCCAGTCTGTGAAGGTTCGTACTGCAACTTGTGATCTTTTAATTTTGGATTACGCTCGTTTTTTTTCCAGTTGAATACCCTGGTGAAGCACGTGGAGCCGGAGATTCTGAGAAACGGCCAGACGCTGTGGACGCTGACGTACGAGGATTTGGAATCTAAAGTAGAGACCACGAAAACTTTCGACGCCGTGGTGTTGTGCAACGGTCATTACACTGTCGGTCATATTCCGCATATTCCAGGTATCGAAAACTTCCACGGTGAATGCATTCACAGCCACCAATACAGGATGCCGGAAGTATACGCCGGCAAGAAGGTTTGCATACTCGGCGCGTCCTGGTCCGGTATCGATATCGCATTGGAGGTCTCGCAATACGCTGACAAAGTACGCGTACGCTCCTTATCATTAATTATCTTCGCCAGATGTAAAAAAAAAAAAAAAAAAAACACCTCTTTTTTTATCCCTTTAATACCTGGACTTAATATCGGATATAATCAATTGAGAAAGTTATTAAAAATCTTATCGTATAGACATAGCAATTATGTAGGCAGATCAATATCGATGATTTAACGTAATCTTTCTCTTGTTAATCTAGGTGTATTTGAGTCATAATTTTACGGAGCGTATCGACTCGAAGATGTCGAGCAACGTCGAGCAGAGACCCGGCATCGAGTCCGTCCAAGGAAACGTCTTCATCTTCCGCGATGGCTCCTCGGCGGAGGTGGACAGTTTCATATATTGCACCGGTAATGACTCGGTATATATTTGAAATATTTTCATGATTATTCATGATAATCAATTGTCGTCAGGTTACAAGTTCACGTATCCCTTTATGTCAACTAAAGTTGAGATACGTACGGACGATAATCACGTTGAACCCATCTACAAGCACCTGGTGCACATGGATTACACGAGGCTGTTCTTCATGGGTTTACCGGCGATCGTGATACCGTTCCCGATGTTTCATATTCAAGCACAATATATTCTCGGAATTCTCGAAGATCGCATTCAATTGCCGTCGTCGCAAGGAATGCGCGAGGAATACGTGATCGAGAAGAAGTCCCTGTTGGACCAAGGCATTCAGGTAAAGACTCGAGATTCATTTCTCAAGTGTCTCTGTGATAGAAGGAAAGTTGCAGTTTAAGGAATGGTGATAGAATAGCGAAAAGATATTCTTTCTTAAATAAGAAACGTAGTACAATATACACATATGTGATATACTAGTATAAATTTATCTAAAAAAAAAAAAACAAATTACATTACGTTATAATAATTGCCTTCTTCACCGTTAGCTGAGACATATCGGTAAACTCAAAGACAGGCAATGGGCTTATTACGATGAGATCGCGGCCGCTGCCAATGTGCCGAGTTTTCCACCGGTGATCAGGAAGATCTTCGATCACGTTAGCGACATGCGTGACATAAATTTCACTACTTACAAGAATTATCAATATCGCATCATCGACAATGAGAACTTCAGCGTGTGCTGTTGTAAGCCTTGTTAGGGTCCACGTGAAAAAAAAAGAAAAGAAAACGAAAAGTGAATGAAGTAATCTTATCGCAAAACGGTCGCACGAGGTTCAAAAGCCGGGCCCGACAAACTGTTTGTGTCTCCCATCAGTTGCAACACCATTTCATCACGAGTCTGTAAACATCTTTGCGGTTCGAAAACAAATATTTTGTTCCAGTCAGAACAATTTGCGGATTGTTATAAGAATGCGAAACGAACAAAAGCACCGGACCCGTTTATTAGACTGATGCATTAATGAGGGTGTTTATCACTGATTATGACGCGCTTCTACGCAAGATCGACTCGCAATGTAACTTATTATATGCTAAACGATTGCTAAGAGAAGATAATTAAAACAGAGAAACAACAAGGTTATCGCTATTCTTGCAATGTATGACGAAAATGTAACATACATGTATATTCTGGCATAAATAATCAATCGCCAGAAATCTTTACATATTTGCAATAAAAGAGCAAGAATTATATTTATATCTGTTATCTTTATGACCTACATTAGAAGTTATACTCGATCGTTTTTCTTATCCTTATTTCAATCAACGCGTTTGCACTATGTTAGAGAATTGGAACACTTTTATTTGGAACAATTAATTTAAATACACGAGACTTTGAACACGAATAAGGGTAAAACATAAGAGACAAATGTATATATTATAGTCAACTACATTATTTTTCTTTTTTGCCTCTTACTTGGATAAAAAATAAATTTGATATGCGCACAGATTTTCAATTTAACTTTTTAAAAATGAGATTAAATATGAGAAGAAATAAGTATAGAAGAACTTTAAATAAATACACTCGTAAATATATATTTCGGAAGTGCATAGTTCTTTGATATTACAATATATTAAAATTCTAATCGTAGTTTTCTTTCTCTTGTTGTATAGGATATAAAAATGAAAAACTTTCCTATTCTCCTATTCTTGCCCGATGATGAATGATAGATACAATGTCACGCATATATATGTATCATTAGTTTAATTACTTAATTGGAAATACTATAGTGTGACTTATATTACAGCGCTTTAACAGCAGGATTACAATTCGTCATGCGATTTTTGAAGATGATTTATCACGAAATCATACAGATCGTCGAGATTACGTGAGCCATTGTACTCGGAAACTTTACGTCCGTCTCGATACAAGTACAATGTCGGAAAACCGTCCACTTCTTGTTCATTGCACAATTGTTTGCTTACATCGAGTGTGCAATCAACCTTAACGATATTCACGTTATTGTTAGCGAAAAACTTCTTACCCAATTCCTCCCATGTGGGCGCCAAGCGTTTGCAATGTCCGCACCAGGGTGCGAAGAACTTTACAAAAGAAAAACCTTTCTCGATACCATGCTTGAAACTGTCGGCTGTCAAGCTTAATATAGCATGCGGAACACCAGTGTTTTCACTCTTTCGACTCGATTCATCTGCATCCTTACCCAGCATCATCGACACATAGGCTTTCAGCTCTTCGTGAGTGCGCTGACCGGTGTATTTATCTATCTGGAAATTTATATTCCATTTTTTTTCCGAAAGAACAATATCAAAACACTTCTATGTGAAATAATTCTCCTTCTTTTTCAGAAGAAGGAAAAGAAGAAATAATTCAATCAATGATACCTTTTTTCCATCTTCGATCCATAACAATGTGGGATATCCTTTAATGTCAAATTGGCCACAAACATTACGATGCTGGGTGCAGTCTATCTTAGAGATACTAACTACATCATCATTACGAAGACTGTTGGCTAATTCATCCCACGTTGGTGCTAATTTTTGACAATGTCCACACCAAGGTGCATAAAACTTGACAAAATGATGTCCAGAAGAAACATGTTTTTCAAATGTGTTTTCTGTTAATTCTAACAATCCATTTACTGCTTCTGGAGGAGATGGTGCAACATCTTCAACCTGGAAAATAATTGCTATGATATTAGCAATTTGACATAAAGAATAACATAAGACCCAAGATAAATCACGTGTAAAAGTACACACCATAGAGGAACTACCTAGTTGTTCATTAATAAAGGAAGTCAAAGAAGGTAAATCTCGAGTTCCTCTAAATTTGATGCCTCTGGTTTCTCCAATTTTATAAAACTTTAGCCTGCATTTATAAAAATTTCCAAATATATTATAATGATTATATTATAATATAATGATTTTAATGTATAATTTCAGGACTATTTAATAATTTATATAGTATATGACACATAGGAATATATTGCCAGACATTGAAATGTTAAAATTATATAAACTATACTTGTATAATATACATGAAAAGTCCAAATTCATTTGAATAGAACTTTTGTAATGGAAATTTCATTAACACAGATGATAAATTAAGATAAATGAAATTACGTAGGATAGCCAGTAACATCTTGTTCACTACACAGCGTACTCTCAGTTGTACAATCAACTTTGGCGATTCTTATGTTACTATCCTCCTCATTTGACATTTCTGCTAATTGCTCCCAAGTAGGACCAAGTCTTTGGCAATGTCCGCACCTTTTTAAGAGAAGGAATTTGTTATCCATCATAAATATAATACATTACTCCAAATAGAGAAATCATTTTTTCTTTCTCTATCTTTTAATTTATATCACAATAAATATAACATCATATAAATAATAATATATGTATATCGCAATGTGCATTTTTTCATATATTTACCATGGTGCGTAGAACATAACAAAGTGATTCTTCTTTTTAATCTCCGTAGAGAAATTCTCGTTAGTATACTGAAGAGTAAGTACATCCTCATCGTGGCCTTTACTAACTTGGCTCAACATAAGTAGAAAGAACAAGATCTGTCGTTTCGACACGAAAAAATCCGCAGAATTGATCGCCATTGCAAGTCTATTCGCACAACACTCGATCTTTTCGCAGAGCAAAGTCTCCTCACGAGGAATACAAAGGAATCGTCGAAATTCTTCACCGACACATTCGGAGCTTTTTAATCCCGAAGTTGCGCCTGTCGCACCGTGTTGAACGAGATACTCTTAAAAGGACGTCTATCCCGCATAATATTATGTTAAAACAAATAATATTTTTAGTGTTGTATATTTTGAAAAACTATAGAATTTTTTTCGCAACCGCAGGCCTGTTGCTCCGAGGCTCGCGCGAACGGATCGAATTGCCGATTCCGCCCTCCATATGATATACGTCAGTGTAAGCAACTGTGAAACTGGAATTACCCTAGTTCAGAATTGACACCACGCAATGTCACTAGTAGACCGTTCTTGTCCGAAGCGTAAAGGCGAATTCGCATATCCGACGTACGATAGTTCGATATCCAATAGAAAGTGTGGATTCTACGGACATTTTTTGTCCCTAGAAAACAAGTTCTCCTATTGGATATCGGAAGTCGGATATTAAACGCAGCCGTGAATCCTCCATTGGAAGTAAAATGCAGCGTTTTCTGTCTGTTCGTTTGTGACATTGCAAGATTTTCTGACGATTTTGTAGTCTATTATTTTTGGCCTACGCTTATTCGGTCGATATATAAACAAATATTTTAATCCTCCAAAAACGAACATTGTCATTTTTATTTGAGTATAGGAAGCTTATACATCTAACAGATTATTGTTTTCTTAACGAGCAACGAGTTTATAATTTTTTATTTTTCGTATTCTATTTTTTGCGCAAAAATACACACGTAAAACACACATACGTAAATAACAGCTTGTTTCGTCTAAATTGATGAGAAGAAAGTCTACATTTTGCATATACGTATTTACCATAATAAATGTTGAAGAAACTTGAATATCGTTACGTGACATTGTAATCGCAAGTTCGAATAAAATAAATTTGCATCTCTATGAAGAGATAAAAGATACAAAACATAACGAGAGACTCGCGTGGACAACAGTAGAAACGTCTATAGCTTTAAATTTCAAATGTGATTTCATCAGCGTAGTGGAATATGTGCTGATTCGTGAATATGAGCGTATTCGATAAATATTTTGACATAAGAGCTGTATAAGCTTACGGTATCTAATTACTGTGACTCGTCAATTTGTAAAAGTCTGTTGTCATCCGTGGACGCGAACGGACGTTATTGAAAAGCGTTACCATACGTGTCCTTTGTTTGGACTTTTGTTTGAATCCTATTTTTAAATGCTGTTTTTGGCCGTATAAATGGGACTTTTACCTACCAGGTGTCATTAAATCGAAGGAAGAAAAAGAAAAAGTGAAATTTGTAAAAAGATCTGAAAATATGATCTGAAAGTACATACGAAGAAAGTGAAAGAAGGTTCGGAAATCGAAGATATATAAGAATGTAATTTGTCAAGTTTTGCTCAATGTAGAGAAGGTGAGTCGGGAAGATAAACAATTTAGTTTCCTCTCCTTGTATGAATAAGGATATTTTGAACAGAGATAAATATAAAACATGAAAATAAATTCCTTTTTTCAATTATAATACTGTTGAAAAGAAATGATGTCGCACACACGAATTAAGGTTATAATATTCATTTATACTATAACTGTGTAAACAATAAGTTTATGTATAGAATATTCGCGCAATTTTTTTTTTGTTTTTCTATGCGTATATAATCTGTGTGTGAAAAATATAAAAGTTTAATTTTCTATAAAAGGACAAAGATATAATAAGATCGATAAAAAAAATTGAAAATTTAGGAACTTAATAAAATAGTTATACATATGTTATTTTTTTTGCTTCTATTAAAAAATAAAGGTTTATTTTAACCTCTTAAAAGATGTTAATGTAAAAAGCACAAATAATATATATATATATATATATATATATATATATATATATATATATATAGAGAGAGAGAGAGAGAGAGAGAGAGAGAGAGAGAGAGATTTTCTTTAATCATAAATATATTAAACATTCATCTCATTTAATTCAATCTTATAAAGACATTGCGTGTGTGTGTATGTGTGTGTATGCATATGCATTTAATTTATATATTACAGATTAAAATGAATTTGCGTGAGAATATTAAAAAAGCAACGTCACTTGATTATATAGATAATAATGCTAGGTTCTTTCGACTATCAGGATTAAGTCAAGCTGCAAAAGATCGAAAGATGAATAAAAGAACAGTGAAGAAACCACGAAACATACATGTTTGTACATATGTTAATATATAAAGCTAGATATACAAGAGAATATTTAATTTTGTCTTACATTTATATTTTTATACAAAAAAATTATCTATCTTTATTTATTCATTTAATTCTAGTTAGTGGAAGACTCCGATGATGATAGCGATGATGTTGATAATTTTGTAAATAATAAAGTTAAACCTACTTTTGACAAACATGAGATCTCTGCTGCTATTAAAGAGGTGAGTTAACATTCTCAGCTTTTAAAAACATAATTAGATTATTAATAAAGAGATATTTAATATTCTAATTGGCAATAATAGCATCCAATTAGGATTTTAAGGTAAAAAAAAGTTGATTTTTAGCTCGTCAAAGATATATATTGTTGAAATAAAATGTGTGCACTTTTTATATTTCAAGCAATTATGTATCTTTTAGGCATTCATAAAAGTTCAATAATATAAGCAGTTAATATCACACAGGTAAATGGTGGTCGTGACCTTTCAAATAAACATTGGGAAAGGACTTACATGAGACAGCTTGAGAATATAATTAACTCTGAGAAAGAAATATCTCCGAAAACTTCAGATCATAACACTGTAACAGCGTATTCTGGAAGTCAATCTGAGAACTTAGACGATATAATTATTAAACAGAAACATAGACTGTTTAAAAATGCTGCAATTATGGGTCTTGTAAAACTAAATCAACTTTCATTAGAAAATCTAATTAGTCCAAGCAGTGAAACCTCTGCAAGGAAAGAAGACAAATTGGAAGCTTTAGTAAGTATATAATTAAACATCTCTGACATATAACATTATGTTATAATTATTTTAATATTATAATAATACTTAATTATTATTATAATTCAATTGTAAAAAAATATTCCTCACTTTACAGCATGAAATGGTCGATACATACATAACAGACAATGATGAATATAATAATGATGGTCAAGTGGAATCAGTTCCTCTTTATGAAGATTCTGAAATCTTTGTTCACCCTTTACAAATGGGAATAGATGAAAAAAAATTTAAAGACATAGATTTTGCTGTATCGCGTATTGGTAAGAAGACAAAAAATATACCTGAAGAATATTTTCTTGGGGCATCTAATGATGATTATTTTAACTTTGTAAAGAAGGAAAAGAATACAACATAAATATTATATTGTATTTATTGAAAAACATAAACATATATAAAAGGTAATATAGAGGCAATACTGTCATATTTATTCAACGATCCAATAAATGACGAGCTGATATAAGTTAGAATATGTAAATTTATGCAGACTCATACCATTAGGATAAAAGTATGCAAGATTGTGAAGTTGTTATAGATAGTCCCAAATGCATATTTATTAAGTTGAAACAATGTGTATCAATAAAAATAATTTGGGAATATAATATTATTTGGATAATATAAAAATTATTATATAATTATTATATATTATCAAAATTTTCAAGGAACATGTCACAATGGATTATAAGATAATGAGATAGCAATGTTTCACACAGCAGACTATTTTGCAAGCTGCAAGCTTTACTACATATACGTTTCATAGCTTTAATGATAGTATACTGGTGCCTTTTGTAAGCATAACAAGATTGTAAACACGAGACTTAATAAAAGAACTTGACTTTTTGTGCAATAAATGTTAGTCGTATATTGTTTCTGAAAAAAAGTATATATTTCCAGAAAAGGATATACTATAGCAACTTTCTCGCGAGTCATTATGTTGCTATAATTTGATATAAGATGGTATACTATATGTACTTAGCACAAAATACCTACTGCATTTCTTTGTAAAATAAATAGTACATAAAAAATATAATGTTAATTGCACATAATAAAATAGATCAGTAATATAAAAAGAAGCTGTTACTGTTTTATATTTAATTTTCATATTAATATCTTGAAATTATATGTTTATCTATGTATGTATATATATGTATGTGAGCATATGTTTATAAATTGTTTATATATCTAGAACCTTCATTCTTAAAATATTTTATTAGATCCCCTTTATTTTATACTATACGAGGCACTGAGAAAGCAAAAGCTAGATATGTAACATTTCGAGAAAATTCTAGTTAAATATAGATAATTATAAGAGAGTGTGTATAAATTTAAAAACAAGAACTAAAGTCTATAAACTTTAGCTCTTTGAAACAGTGACATTCTCTATTTGCATAGAACTTGTCTTTATATAGAATTATGCAAAAAAAGAATATCAGTTTTATAAATAAGCTTAATTTTAATAATTTTTAACTTACAAATATATGGTTTACATTGAGCATGCAATAGAAAAACTGTTTAATTTTTAGGTTTTATAAACTTTTATGTCATTTCAGCACATGACAATAACGATAATATAAACAATAATATAATTAAATCAGTTAAATATAATAAAGTAAAATATTGTACTTTTTATTTTAATTTTAATTGTTTTAATTGTGTGTAAAAAATTAAATCTCATTTAAATTTGTCTTTATTTTTGAAAAGATATTTGGTCCAAAAAGTTTTGCACCACACATGCATTACATTCATTGTTAGATGTTTGTTTCTTATCATTTTACGAAATAGTTTAGATTTTTTTTTAAATATATCTAAAATGTGGTAATAATTGAAAATTATTATACAAAATAGATATTTTTATAAGCAAAGAAATTTTTACATGAATTAACATTATATGTATTAACATTATATACATGTTATTATAATCTTATTGCAAATATGGATTTATTTTTTAAGATCTTAATTTTAATGATTATACATATTATTACTCAAAGAATGTGAAAAATAAAAGCACATTTGTTGGACTAATATTGACACTAGATTGTGACAAAGTTCTATCAACCACATTGTAGCTTTATCATCAGTAATAAATTCCTTAAACACATGTTCTATATTTTTAATGATTCAAAAAAGTTGTAAAAATAGTTATTTGATATAAATTAGACTAATTTTATATTTTTATCAAAAAATATAAAATTTATATTGTGCCAACATTAGTGCACAAAATAAATGGCATTTTACTTTATACAAAAATATATATAAAAATATTAATTTGAATTATAATATTAATTTTAATCATTCAGTTTTTATGTAAATATCAATATTGATATCCAATCATTAGTAATATTATATTCGAGTACAAATGTGACTACATGTCAAGGAAATTATAAAATAATGATACATACAATTTATAACATTGTTTAGAACAGAAGTAAAACTCATATTTGACAGGTCGAGATAATGTACTTTTCATAGTAATACTAAATTCATATGGACGAAAGTTTGACAGAAGCCTTGAATAAAAATCAAAACAGGCATTTTTACAGGAGAAGCAATATTTTGCTTCGTCTAAGTATCGGACCAATGTATATGGTATTATACTCGCATCATATGTTATTCTGCAAAAGTATAAAAATTATTATTAATGTATTATATATTTCAAGCATCAAATTATATACATATACAACAAATAGAAAAAAATAGAAACAATAAAAACCTGGATTTTAGGAGATGTCTAGCTGACAATTCAACAAGACTTGGCAGTATTATGTCTAAAGTGTTCTTATTAAATGTAATACCATAACTATTCTGCAAAAATGAATTTCCAGAAATATCTACAGATGACAATTGCAAATGTTGGATCATTCCTGGTAAAAGCAATAAATTGTTGTTTGCCACATTCAATAATTTCAATTTATTTAAAGTTCCAATGCTTTGTGGTAATTGTGTTAACATGTTGTTACAAATTTTCAACTCTCTTAAAGCTCTTAGCTGTCCAATTTGTACTGGTAATTCAGTTAACTATAAATAATAAATTATTAATAATAGTTGTAGAAAATTAAATCTTTCTCATAAATAAAATTGATTTTATTAGTTAATCTTTTGATACTATAATAATACACACAACTTACTAAATTATCCCTAATATCTAGGAAATATAAGTTGCTCCTAAGTGCAGCTTGCTCTAGCCATGTCCACTTAGATTGAATTGATTTTCCAAGATTATTATGTGACAAATTAAGAGTTTGAAGATGAGGCAAAGTGCCCAACTCCTTTGGTAAAAAAGAAATTTTATTGTTTGACAAATCCAAAAGTCTTAAACTCTGCAATGTCAGAATTTGTCGATCAAAGGACTTTCTATCCAACCCACTCAAAAAAAGTTGTTCGGTCATTCGTGGGAATCCTTGTAAAATTGGATATTCGGATTTTTTCTTCACCACAACTTTTTTCAATGAATAAAATTCACTTGAACTGAAAGTTGTATTAGATTTAAGAATATATTTCTCTATATCTTTGCAATATCCATCCGTTATATTTTTCAATATATTAAGAAAGCTTTTCAACTGGATAGCATTACTTTGAATGATTAGATCATGACAGGGTTCTATCAAGCTTATTGTAGCTTTGCCATCGGTAATAAATTTCCTAAACACTTTTCTTATGTTGTTTTTGATCTGAAAATGTAAAAAAAGATTGTTTTATTTGTCCTATATTTCTTCAGGAATGAAGAGACATGCACAGTTCTAAGATTGTGAGAACAATAACGAAATATTACAACTAATTTATCTTATTTATATAATTTTGAGAGAAATCTATATATAAATAGATGATTTATGATTAAGCAAGGAATCTGTGTCACATATTACCTTGTACTTAGTTCCTTGCTTGTTCATCCGTGTCCAGAAATGGAAGCATACATCGTCATCCTTAACCTTAACGTATGCTAATATAGAACGTTGCGATTTTCTACGCAACGACAATGTTCTATCGTAAATCTCGATATTACAATGTAACTTCATTGTTTATTGTTTACTGTCTATATTGTTTTATATAGATATTATCAATTCAAGTTGGATTGACTGCGTCAATGTCAATATTAAATTGAGTTGAATAATTATTTCACGAGACTATAATATCACACACACGCACAACAATACAAGTTAGGCAGTATCACGTTTATCGAGTTATCATTTTTTAACTAATTCGATTATTTATTCAAAATTTGTAAACTGTTATTAGCCGCGTGAAAAACGATGTAAGGCTACAAAAATATAATGTTTAATATATTTTACATATCGCTATAACGTATATTATATAGAAGTCTGTGTCGCTAACACACAAGTAGTAAAATAGAAATGGAAAATTTATATAAATGTATGTCCGTTGGAAAAAACCGTTACGTACTAGTCGGTTGTATACATACACGGTTCGTAAAGGCGTGCACGTTTCCGAATGCGCGTGAAAGAGTTGTCATATTTGTTGGTACGCTGACCCGGTTTTTGCGCATGCGCGGCAGTAAACCACTTGAAAACAGCGACGTATAACGTGGATATAATATTATGGTCGTAAAAATCTTGGCGGACTCGGCACACAGATTAGATATAAATAGAAATCTTAGATAAGATTATATAATATATTTTATATATATAATTAATATTATAATTTATATTTAAACAATATATTAGAGAATTTACAAATTTTTAGAAAAATTTTAGCGACACCTCTTTTTGCTTGCGCTAGATACCTTATTGATATCGCGCATGCGCGGTAAAAACCGGCCCGCGTATCACACTTGCAAGTGATGGAGGAGGGAGGGGGGGGTGTGGTAGGGGAATAATCCCTTTCTATCTCTGGGAACATTGGCGGGAATGGAGTGGAATAGAGCGCCGCAGCGTGTGTACGATACACGGACGTAGAAGTGCGTAACAGTAAACGAGTGCGTATATACGCGTGATTTTGTGAAAAGTGACAAATTTTCGTCGTTCATCGCGCGCCCGTCTCAATCTTTATCGCGGGAATCGAGGCTCGTGACACCGACGGCGTTATTTGTCTCCTCCGTTAATGATCTGTGTAAGTGCGTGCGTGAGACGAGACACGCGGCTCTGCCGCCGAGCTCTTGACGCTCAATGAAATCTCGTAGGTTGTAATCTCGTTTAAATATCACGCGCAACATAACCCACGTAATCTCCCGTAATCAGTGAGAATCGGACGTCGCGAATCATCGATCGCGATGTCATCCACGAGATGAGCGCCCTAATTCTTAAAGATTTTTCTTCACCGTTGATACATGAGCCGACAGCTGGTCACGCGATTCATCACTTGTCTCGCATTTCTTTTTTTCGTCGCTACCGAGTGTAACAATATATAGCGAGTAAATTGATGCCATATGCGATGAATAGTTGCAGTTCTATAAACATTCGTTTTTACATGTAACGCAGAAAGCGAAGAAATATGTGTTTCTAAAGTGGCATATTACAAAGATATATATATTGATATTGATATTGCTGTGTTTGCCAATATAATACGCATGTATAGTAATAATATATTAACTTAAAAAAAAAAAAAAAAAAAAAAAAAATTAATGGAGCTTTACATTTTCAATATCCAGACCTATCTTTTTATATTTTTATATGTACATCTCTGTTCTGGGGATTAATATATCTCTGCTCTGAATATTTGCAAATAATATGTATTCATATCTCATATTTTAAAAAATATGATTATGTACTTCTAATATAATCTTTGCACAACAAATCATTTATGAACTGAAATTATGTTTCTATATTTATTAAATTATTTAGGGATTGATAATAGGAGGGATGATAATAATATAAATATTTTTTATAAACTAGAATCATGCCACCTACTGTGCCAGAGAGCGAATCAGATTCTAACAACAGAAGATTGTCCCGTAGCAGGAAATTTGGTGATATAGAAGAACCAATTGAAGCAAGTGGTTCGACAGCTAATACAACTCCATCTGTATTGGATTTATTTGTTAAACAATCAGCGAAAAGGAAAAAACTAAACACTGAAGCAAACCATGAAGCAAAAATATCTGATCGACAACATGAAATAAATGTGGAAACGAATAAAAATGGTACAGTAGAATTTGATAAGGAAAATCACAATCCACAAATAAACCAAGATCAAGAAGAAAATGCAGAGAAAAGAACGAAAATGGAAAACCATGAAGAAATATCTCAATTAAAATCTCAAGTTAAGAAAACACTTGTTGTAATTGAACGATGCGATTATTGTAAACAGAAATTAGATGATGAAACAAAGTTGTATCAGGGACATCCAAACGGTGCAATGGAAGAACAGATAGCTTTAACGGATCCTAAATTGTGTTTATTTACAGGAGATGAATCTTTTATACATGAAAGCGATGAGAGACCACAAAATAAATTAACTTATTTTAGGTGAGTTTTGTGTATTTTACCATTTACTTTATATATATATATATAGTATGTGTGTGTAAAGCACCTCTTGATATTATACAGACTGATGGAAAGATGATTCTTTTTAGTGTTTATGACAAGAATGGGCATCTGTGTGCCTTTGACACTGGACTCATAGAGAGAAATGTAATGTTATATTTTTCTGGATACATGAAAGCTATTTACGAAGAAGATCCTTCTCCTGAAGGAGGTGTACCAACAAAAGATATGGGGCCAATAAACGAATGGTATGTTTCTGGATTTGACGGAGGAGAATTAGCATTGATAGGTTTTAATACTGCATTTGCGGAATATATTTTGATGGAACCGTCTGAAGCATACGCACCGTTCATGGATGCTGTTAAAGAAAAGATATATATGAGCAAATTAGTCATAGAATTTTTGCTAGATGAATTTAGTCCAACCTATGAAGACTTATTAAACAAACTTCAAGTGAGTTTATTATCTCATATATTTTAACATTTTAATTTATTTTCTCGACATTTATATTGTATCATTCTTTCGTTATTGCAGACTGTGGTACCTCCTAAGGGTATGACGAAGTTCACAGAAGACACATTGTTGCGTCACGCACAATTTGTTTGCGATCAAATTTCTTCGTTCGATGATTCTGCTAATGTAGATGAGAGTCTTCTCATTACGACTCCTTGTATGCGATCTCTTGCAAATCTCGCTGGTGTCACATTGGGTAAGAGAGCAGCAATTCGTCGGACGAGGCGCGAGCAAAAAGTTAAGAAGCCTGCCTGGACAAAGGCTACGACAACAAAATTAGTTAACAACATGTTTGAAAATATTTTCACTGATCAACTTGCTAAGCATGATGATAAAATACCGACGGTATGTATATTGCTATATTATATCATATTTTTACGATTATTAATTATAAAATAGAAGTTAAAAACTTTTTTTTCTGTTTGCTAGGGACCTAAGAGACAACGATGTGGTGTTTGCGAAAACTGTCAACAACCTGACTGTGGTGTTTGTACTTCTTGTAAAGATATGACAAAATTTGGAGGCACTGGAAGAAGTAAACAAGCATGTATCAAGAGAAGATGTCCAAATATGGCAATCCAGGTATAAGTCAAATTTTTAAGCTTGTGTTACAATATGGTCACTTGTCATTAAAGTGGTATAGAAATAATATATATTTAAAAATGTTTTTTATATTTCTTTTATATCTCTTCATTATAATATTTATTTAAGTACATTTCTATATATGTAGGAAGCAGATGATTCTGATCCAGAAAATGAAGAGCAATATGAAAGTCTAGTAGAAGATCAAAAAGTGGAAGAGAAACCGAAAAAAGACTTTAAAGAACTTAAAAAGGATATAGTATGGGAAGAAGAAGATAAAATTGTTGATGGACAAAAAACATATTATAAATCAGTCATAGTTGGAAATGAAAGAATTCGAATAAACGATTATGTCTTGGTGGAGCCAAGGAATCCGGCAATTCCTTTACATATTTATAAAATTATGTTTATGTGGGAAAATAAGTTTGGAATAAAACAATTTCATGCAAATTGGTTTCGTAGAGGTACCGATACCATACTTGGTGAAACTTCAGATCCTATAGAATTATTTCTAAGTGACGATTGCGACGATGTACCATTTACATCTGTTAGTTCGAAAGCAACCGTTGTCCAGAAGAAAATGCCTGACAATTGGGTTGAATTAGGTAAGAATGTCTGATAAACGAAATTACTTATTAATTTAATTTTCCCAATATTTATTTCTGTATTTACATAATTTTATATTACAGGTAATATGGATATAGATGATGAAATAAAAGATATAGATGGTAAAACATTCTTCTATCAAATGAGATATTCTCCTGAAACTGCTCGATTTGAGACTCCATTACCGAATCCGGAATGCCCGCGGAAAGAAAATAGTCATCGATTTTGTCCCGCTTGCGCTCGACTAAGGGCATTAGAACAATATAATACACCTAAGGTAAAAAATGTTTAATAAAAAGTTGAATTCTAAATGTCTCGAAAATATAAATTACAGAAATTGTCTAAGAAGTCTCATTTTTGTCTACTTAGGTCTTTGAACGTATAGAAGAAAAGAGCAGTAAGGAAGTGATTTATGGAGTAGTGAAATATAAAGATGAAGAATATAGAGTTGGCAGTGCAGTGTTTTTGTACCCAAGTGCTTTAAAATTTAAGCATAAACAGATGTTTCAAGAAGCTGAAAAACCAAAAAAGGAAATTGTAGATGAAGATATGTATCCAGAGTTTTATAGAAAAGTTCAATCAGAAAAAGCAAAATTTTCAAATGTTGATACACCCGAACCTTTCCACATTGGTTATATAAACGCAATTTATGCCGGTACAACTGATTTAATAGTATCGCCATCAGACATTTATATTAAAGTGAACAAAATGTACAGACCGGAAAATACTCATCGAGATGTAACATTAATGGAGCAAGCAGACCTTAACATGGTTTATTGGAGCGACGAGAGTAAGTCATATATAAATATAATTTAAAACATCATTTTCTCATGTTAATTCTTTGTCATTTTAGATTCCATATTTCTAATATTATTGACTAACAGTCTGTGTATTGACATTGTATAATATAATATTGTATTGTTAGAAATGTAAAATAAATCCTACACATCTATATTACATAAATTTTATACCTTTTTAAAATAATTAATCTTTGTGCTTTTTCTGTCATAGTATGCAGCGTAAAGTTCTCCGAAGTTGCTGGTAAATGTTACCTAGCATATTCTGAAAATCTGAGCGAATCTATTGAAGAATGGTCTATGGGTGGTCCAAACAGATTCTATTTTACTGAGGCATATAATGCTAAAGAGAAAACCTTTGATGAGCCACCCTATAATATTATTAATATAGGTAAACCTGGAAAAGGAAAAGGGAAGGGTAAATCAAAAGCAAAGAAGGTGGAGGAGACTGAAAATAAACCAGTTATTGACAAACCTGTAGACTATCTTATTATGACAAGAAAATTAAGAACATTAGACCTTTTTGCTGGTTGTGGAGGTAAATATATTTTGTTAAAGCATACATATTCCTTATAAGCTATGCATATATATTTAAATATTATAATTATAATTATAACTGTCTTCACGCATTTAATAGGATTATCTGAAGGATTGCATCAATCCGGGATAGCTGAAAATTTATGGGCAATTGAGAAAGAAGAGCCCGCAGCATATGCATATCGCTTAAATAATCCAAAGACTACAGTGTTCTCAGATGATTGCAACACGCTGTTACGAAAAGTGATGAATGTAAGCTTTGTTCTACATTACATTCTAATTCTTATAATTCGTGTAATGTATCAAAACATTATTATATTTCTTAATCATTTTTCTTTATAAATTATAAAAATTTATATGTATAAAAAGAGAGAAGTAGAGACTATATTGGTTACTCTTTTGGGAAATTTAATAAAATATGTTCCTTTTTTAGGGTGATTCTACGGATGATAGTGGTCAAAAACTTCCCCAGAAAGGAGAAGTTGAAGTTTTGTGTGGTGGACCACCCTGTCAGGGTTTCAGTGGCATGAATCGCTTTAATTTGCGGCAATACTCGTTATTTAAAAGTTCTCTCGTCGTTTCGTGTTTATCCTATTGTGACTATTATCGACCGAAATTTTTCATAATGGAAAATGTGCGAAATTTTGTGTTCTTCAAAAGATATATGGTGTTAAAATTAACTTTGAGGTGCCTCGTTCGTATGGGTTATCAATGTACATTCGGTATTCTTCAAGCTGGTAATTACGGGATACCACAAACGAGAAGAAGGTTTGTTCCTTTTTCTTGCAATGTATCTTGATAATATTAGATTTTTTTATTAACGATAATTTCTAAATTTTTTTTCTTTTTAGGATGATAATTTTAGCCGCTGCACCTGGAGAGATACTTCCGAAGTATCCAGAACCAATGCATGTGTTTAATAAACGATGTTGCTCAGTAAATGTAGTGGTGGATAACAAAAGGGTATTTCTTTATATTTATATCTGTTTTTTTTTTTTTTTTATGATATACCTGTAATGCTAATATATTTTACTATGATATCGATTTTGTAATTAGTTCATGACAAATTAGTGTAATCGGGCCAAAATGTAGAAATAATTGGGCATTGCAACAGATATATGACAAATATATATCGAAATTATTTCTATATAACACTTTCTTCTGATAATGAGATGTTTTTTTTTTCTTTTTTTAGTATTTCTCCAATTGTGTTTGGACGGATTCCGCCCCGTATAGGACGATCACTGTAAAGGATGCCATGTATGATTTACCAGATATTAAAAATGGTTGGAGCAAAGAGGAGATGTCTTATGGTAGTGAACCGTTGTCACATTTCCAGAGAAAGGTAACTATCTTAAGAAAGAACATTTTGATACGTTCCTGAAAACGATTGTTAGAATTCACTTAATTTCATTCATTTCAGGTGAGAGGTAAGCAATACCAGCCGATACTGCGAGATCACATATGTAAAGAAATGGCTCCGCTTGTGGAGGCACGAATGTCTCATATTCCAACTGCAACTGGTTCCGATTGGCGTGATTTACCGAATATCGCAGTGCGATTGAGTGATGGTACCTTTTCCAAGAAATTGTATGTGTAAAGTCTTTTATACCTGTTTCTTTTTTGCTATACTCTAAATTTGCTATACTCTAAAATCTTGTGAACTGTAAATTATGTTTGTACATTTCTTTGATCATACACTGCAATTAATTCATTAAATTATATTATCGTATCTAGAGATTAATATTTTAATCTTTTTTTCTAGGGAATACACGCATCATGATAAGAGAGCTGGAAAAAGTTCAACAGGTGCATTGCGCGGAGTATGCACTTGCAGTACTGGTCGACTATGTGATCCTACTGATAGGCAATTTAATACTTTAATTCCATGGTGTTTGCCGCATACCGGGAACCGACATAATCATTGGTCGGGTTTATATGGAAGACTCGAATGGGATGGATTTTGCAGTACAACTATTACCAATCCAGAACCGATGGGTAAACAGGTATGCCGATGAAAATAATACGAATCAGCGAAAGTGATATATAATTTTATCCGGAATATATAATAATTAAAAACAAGTTTATAGTACTATTAATAAAAAAAATATACGACTAGTAGCGCGATTTTGCGCGATATATTTTAGAATAGTAATCTGAAGAAATTAATATTGTACGAGATTACTGCATGATTTTCATAAGCTTATTAAAATGCACACGAATTGATAATACACTTCTGCATTTTGCGCGATTTCTTCATTATAATTTTAATTCAACAAAGTTAGGTGGATTTTAAACATGAAAACATTGATTTCTAGGGCCGTGTCTTGCATCCAATGCAAAACCGAGTTGTGAGCGTTAGAGAGTGCGCGAGATCCCAAGGATTTCCAGATTCGTATCGTTTCTATGGTACGGTACTCGATAAGCATCGACAGATTGGTAACGCGGTGCCGCCGCCATTGGGAGTTGCCATTGGACATGAGATAAGAAAGTGCATACGTGACACAACGATATCGTCGAATACAAAATTTGAATGTACAAAAAGCTGTGCTAATACAGCCACGACAAAGAACAAGAGTCTCGACAAAAATGACAAAGTTGTCACGAATGATATAACTGACAGCCATACACTAGCCACTCACAATGGCGCGAGCACCAGTTCTAATAGGGGCAAAAATGCGACTAGTCGACATAGACGGTATTCGTCATAGATGAAGAAAAAATTCTCGTCGGCTGAAGCGCTTGGATATTATGGTTCCACTTGTACCTCTTAAAATAGTGCTCAGTATTAAGTAACTCCGATTATATACTCTATCTGATTTAATATGTATCAATAAGGATGAAGTCTTGTTCCGCACTGTAGATTCCCCTCTATCTTAAATCTTTCGAGACTGAGCTATTGCTCTATTCTGGGATCTTTTATTCTAATGATATGTGTGCAGAATAAAAATGTTATGTAATTTTTCATTCACTTTCCCACTCTAGACACATTCACACGCTCATGTGACAAACGTGTAGTGAACAAGCAATCCAAGAAAAGAATTTTAATTTATAGAAAAAGATTCATACATACATATAACATATATATACACGCACATGTAAGCTGTTTCAGAATAAAGGGGATCTATAGTAGTTAAATTTATTTTTAATTGCAGATTTTATATGTAAAAATGTTGAAATAGATTTACAAATGGGATATGTAACTGGATGAACATTATTCTCATTAAAAATCATACGAGTCTGGTATTTTGTACAAATCCCACATAGAGTTTTTCACTTGCATTCATGATAATGTTTTCATAATTAAAATTTTCATATTAATCCTTATTAACCATATATGTTTCTAGCTTTTTCTTAATAAATATGCAATTATACATACATACATGCACACATATACAAGATGTCTTGGAACTATCATTTTCATTTTAACTACAATCTAACGTAGCCCTATGAACTTGATCTACTAATTTGTATTGATGCTATGACTTTAGAAACTGTAAGCTTAATACAATTAATTAGTTTAGGTGAGATGAAATATCAGATGCAGAATTTACTGAAATGTAAATGTTAAAGCAAAATTTAATTGAAATATAAAATTCTGTTATATCTTTATATAATTTAATTCTGTAATCTTAATGTTAAATAATTCTAACGCGTTCGATTTAATTTTTCGCTAAAAATAAATTTAAGTATTTTAAAATCTATTTGTTAAATTTTTATGATCCTGGAACATCCTGTGTGAATGAAATTAAATTTTGAAATCTTCGCTTTTATTTGCTTATTTTTGCGCACTTTACAATCTATTCTATTCATATATTATGCCCACTTTATACGATCTATAATTCGAGACATAATTGAAGATAGAATTCTATTTATAAATTTATGCGTCATATGTTAATAATGTATACGTGTATTGCGATATATATTTTATTTTGTATGTATTTTACATATTCAAATGTTTTTTGAATATGTAAAATACATACAAAATAAAATATATATCGCAATACATGTATAAATTAAAACATATGACGCATAAATTTATAAATATAATTCTATCTTCAATTATGTCTCGAATTATAGATCGTGTAAAGTGGGCATTATGTGACAAAACAATAATGGAGCATAAAGATTGGCTGCGTTCAGCAGACTCAACAGTTGGGCAACATTACTAGATTTTCCGCTGACATTCAACGCTAATTTGCTGGTTCTGAAAGTAGAAACCAATCACGTTCGATTGCTACCTAGCGGTTTTGCCTGCTGAACGCGGCCATTAATGGCCGCATTCAGCGGACTCAACCGCTAAGTAGCAATCGAACGTGATTGGTTTCTACTTTCAGATCCGACCAATTAGCTTCGAATGACATCGGAAAATCTAGTAATATTGCCCAACTGTTGAATCCGCTGAATGCGGCCATTGTCGTAATCAAATTACCGACAAAGTTAGATAAGTCAACGCACAATAATTGATGTCGCCACATGCTTTGATAGCGAAGATCAGATAAAAAAGGAGAGAAAATACTGGCATCAGCTGACATTATTGCTCTCCTTCTTTTTCTCATTCACCTGCCTGGTGTTCGCGAAACGATAAATGATTATATAAATCTTTTTTATTTGCTTACAAATCATTATTATTCTACGCGCGTGTGAGAAAGCAAAAAAGTGGTGCGCAAAAATCTACATTTTTCTTTTTTCCTCCTTATTTATATACTTATCGCGATATTTTTTGTTCGTGCAATAAATTTACATAGTTCATAGTTTGTTCACAAGACCAGCAAGGATTAGGTTAACAAATTAAACTATTTTAAAAACATTGTTATATTTTATTTTTTTACGGATTTTTTTTGCATTAAAGATGCGTGTTACATCAGAAAAAAATAATTTAAAATTCTATTAGACTGATAATCACGTTGATCTGCATTTACTAACTCAGATGACTTTTACTTTTTAGAGATAACCTTCGTGAATGACAAAATAGGAGTACCGATAACAAAGTATAATGACGAGAAAATGATAAATATAAAAACTTAAGCATGAAATCGAAGAATGAGAAATTTGAATTGCAAATATGCATTCATTAATATCTTCATAGACAGTCGACGGTTTAGTAGCACAGGTGACAGTTGAAACTTGTACTATCTAGAATTCTAGAAGAATATATTTACACTTGTGTGATATAAACGTCGCCAAAGATACAAATAAAGAAGGTATATGTCAATCACACTTCAGTCACGGCTATCACATTTAGTGATTAATTTTTTCGTTTATTTGTTTCCTTCATCTAGAAGAACAGTTACCTTTAAATGTAAGAAAGTGAGCTAAAAAAGGACAGATCTAATTTTAGCTAATTGTATTTTCGGAAAGATTGTCGTTTATTTTGCTAAATAAAATTTTCTTAAAAATTGGTATTTGAGAAAAATACTCTTACACAAAATTAATAAGGAAATAATTTTCTAGAAATACCTGTATAAATAATATAATTTTGACAGATAGTTTAAACGACATGGCAAAGTATTTTGAGATGTTGAGCACATAAAAATCTTTGTAGTTTTTCGAAAATCTATTTATTAGAAAAATAAAATTGATATATTGTCGATCAATATTGAAAAAGAATAAGATGGACGCTGTCATTGTATACTTATGTAACTTATGATTTTTATGCAATGTCATACAGATGATTATATAAAGAGAAATGTTACTCTATTGACAACAAATGACAATATATGTTGCATATATTGCATGTGAAAATATGTACAGTAAATTCAAAGTCTATATTGTATGATTTTATCATTTAAAATCGATAGTCCAAAAAAGGATTTCATTAAAAAAATCTATTTTGAGAAATTCAGCTATTTTGCTTGATATAATATAATAATTTAAATTTGAATCTTATTACTGAATAAAGAAAGAATAAAAATATATTTAAAAATTAACATGTGAATATTATTTTTTAAATAACGAAATATTTCTATGTATTTGTAAATAAAAATTAATTATATATTAGCAGCACTAAATTTTGTAGTTAATTCAAGTTGTACACAGGTTTTACATACAGCATAAATTTATTTCTTAATACCTAATTTCAGTGAATGAGATTGTTGCACATTCGACGAGTTGTACACTGTAATCAGCAAAAATGGCAGAAATAGAACATAAGGAAATAAAACTCACCGTGCCTTGGGGTCATATTGCTGCCAAAACGTATGGTCCATCCAATGGAGAACGTGTCTTACTGGTGCATGGTCATCTAGATAATGCAGGATCGTTTAGTAGATTAATGAAGTATTTACCAATAAACTTTTTTTACTACGTATGTGTAGATTTACCCGGCCACGGATGGTCGTCGCATTTTCCATCTGGGATAATGCTAGACGGTGTGGATTATGCACATACAATACATTTTATCCTAGAAGCATTACAGTGGAAAACATGTATTTACATAGGGCATAGCATGGGTGCACAAATAGGTTTAATTTTTAGTGTCTTTCAACCTCATAGAATCAAGAAAATAATTGCTTTGGACGGATTTATTGTGTATCATAATAATATATCTAATATTATAACATATCTTGAGAAAGCATCTGCACTTTCAATAAAAGCGAGTAATAATATAGAACCGGTATCTTATACTAAAGAAGAAATATTACATGCTCTTAAATCTTTGAGGTTTGCTTCCCTGAATTCAGAAGCTGCTGATGCATTATTTGTGCGTGCAGTTACAGAAGTAAATGGAAAGTATATATATAACAGAGATATAAGATTAAAAAATAATAATTTTATGCGTATAAGTCTGGAAATGGCAAATGAAATTAATCGTAAGCTTTCAGTTCCGATATACGTCCTTGTTGTATCAAAGGGTTATTTAAATGATTATAAAAATGTGTTTGCATCAACAACGAAAATAATCAATTCTGAAACCAAACTTGAAATAATTAACATAGAGGGAAATCATGACGTGCACAATAACAATCCTGAAAGAGTTGCGCCATTTATACGTAAAATATTGACTAATTCCAATTCCAGTAAATTATAGACACTTGTATCATTAATGCATTGATTGTTCATTTAAACGCCTACAAATTTTTAATAGGCTGAAACACAAAAAGATAATCGATAATGCTTTCTAAAAGTTTTAGTTTAGAACATTATAAAAAATTCAAACATGAAAGTAGCCTGAAATGAGTTAATGTATAATCTAATATATAATATATATCTAAATGTAACTTTATATTTTTATATATAATGTGAAACCCTTATAAGAATTTCTTGGCTCTTTATAAGTTAGAAAGTCATCTTAATTATTTATGGAATAAATCTGTTAAATTTTATTAGCGCTTAAGCTTTGTTGTCGACGAATCGACAGAAAGATTTATGGAACAGTTCATGGGAGATATGTACGCTGACTCTTTCTAAGAAAGTGGCCAATCCTTTCTTGTAAGGGTTCAATATTGCATTTATACGCTTCTTATACATTTTGAAATACTAATATCCATCTAACTTGATAAAAATTGTTTTTTATTTATACAATATACAACTATATTATTTTAATATTTTCTTTGTAATGTAGATTACAATATATGAATATGTATTGTCAGTTATCACAATATATATTTATATATTATGTAAAAAAAGTACAAAATAGTTTGAAATGTATTGAAATAAAAGAGAGATATTATTTTATAAAAATCGTATTTCATAAGAAATTGTACAAAATTATAAAATAGTTTATTCTTTTTTGCAGACTCTTTACAAATTTAGTACTGTGATTTTCACTAAACCTTTCATCTGATGGACCTTAATTTTTACTTCTTTATCTTTTAAAATAACGTTTCTCAGTTCATCTTCAAAAACGATTGCGGTATGATTCATAAAAGAATCATTCTTCTTTGTATCATGTATATGATGCGGACTAAGTTGAACCTTGTACCAGCATATTAAGGCATTTGGTAAAGTTTCCCTTTTTTTGCTATTTATTTGCCCGAAATTCACGATTGCCTCAGTAGTCTCCATTTCACTTATTTCTATCAGTATTTGTACCTCAGACATGATCTCACATGAATACAAACTCGAATTCAAATCAAATATTTGATTAATCTGCAATAGATATAATTAATGAAAAGTAACAGTTTTAATTTAGAATAAAATCTTAATTGACTTACCTTATATTTATTAATATGTTCCGCGACTATATAGTTTGTACTTTTATTTACTTTATTGGCTGTATTATTCTGTGTGTGTGGATTGTCTTCACTATCTGAACTCTGAAAAGAAAAATGTTTATTTTATTACAACTTTACAAATAAATTCTGTAATCTTATTTTAATATCTCTCTGATATTTCCTCATATTGAACACATGTTATACACAAACACATATAATTCAAAATTATATAAAAATGTTGTATCATACTGTATCAATACAAATAAGACTATTGGATGATCTCTGGAGATTTACATCTTGCACGTAAACCATGTTTGGTAAATCTTCTGAATACACTAATTGTCCCATAAGAAAAATTTTTTCTGGCAATAATACACTATTTGGTTTTTTAAGTAAGTACCTGGAGCAAAGGATATAAACGATATAACAAATCTTAACATACAGTTAAATAAAGCATGTAAAAAATTATATATATATACACACACACACACACATATATATATATACACATATATGTATGTTATATATAGTATAGGTATAGTACCTGAAAAATAAATAACTATCCCGATCGTCTTTCAATTCACCTTTAATGTCAAAATTATGAACTAATATAGAGTCTAAGGAGCATGGAATTTCATCATAATTCGATATCATATGCACTTTTCCTCGAAGCCCGTTATCTCGGGCTACTTGTTCAATCAGAAAACGAAGAGATTCGTTGTCAGTTTTGTAGTATAAAATTTTACTATCTTTACATTCCTTTAATAGCGTTAACCCGTAAATTGGAAAAGGCGAAGTATCCAAAATATATTTCATCTCTTTATTCTCTTGATATCTAGCGACTTCTGTGAGCAATTCGACATAATTAAAGTCATTTAGAAAGACAATGACTTCTTTTGGCAAACGATATAAAACTTTACGATCCTCGCTTGATTGCGCATTGCCCGCGCTATAAGAACATTTCAGTTTACTCTTCGATGTTTCCGCTTTTATCGTCAAGATATCGCTTTCATGGCATATAATCGGTATTGCCGGAAAAACAGCAAGTTGCCAACAAGACTTCCCATCCGAGGAATCCAGCGTAATCTCCTCATCCAGATGTAATTTGAACCAAGCGACTAGACCATCTATGATGCCATCATATCTACATTTTGTTTGTAACATTTGTTTTATTCCATCTTTGCAGAACTCTTGCAATTGTAACAAATTGTTAAAATTTACATTAAAGAGAACTTGCGGCTCTGTGACATAATTAATTTGAACTTTTTCCAGATTTTCTGTATCATAATATTCGTCATCTGATAATATAGATACCTTGTTAAAATTTAAACTACTATTATCTTTTATTCTATCAAAAACCACCGATGATCTGTATCTAATGTGTTCGCACTCAATAGCCGCTATATAAACTGTCGCGCCCATAGGTATTACCATACCATTCATATCTAAAATATTCATGTGTACGTTAATCAAAGATGGTACTACAAGCTCTCCAAATAAGCCAGCATCAAATGTTTCAGTCACTATTAACTTTACTCTAAAATTATATATTTTTCGTATTAATCAATGCATTTAATACAATTAAATCAACACAAAATATCAAAATAATATATACATTGCATACACAAACCTTTCTGAAATGTCCATAGGTATTTTAAGATCAAACGATAGTTTTGGTATTAATTTTATATCGGTTGCATTGTTAGATTCAAGTACATCTTTTGCAATTAGCGTCATTATTTCAGAACATTCGCATGCATACACCTTTGTGGCTCCTGCAGCTTTTGCATACAGACTCAAAAGACCTGTACCAGTTCCTACATCTAACACTGTATCATATCCTTGACTGATTCTCTTGCGTATGGCTCTCTCAAAAGCATTGTTTCTACACTTGTCGTTAAGCATTGTAAAGTGCCATCTGTCCACTGCCATACTATATGCATTTTGCAAATTTCGTTCTGCCGGTAGAAAGTTAGGATCAACTTTCAAAGCTCTTCTTAAATATTGTAGCGCTCTTATAGGATTGTTATTCCTTTAACAATATAAGTAAACAATGTTGAAACAATATAGTGTTTTATTTTACTTTTTAGAGATTAAAAGTAGTAATTTTAACAATTTATTATAAAAATAAGGGAAAAATTAGCATTAATATACCATATAAAATTACCGTAACAAGTGTGCTGCAAAATTATTAAGCATACGAGCATTATTTGGATAAATGTCCAAGGAATGTTTATAACAGCGTACAACATCTGAAAATCTGTTATCTTCCGCTAATTGTATCCCCCATTCGCCTGAAAAAAATTAAATATTTATATATTTATTATTACTATTATAACTATATAAGAAGAATGTTAAACACTGTATATATACTGCGCCTTACATAGTACATCTGTGAATGTTTCTTCAATTTCTGATCTCTTTGCAGGACATAGCTCTACAACAATAGTGTAATACGCATAAGCTTTTCCAACATTTCTAGTCCTGTCATGTTCCCTAGCTTTTTGCAATGACTTTTCCAATATGCCGTTTACTTCTGCTTGCATTTTGTATCAATTAAATTCGTTATTTAATTCGTACTTTTATTTTTTATCAGAATCACCCTTGTTTTTATGAAACTTAAAACTGATCGTTGTCAAATGTACGGTTATTATTACGAATAAATTTAATCACTTTGTGCTATCGACATATCAGATATCAAATGTGAAATTAACCTAACACTTTTATTTACATCGATCTCTATCGCTGACACATCCTTTAAGATAAAATAAGATATTAGGCACAAATGGTTATATTTGACGTTATTTTATATATGTTTTGAAAAATACATATTGAGCAATATTTCAGTGAATCTAGATCACAGATGATATGAAAAAAATCTAGATTCGTTGATCAGATTCGATGCTCCGCGCAAATATCGTTTTTTTTTTTTTCCTAAATGTAACAATTTCCACGATATACAATGTAATTCAGTCTCTCACAATAATGTACATACACTCCGATACGTTCGATCAAAACATAGCCGCCAGATAATCACGTTAAATCACGTCCGATAAAAGTACACACGTATACGTATATCAGTATGTATTTCTATATATAGGAACATAAATTTCTCGCTCTCTCTTCTCTTGTCAATTATGAAAGAAGGCAATATCATCAACATAATTACGTTGGAAAAGACGAATATTATATTTGCAATAAATCTGATTGATTTTGAGTACACATAATCTGATGAATCTTTAACATGTTCCGGTATAAGATCAAAATGGACGAGCAATATTTAATTTTCGATATTTTTTTAAATCGTCATTCAGATTGCTTCCCTTCATTAATCGTGCCCAATATGTATTTATACTAATTTGGCTTCAAACATGAATTAATTTTTCTGAAAATAAGATCGCTAATTTCTCAATATTATAGAGGATTGAAGGTTAAGCTTTCAATCCGGGCGATTCGCATCTACATTTAACATATAATGCTTTTGTATAATTTTATTTATCGTACACGAAACTTACATTGCAATGGTTATTGCGTGCCGAAAACAATTTGAAAAAGAGATCGAACAGCTGTCTTTGTAACGCAAAATATTATATAAACGCAAATAGGGGTTTGAGAGGCTGAACATAAAAAAAAAAAAAGCTCTTTTGTTTTACGAAATAATTTTTCTAATTTTCTTTTATATCTGAATATGTTTCCAATTATCTAATTAGAAATTGCAAGAAAACAAGAAAATAATTAAACATATCGATCTTGTCGTGTGACAAATATTGTAGAAGAGAGAGAGAGAGAGAGAGAGAGAGAGAGAGAGAGAGAGAGAGAGAGAGAGAGAGAGAGAGAGAGAAGAGAGAGAGAGAGAGAAATTTCCATAATTTCTCTTTATTTCCTTGCTTATAAATTATATAATTTATCGAAATTAAAATTCATAATAATACATTATACAACTAACTATATATGTTATATGTTTTCTGTTATATTTTAATGCTATTTTCTATACTCTTTCACTGACCCAAGTGAGTCTGACAATGAGTCATCGTTGCATGCAACATAACTGTACTTATCATCGACAGAAATGGCTAATATATATATACATGCAAAATGAATTCGAGCCAAGATTAATCAAATCGTGAAACGTTCAATGCACTCTCCAGGACCACATCAGCGGATAAATAATTATCCAAGATAATAAAAGATATTAATTATGTCAAATGAGAATTTAATAATCCCCTTAATTAGATTCTCTCTGGGCGTTTCCGCGGCTCTGGATTTTACCAAAAAAAGAAAACCGCCGGAGAAAACGATTCAGTCATGCCTCGAGAAAGATACGGCCCAAATATGGTGCAATTGACACGAATGAATGTCGCATACATTCGCTTCTGCCTAGCAACATCATACACGTATACATATATACATGTAACGTAAAACGGGATTTCGTCGAGAGATTTCGTGGAAATCCGTATCCCTGTCGGATAATCGCGCGGGAACATCTATTCCCGCGCGTCTCGACGATCGTGCGAATTACGATTACGGGACTCGAAAATGATCGTATTGCAGAAAAAAAAATAATCAAACGTCAAACGGTGTCAACGATTCGGCACTATTTCGTCGGCGCGTAGAAACGTCTATCGGGAGTGACGAGTATCGCGGTCGAGGGCGCCAATCGTAGCGCGACGTGAGATCATCGCCGACCAATCAGCGTATTCTGGAACGGTCGATTCCAGAAGGTATAAATTGAGCGCAGTTAGGCGTCGCTCGCCCAATATCCAATAGTTGCTCGGACGTCGACGTTCCATAGTTGTTAGCAGAAGCTCCATTACTTGCTTTCGCCAACTATCGATCTCCTGCGGCGGCTACTTGGCTCTGTTTTTCTAAGAGAAAGAAAAGAAATAAACCGTAATACAAAATGGTAAGTCGTCGATAATTCATCACGTTTTTGTTCGCGTAGAATCGTAAATCTTTCTCGTTGACGTCGCCCATCCAGCCTTGCCGAGAGAGAAAGTCGGCCATTTTGTCAACGGTTAGACGCCGGCCGGTTTCGCTAAATTTAGATCGCGTCATCTCTTTGTCCGAAAACAATTCGTATTGTACGAGTAATTAATCTTCAGATATCTACGCTTACTATTATTATATAAATATCTGTGCTATAAGCCTGTTAATTATTTTTATATACGAATATTACAAGAACATTGACCTCGATAAGCCATTTTGGAAAGTTCATTGTATTGATTTATTTCAGACTGCGTCCGTCTTGACGCTGGAAGAACTGAAAGCGTATGATTGACCAATCGGGGCAAAGATTTTTTTATCTTGATTGATCAATCAAACGCTTTCAGCACTTACAGCATCGAGATGAACGCAGCCTCAGTCTTGCTTATTACGATTCTTTTATATCTGAAAGTTTGAAAAACTCCTGGCACGACACTAATGTCTATGTGATTTATTTAGCGTGAATGTATCTCAATCCACGTTGGCCAAGCTGGTGTACAAATCGGCAATGCCTGCTGGGAGCTGTATTGCCTGGAACATGGCATTCAACCGGACGGTCAAATGCCCTCTGACAAGACTATTGGAGGTGGAGACGACAGTTTTAACACCTTCTTCAGCGAGACTGGTGCTGGCAAGCATGTACCCAGAGCTGTCTTCATCGATTTGGAGCCTACTGTAGTTGGTATGTATTTTATCCGTGTAATGTTTCAACATTATCTCATATTTGATAAATTGTAAAAATTTTACTATAATCATTTTCAATCTTTGTGCACAGATGAGGTCCGCACTGGAACTTATCGTCAATTGTTCCATCCGGAACAATTAATTACTGGCAAGGAAGATGCTGCAAACAACTACGCTCGCGGTCATTATACGATCGGCAAGGAGATAGTCGATCTCGTGCTCGACCGCATCCGCAAGCTCGCAGATCAATGTACTGGTTTGCAAGGTTTCCTCATTTTCCACTCATTCGGCGGCGGTACCGGCTCTGGTTTCACGTCTCTGTTGATGGAACGTTTGTCTGTCGACTATGGAAAGAAGTCGAAGCTCGAGTTTGCTATCTATCCTGCACCACAGGTCTCCACAGCTGTGGTCGAGCCGTACAACTCTATCCTGACGACGCACACCACTCTTGAACATTCCGATTGCGCATTTATGGTTGACAACGAGGCTATCTACGATATTTGTCGTCGCAACCTGGACATTGAGAGGCCAACCTATACGAATCTCAATCGCTTGATTGGCCAGATCGTATCCTCCATCACGGCGTCTCTGCGATTCGACGGTGCCCTGAATGTCGATCTAACGGAATTCCAAACCAATCTGGTACCCTACCCGAGAATCCATTTCCCTCTGGTCACGTACGCGCCTGTCATCTCGGCCGAGAAAGCCTATCACGAACAACTCTCCGTCTCGGAGATCACAAATGCTTGCTTCGAGCCGGCTAATCAGATGGTCAAGTGCGATCCACGTCACGGTAAATACATGGCCTGCTGTATGCTTTATCGCGGCGATGTCGTGCCCAAGGACGTCAACGCAGCGATTGCCACTATCAAGACCAAGCGTACTATTCAATTCGTCGACTGGTGTCCCACCGGTTTCAAGGTCGGCATCAATTATCAGCCGCCGACCGTCGTTCCGGGTGGCGATCTTGCAAAGGTGCAGCGCGCTGTTTGCATGCTGTCAAATACCACCGCTATCGCAGAGGCTTGGGCTCGTCTTGATCACAAGTTCGATCTGATGTATGCCAAGCGCGCATTCGTCCATTGGTACGTCGGCGAAGGTATGGAAGAGGGAGAATTCTCTGAGGCACGCGAAGATCTTGCTGCACTGGAGAAAGATTACGAGGAGGTCGGAATGGACTCCGCGGAAGGCGAGGGTGAAGAAGGCGCCGAGGAATATTAAGACACGAATACAATTTGCCTGCCTGTGTTACAGCTTTGTCTAAAATGTCTCCATACGTTTTGAAATAGAGTATTCCATTTGCAATGCAAGCTTACGACTGATTGATACACCTATAATTTTCTCAAATGAGAATTTAAATAAATTATTAAATTATTGCAAAAATATTAAGCTGTGTATTTATAAATGTGTACTTATGTTAAGAATTTTTTTTTTATACGCAATAATTACACAAGATATAACTTGGTCTAATTTTATTTTTTCTAATTAAGTATATAAACAAAAATTTAAAAATATCAATGTTGATTATACAATAATTTTAAACATTTCTATTATATCTTTGTATGATGTGATTGAACCTTTTCCTGTTTTAAAGGAAGTAAAAGTATTCATGATCAAGACACTATTAAAAAATAATTTGTATTTTGCAATATAATTTTACAATAGCAATTTCGAGATAACTAAGTCCATGTAACGCTCATAAAAACATACAATTTCTCAAGTTTGAATTAAAATTTGCTAAAATCCAGTTTGCGTAAAACATTTAATTATTTTAACTATGATAAACAGTAAAACTGGAAAAAAATCATATCCCATGAATGTCGACGAGATATCTTTCGAAAATTTATAGATCATATTTACACGATTTAACAAAATTGATTCAATCATCAAACTCCAAGACGAAATCTTCATCGTAAATATATTCTTCATCTTCGGAATAGTAATCCAAATATTCGGCGTGAAAATCGAAATCGTCATCGTCATCCGGTTCATCGGGTACTACACCGCGATACAACATATTGAAACACTTGGATTCCGGATTTCGAAAATGTAAGTAAGGCGTCTCGGGATTGAGCCGCGTGCCGCACAACCAACAGAAATATGTGCCGCAATGCGAACAGATCATCTTATTACAGCCATCCGATTTCTGTAACAATATGTCGAGTATACGTATCGTACAATTGATTGTAACAAGCTCGAAATTTTTTGGTAAATCAAGTTCAATACCTCGATCGCTGTCTTGCAGTGAGGACAATTATGACTATTATCATTAATCCAATTTTCAGACATAGCATTCTCTATCATTGTTTGAAGTTGCCTCTTGCCGTAACGCTTTTCCATCTCTGCCTTCTTATCATTGCTGGCTGATTGATATTCATTGAATAATCGTTGTTTCTCGGCTATTGATAACAAATCAAAATTATTATATAAAATTAATATAATATATTCTCTAACGCAAATTTTTTTGGACTAAATGACGCAAAAGACGAATAATACGGGTGCTTTGTATATTATAGAATAGAATCGTCTTAAAAGTAAGATCTAGACACGTACCTGAACTAATCCTACAGGGTTCTACTCCATGATAAACCATCTTGCAACGAACACAAAATGCATATTGACAAACGGGACATTTTGCCATGTGATCATCGGGATCACGAGTGACTGGATATTGACAGTGTCGTCTTGGACAGTAGATTATGTCCATCATAGTGTCTAACGTAGTACTTAATAGTAGAGAATCATACTTTGAGAATAACTCTGAACTTACTAAGTCTTTTATCTGCAATAGATCCAGCAATAGTTTTACACAGAATTTCAATATTAAGCAACAGAAATATATAATGCGAAAGTTACCTGATTAGGCGTAGCCTCAAATTTACACTTTTCTTCGGGACAACAGATATTTTGTACACTACCTTCCTTAATCTTTACTTCAAAGTAACCTTTGATGCAATCTTTACAAAAAGTATGAGTACAAGGCAAAAATTGCGTACAATGCTCCCCCAATTTGTCAGTGAAACAGATGTTACATGTATAAAAACTCTTTTTGAATTCAATTTGTTTCCATTTCTCGTTGTAATCAATCAATATCTGAATAGGATTTTTACCGATTGGACAATCTAAAATGGCTCTCTTATCAATAACATTGTTCTTCTTTGATACACTACTCTCTTTACTGACTTCACTGTTGCACTGTTTGTTACATTGTTCACCTATTTCCTTATTTGCTTGCAAATTCTGTAATTTTTCCAATGTCTTTTTGTAAGATGTATACATATAGTCCATATCCAGATGATCTTTTATTTTCAAGAATTTAAGTGTTTTATCTTGAAGAAACTCCATCCATATAAACAAAATTTCCTGTTTGCTGTTCTCCCATAACAAATCAAGCTTTTTGCATAGCTTTGACAGTATTACTGGGCGCAACCAAGAGGAACATAACGTAAATATAGGAGCAGACACAGATGGATAATCCTCCGGCAATGTAACGTGTAATGTTAAAGGTGGCAAATACGATATCTGTACTTCTTGCTTAGAATCCGTCTCGTGTCTCAAATCCCTGTATGTCAAGTGATACTTTGCTGGAAGGCTTACAAATATTTTTAAAGTGCAATCAAATCGGCCGTTTTCCTCGTAATATGAAAATTCCTCTTCATTGTAAATATTTTCCAATGCAGTAACTTCATCCTTTTGCTTCTCGTAGTCCATTGACTGAAAGATAAAATTGATTATTGTAATTATGTATTTCTTATCTGATTTGATAATGAAAATTAGCAATTGTATGCTTCTTTCACTTACCAAATATGAAAGCTGAATATATACAGAATTATGTATATATTGTATTAAGCCTCGCAATTGATTGTGATACTTTTTGTGATTTAGTTATCAAAAACGATACATGTGGTCGATGACATTTCAAGGAGGTTATGCGCTCGTCGGCTTTTCAAATAATGTGGAGTTCGCTGAACTGTCACGAATTGATTGCAGGCTATTTAATTTTAATAAACGCGAAAAAAATACCGTTAGACGAGAAAATCGTGATTTCGAGAAGTATTTTCTGAATACTTCTATATTTCTTAAATAGCGTATCAAGATTCGTGTGTAACTACCTACTGCTAATAATGACACTGCGCATAGCCCTTGACGTGCGTATATGTTTAACGTAGCTTTTTTTCGAGTTTGTGATGTAATGAACAAAAGTCAATTAGAAATATTGTGCAATATAACGCAACACTGTATTAAGCATAGTCATATTTTATTAAGATCAAATAAGATATTTACATGAAAAATTTGTTAATTTATAAATAATATTTAGCGCGCGCGCGCGCGTTATAATCGTGTATATATATATATATATATATATATATATATATATATATGTGTATATGTACTCATTTATATATATGTATACATGTGTGAAAAAATTATAATGAAATACGAACTCCACTGTGGACTCTGTTTACGCTATAAATAAAAAGGAAAAAATTTTTATTTTTATAAAATATATATATATTTTTAAAATTAAATATATATGTATAAAATAATTTTTCAAATATTTTTTTCAACGACTGCGTTCTATTTGGCGCTACAAGTGCTGGAAGTGTTCGATTGACCAATCAGAGGTGCGTTCGAAAATCCTACTCGTGGGACAAAATAGCATTTAATTGACCAATCAGGAAGCAAAGATTTCTTTGTCCTCCGAGAGGTAAATTTTGGAACGCAACCAGCGTTTTCTCATCTCGACTCTTAATCGATTTCGTCGATTTTCGATAAATCGATGCAGCATCGATCGCGGAGCTATAGAGTACACGCGCCTACGCGCGGAGCCTGAAAGTGAATAAAACCTGTAGTAATCGCAAATTGATTGATGAGTTATCAATACAAGTTATGTGTGGCAATCACGTTGTTGACGTTAACGAGTCGTGTCAAAATAGATACCGGCTTCTGTGTCCTTTGCGACGACATTGATTCGACTGTGTGTACGTGTGCGTGTTTAAAATCGGTGTTACGCGTGCAGTTTTAAGATGAACGCCGAGGACGAAACGTGGTTATTGTTATTTCCAATATGTATCAACGCGATAATGTCTGTGAGTGCGTACTACTTGACTGTTCACCTAATTCCGAGGATAAAATCCATGTTTGTCAAAGCTAACCTCTACGGCATTGACATGAGTAAGAGAACCAGTGATAAAGTGTAAGTGAGACGAGAAAATCATTTGAGTTTATTTATTATGTTTTATTTTGTATATAATATTATATTTTATCGTCATGTATTCTTCTGTAAATCGCTGTACACGATGAATCGCGTGTACATGGCCGATTTATTCTTGCAGACCGGAGGCGATAGGTGTTGTCACCGGATGTGTGTTTCTCATAATAATGTTCCTATTTATTCCTGTACCATTTACAAATCATATACTTAGAAATGAAAACTTTCCATACGACAAGGTACGGTGAGAAACATTAGACAAAATGCTAAAATAGTAGTTTAATCAATTCTCTGTTTCTTTCAATTGGTTTCAGAAAATCAGTTAAATTCAAGATGGACATGTTTTTTTTTTAAGTAATATTTTTAGGAACTTATGTTCAATTTAAAGATATATTTATACTTGTTTATGATATTATCATTTATTTAATTTTATAAGAAATATAAATATGTAAATAATATAAAGTACAAGAGCTTTTCATGTATTACAGTTGGTTGAATTTCTGGCCGCGTTACTGTCCATATGTTGCATGCTACTTTTGGGTTTTGCCGATGATGTCTTGGACCTACGTTGGCGACACAAGTTACTTTTACCTACTATAGCATCCTTGCCATTATTGATGGTTTACTATATTAACTTTAATTCCACGGTAATCATTATACCAAAACCACTGAGACCATGGTTTGGATTCTCACTGGATTTATGGATACTTTATTATGTGTATATGGGAATGTTGGCTGTATTCTGTACAAATGCGATAAATATATTAGCTGGGATCAATGGTTTGGAGGTTGGCCAGAGTTTAATCATTGCTACGAGCATTCTCATCTTCAACGTTATAGAATTGTCTGGCAGTCAATGGAAGGCGCATCAATTTTCAATATACTTTATGCTGCCTTACATAGCAACTTCCCTCGCATTATTCAAATTTAATTGGTAAGTTATATTTAGATAGTATAAAGAAAAATATATAAAGAATATTTTTTTTGCATAAAATATGAATAACAATAATAAATTCAAATATATGAATATTTTTGAACATAGGAGATTTTAAATTTTCAAGCGTATAAGAGTTTTATATATATAAACCACTTAACATTTATATTTCATCAACATAATATTTTAATGTATATAAATTCAGTGTATATAATATTACATTAGTGTACATTGAGTATCGAGTATGAATTAGTATCACAGTCGGGTGCGACCAGTATGTCAATAGTAATCTAGTTTAGCATAAAAATTCTCTACCAGCCAGTCGTACTTCCATGTGTTATTGAGAATCGTTTCAGGCGCAAAGTAGGAATCTCTAGATTTAGAAGCTCTCAGAAGACTGGTTTTACCATCTAACCACAGTCCGCTTCCTATTAAATCCTCGACGAACGGCACATCTATAGTCTTTTCGATATGAATCTCCTTAGACCGGACCTTGTTGCGAAGACCGATAATAATATTTGCAGGCGCTTGGCACAGATTGCAGTACCATCCGCCATAGTGATTTAAATCTCCTATGACTAATCCTAAAATATCTCTCTCGCTGGTGTCTCCGTCCAATTGCTGTCGCAATACAAGTGAGTTAGATTGATAGGCGTTACGCATCAAGCCGACGGTGTATGCGCCGAGCGTTATCGTTGTTTTGAGCGGATGCTGCCAAAAGAAGCCGTATACCGACCATCTTAATCTAAATCCGATAGGCTGAGCCCAACCGTCGTACACTTTAAGGAACATTAATGCCCTGGAATTCAGTATCTGTTCGGGTTCCGTCATTACGTAGATGTCGTCGTCCCTTAAATTCTGTACTACACTCTTGATTCTATCCCAGACGTATTTCGATACTGTCCTCGATGGTTTGCGAGACTTCGTCGCTACGTTGATGTATAAGATCTTCCTTTGCTCCCGCTGTAACAGCCCCTTGGACAGTTTGTGTCGAAAATTATCCTCCGCATTGTTAAAATCACAAATTACAAAAAGATCCACCACGTTGTAAAGTTCCTCCACTATCACTTCAGCGATGCCTGAATTGTATTCACTCAGAAAGAAGGTCTGGATAACGTGTCTAGCAGTTTTACGACGTTTCAGACTAATGTTCTGCTTCGACGCCATGATCGCCCTCCATACGACTTCAGGCTGCCCGCAGTCCCAGCCGTGCCATCCTTGATTGCAAATACATCTTTCCAGATGCTCATTGCTTCTCATCTTATGCTCATCTACTCCAAATTTCCAGCATACAGTGTGATTATATACTTCAAACAGCCTAAAAGTCTTGACATCTTTCAATACTATCTCTCCATTGATTGTCTGATAAATTGGTGGTATTTTATGATTGCCTTGATTTACTTGCAGTTCCTTTAATAATAAGAAAACAAATTTTAGTTTTATTATAGAATATCTCGAATAAATTTATATATTATTAATTAAATCTGCATTAATTATACCTGCGATGCCTCAAATTTGACGAAACTGACAGATGCACGTGTCGTTGACGCAGTTAATTCAGCCGGCGGGGTTGTGGCGACATAGATCATAACAATTAGAACCTGTAAGACCAATAGAGTATACAGCAACCCCAGCTTCCCATCTAGGCGGACCTGCATGGCACCAATCCCTGTGCACGAAACGTCTAATATCTCATTTTATATTTCTGGAGAAAGATCTTGCTGGTTGTCAAAGACATTTTCCTTAAGATTCTAATCCCACGAGCATCATCTGAAAACAAAATAAAAATTATCTTATTTTCACTGTTATTAATGCAATATATAATTATGTTTAACATGTCTTCTTATAAAGATACATCTTAAATTTACATTTTTATTTGGAATCAATTTTCAGCTTAAATGCACAACACGCGATTATATATACTCGCGCATTTCTATCAAACGTAAAATTCATTGACCTCATTTCTCCAGCACGACGTTTCATATTTCTGTATATATATATATATATATATATATATATATATATATATATACACACACAGAAATATATATACAAATAAATATGTAAATATGTATATATATATATACACACACATACATACTTATATACAGAAATATGAAACGTTGTGCTGGAGAAAAAAAAATGAGGTCAATGAATTTTATTATATATGTATATATATTATCGTCAAATTATAATTATTCTGTACAATCGCGAAATTTAAGCGACGCGCTAATCAACCGCATTGCGGTAAAAGTCGCGCGATAGCTTGTCGATCGGGTTCGTCGCGCGAGTTAAACGTCCCGGCAGCTCCTCCCCGCACGCATGTGTCATCGACACCGCTACAACAAATATTACGTAATAAAGCGTCGCTCACAGTGCAATCCGTCGACGGATTTTCGGGATCCGGGGTCTCGTCGCGATGTCCTTTGCACGGGGATGTCAGCCGCGGCGCGACGTATCATTTAATTCCGCGTTCGTTGATTCCTACGCCGGTTCCCCCCCGACGAATAATTTAAATAGCAGATCCCACGGCGAGAGAGACTATACGATCGGCAACAACCGGCGTGGACGACGTGCGATACTTCCGCGCATACTTCTCATACTTCCAGTCCCGCGGATAGTCCCTAGCTGGCTGGTCCCCCGTTGATCGGGACTCGGAAATATTCCGGGGGGAGGGGAGGGGGGGGGGGAGGGTTTGCCTCTTGTCCCTTCTAGGCCGGGTAGCAGCGCACACAGACACACCGCCAGACGACGTGAAAAACCACGCCCGAGTGCCTCACCAGCCAGCCGGCAGTCAGCCCAGAGTGTGTGTTCGTTGACGAGCACACACTCTCGTCGCGAACGCGATCGTGACTATTCGCAAGGCGCACGCGTCTTAGAGAGGCATCTCGTTAACTGTCTGCGTCTATATATCATCCCCGTTGTCGGGCACGATAGTCCTGCGTCCTGCGGACGAATCGGGCCCGCCCATGAGTCAGAAATCAGATATCTCGCACTCTACTTCAAACAAAATTTAAGTTCAAATTCAAACAATGAAAATAATGATTCTCGATGTCGCACGGCTTCCTCTTCTTAGCCAAATGTGCTTCTCGAATGCAGTGTTTGTAGTCATCATGGCCCTTCTTCGTCCTTTTACAGTCGTGCGGAGCAATGGCGCATCTCAAATTGGCTTCTTCAGGATATGATGTCTTATATATATTTCATATATTCATGAATTTTTATATTCATATATTCATATCTCTCTGTATAAATAGCATGCACTGCTAAAAAAATAAATAAAATTTTGATACAAAATTATGTGAAGCAAAATTAGGATGCATTTAAATAGTATGATTTGTGTTATATATATATATAGAGCTATTTTAAGATGAGATTATATTATTATAATAATAATAATAATAGGATTAATAATTATAGAAATAATAACTTTGTTTAAGGTATCCATCGCAGGTTTTTGTGGGCGATACGTTTTGTTACCTTTCGGGAATGACTTTTGCTGTTGTTGGTATCATAGGTCATTTCAGCAAAACGACTCTGTTGTTTTTCATCCCTCAAATAATTAATTTTCTATACAGCGTGCTACAGCTTTTTCATTTTGTACCATGTCCTAGACATAGATTACCAAAGTAAGTTTCAGAGATATAGCTAAAAGACATTATTTATAAATAATTCTATTAAAGAATTTATGATGACAGCTTATATACTTATTCTTTTTATCCATAGATATAATAAAGAAATTGACAAATTGGAGCCTAGTACAACTGTATTTTACAAATCAGAACTTAACACAATTGGTATGTGATAATTTATTAAATATGACACATATAATAGTAAAGAAATTGTTCATAATATTATATAATGAGTTATATTATAAAATTCCACTTTTTTTTTACTCTAGGAAGACTATTAATGTGGATACTAAAAACGTTTAAATTGGTAAAGTTGCAAGAAGATAGAAAAGGTGTTGTAACTTGCAATAATCTAACTTTGATCAATTTTATATTGATCAACACTGGTCCATTAAAAGAATCGACACTTACAACGATTTTATTAATAATTCAGGTAACAATATATATATATTTTTTTAGTGAATATATATAAATGCATCATTTTGAAAATAACAAACTTAATTGTCTTTCAGATTATTAGCAGTATACTAGCATTTATTATTAGGTATCCTCTGGCTTCCATATTTTATGATGTGTGAATAAACGTAAGATTACATATTTTTTTATGTATAAAAAATATGATGTACATTTTGAGTGATTTATACAAGATTATACTCCTCTTTAGCAGCTATTGCAAATAAAGATTCATCAAAATATTAGAATTGTAAATCACAAATTTATTATAGTTATATATATATATATGATCAAAATTCTGTTACCTATTTATTACAGAATTTCATAGGTCTTTCTTTAAGTTTTACATGATGCCATTCTGTACCAAAATATGTTAAAAATATTTATTAATGCATTTTTTATTTTTCTACAGGATAAAAAATAAGAAGTAAATACATAATTTTCATATAAATTTCTTATTATATAAACAAACAATTGTATATAGTTCAGTTAAAAACATTATTACCACCTGCCTCCATATACAAAATAATACAAAAAAAATCTTGTTAATAATAGGCTACTGTCTTTTTTTCAATGTATTGTAAAGTATTTTGAGCAAATGGCATTAATAAATATGCTTTATGCTTTCGAAATTCGAGAATTACAATTACAAAGTAATTCAAATATAGCATCATATCAAATTTTAATATTCGTATATTAACACAACATAGATAAACAAAAACATGCAAATAAAACTTGCAATTCTAAAAAAAATGCCTATAAATATCAGTTTATAATAAATACTTTAAAGCTTTGATGATCTGTGCAAACGCATTTTTTATATCACTAATCTTTTTTGTGCAAATAAAAAATTAACCGCTTCAGGAATATTGATACATATATGTTTAGTTTTATAAAATCCTTTCACAAATAGTTAATGCCTAATAACCACATGTGCGTACATTATTTATCTCAGAAATTTCAAAATATTAAATTTTCTTGTTTAATAATTATAAATTTTGAATAAATATAATTAAAGGAAAAAAAAAAAAATTTTTTTCCAACTTCAATAAATCGTCCCTGTAGAGGTTAAATGCAATTAGAAATAAAGTGTTGTTACATAAGCTTCACACACAGTCTTTTGATGTAAAATAACATGGAATAAGCTACTTGTATATTCCTTATCAGAGTTCCTCTGATATCCTGTGTGATGAAGATGGATACGCGTTAATATAAAATTTGATCGTTTGTAGATTTGGTAACAGTGCATACTCTTTTATTATTGTAATTTTTCGATAATTTAAGACATAGGATTCGAGATGAATCGGGAGGACGTCCGAATGACGTCCATACCTAATCTATTCCGTAAATTAAGTTGCGTTTTTGCTGCATCTCTTAGACCATATAAGTGTGCAAGTTCCATGGATGTACGAGACAATTCCACAGCTTTATCAAATAATCTTATTGCTTCCTCCATGTTCCCTCTATAAGAAAAAATATAATTGGTAATAAAAATATATTCACGAAACATACAAGTGTTAATCATAGAGAAAGGGTGCATTAAAAAAAACATACCTTTGCACTTCGATACTTCCTAAAGATTCATATGCTTGCTCACATTTCTCATCTGTTTTTAACGCTTTGTGAAAATAGTCCACAGCTTTATCGATATTACCGTTCCATTGTAATTGCAATAAGCCTCTATGCACATAGACAATTGCATTCTCTGGATCTTTCTCTATTGCTTTAGCAAAATATGTATCCGCTTTGTCGTTCTGTTGAGTTTCAGCCATGATCTATAATAATCATTGAAAATTTCATCGATGCAATCAGAATATATACAGTAATAGTAATAATTTATTATTTACTCTCTTTTTTAAATTTACAATTTACTTTTTATTACTTCTTTTAATATTAAGAAATTGTTTCTACATACTTGAGCATACAACATATAACAGTCAGAACGATCCGGGAATTTTGTGAAAGCTTTTTCAAAATCTTTCATTGCCCCTTCGACTAGTTCCACATCTCTGTTGAAGATTGCAAAACGATAATCTGTGTAACATTTTTGCACATATGCAACACCAAAGTTTGGGTTATAATGAATCGCCTTTTCATAATCGTTTTTAGCTTCATCTATTCTATTCATGAGTAAATTCACCTGAATTGAGAGAAAATATAGTATCATTGTTATTAAATTATTTTATAATGTATAATCTTACTCTCATAAAAATATACAATAGAAAAAATGTGTAATACCTGTCCTCTATGATGATAAATATCACCATAATTTGGATTCATATTAATAGCTAGTTCAAAATCCTTGAAAGTCATGTTTGGATTGTCAAGTTGCATATGTAGGGTCGCCCTCTTTATTAGGGCATTTACTTTCACATCTTGGGAAGTTTCTTCGCTATTTAATATAGTCTCGAAATCTTGAATTGCAGCATCGTGTTCGCCCAAGAGAAGATGAAACGTAGCTCGTAAAAGTAGTACTTCCATTTTAGATGAAGGTAACATGTTAAATTCGGAACTCTTAATGACTTCTGTACACAACGGTATTATATCATCATACTCTTCGTCTTTCAATGCTTGTAATGGTTTCTTGAAAAATCTGTGATAATTGAATAATGATAAATATTACAATTAAAAAATAAATATCATAATCACTATAGAAGCTCTTCTGCTAATACTTACTTTGGAATATCTTCTGGATGTTGAAGTCTAGTAAATACTGGATCATTAGGAAAAGATATAATGTAAGTTTTGATGAAATGTTTGCTTGGCATTATAAGTTTTTTGTTTGCTAAATTTTCCTGAGCATGTTGCTTTCCTGAAAATAATTTTTACTTTATTATTCAATCTTTTTACTTTTTAGTTTTTTGACTTGTTAAGAACAGCATTTTATTTAATATCGAAATGTTTTTGCATGTACATAACTCACCAAGCTTTCCCAAGACATTATCCGCCATTGCAAGGGAAGTCTGATTAGAAAAGCCTTCATGAATACATGCGGCAGTGACATCTTCCAAGGCAGCTTCCAAATCTCCTATCTTTTCCAAAGCACGTGCTCGGCGTAACAAAGCTTTTGCATATCTTGGATTTAATTCTAATGCTTTTGTACAATCTGCCTTTACAGCACTATATTTTTTCTGTAAGTTTACTATTATAATGCATAAGAACTAGTAATTATAATACATATAGTTAATTCAGACAATCAACAAATGTACTATACTTGTATACTGTATTCACATATTATTGTAACTAATTATATTACCAATTGTTCGTACGCAGCTGCCCTATTTTGATAAAAAGTTGCAAGATCCTCCTTATTCTCGTTTGGACAAATATCAATCGCTTTATTATATCGTAGTATGGCTTCATCATATTTTCCCATTTTGAATTGTACATTTCCTTCGTTCTTGTATTTTTGCGCCTTTTGTAAAGGAGTCTAGAATGAAAGTTTACATAAAATAGCTATATTCTGTATCTATCTTTCTCCATTATTCTATCTTCTATAGTTTATGGTAATGCAAAGATATATATGGAATATACAGTGCCATTGTGGCAGCCATTGTAGTCACATGGTCAATTATTTCATTGAAAAATTGTATATTTCTTTTAAAAGATAAACAAATATATATGTCGAAAATCCATTTATCAGAATTTTATCTATCCCATAGCTTTGTCACAAAATTCTCATTTAAATGCAAAACTGATATTGATTACTAAATTATATCATTTATATATTCGATACTTCTATTTACTGAAAATTATCATTTGTGATAACAGCGGCATCAACTCAACGGAATTCTATTCATGACTCATCAGCAAAGATATATTAGTACTTACATTAATTTATTGTGTTATCGCTTATGACGCTTTTCAACAATAAAAAAAATATCGAAATCAAATACAATGTGTGTAGAAGATATTTTCTCTCTTTTTTTCTTAATTAACTACCCTTGTCAGTTAAATGGATTTCCGTTATAGACTCATAATTCGTGATCTCTTAACCTCCGGCTCAGCCGCTGGGGAAGGCACTTTCGGTGGACAGTCGCCGTCGATGGAGATCTGCTTGTCGGCGGGCGCGCCGTTCTCCTTGGACGACGTCGCGCCGCTCCTGAACTTATCACGTTCCGACTTGCTGGTCCGGTCGCTGCCGCTGTTATTCTTGTTCTTGTAATACATGTAGCCGAGGCCTAGGGCGACCGGCGCCCCGACCACCAGGGCGAGTTGCCATTTTGGCAGCGGACTGCTGCCGGCCACGCCACTCGTGGCGGTCATAATTCCTTTGACCAGGAAATTATTATTCGCGCGTGGACAGGATCACACGATGCGAGCACCGGCACCACGATGAAGACGACCGCGAATTAATCTCACCGATGTAATTGGCGAGAATGCGAGAAAAAACGCCAGGTCCAAGCGACGATCATGCGGATACACGCGCAACGCTTATTCCAAGAGAACCCGGGTGCCGTTGCCGTTTGCACACGATCCTCTTGCTCCTCTTCGACACCGACGAAGAAATGCCATCAGATGCTATTTCATGACGGCACACGAGAGTCGAGTGAGAAGCCTCGTCGCGCCCTCTCGGCAAATATTACGGTACAGGAAGCACCCGAGAAAAAATTGTCCATATATATACCTTAGAACATGTATCAATATTATAATATAATATTATCAATATATTATATTTGATATATTAACATATATCACATTGATATATGTTCTAAGATATATATAAGCGTATAAAAATATATATATATATATATATATATATATATAGAATCTATTTCATGTTGACTGTCACTTTTACCTGCGTATACCGCTTGTATATTGAGAATGTATATATAAATATTTTGTATTATTTACAACTACATTATTATATATATTATTATAAAACTATGCTTCTCTCTCCCTGAGAATTTTTATTTCTCTTTGATAAAACTTGACTATGATCTTTGGCAATTTGCAATTTTCAAAACTAATATTCAAGGAAGATGTTGCTTACAAAGTATTTTCATCAATTTTTCTTTCTTCTGTTTTTTTTTTTTAAATTATTTGCTAGCTTTATACAGAGATACATATTTATAAGATGATTTCTAGTCAATATTTTATCTTATGCCGACAGGAAAATATAAATGTATATATAGGTATATATAATACATTTATATTTTCAATTGTAATATATATATATATAATACAATTTTAAATTATAATTTTTATTTCAATTGATAAAGTTGATAGTAATTTGATACAATTGTACAAAAATGTTTTGATACTTATTATTATTAATACAATTTATATTTTTTCATACATTACAGAGCATACTAATTGATGAAACGTGTGGTAAAACGATTATTTAACTCTTGCTTAAAATATATTGAACCTAAATAGATCATATTCCACTGAATCTTCTTCCTCGCAAGAAAAACTACAAGCACAAAAATATTTTGTAATAGTCTATAGCCAATATTAAACGACATATGTTCTTCGATATTCTAATAATTACTAATAATATTATCTTCTAAAAATCTATTATTAGATAGATATTCTAAGGAAACCATTTCTCAGATGTTCGCTTGAATTCTTCAAGAGTAATGATACGAAAATATGGATTGTAAAGCTTATCTAAACGAGTCTTCTTGTGTTCTTTAAAATCTAATTTCTTTAATTCGCTGACATCCTTCCTCGATTCAGTTTCCGTATGATCACTCTGTTCGATATTCTCGTTTTTCTTGTTCGTAGATATTCGCTTGAATTCTTCACGAGTAATGATATGAAAATCTGGATTGTAAAGCTTATCTGAAAGAGTCTTCTTGCGTTCTTCGAGAACTAATTTCTTTAATTCGGTGCTGACATCCTCCCTCGATTCGGTCCCCGTATGATCACTCTGTTCGATATTCTCGTTTTTCTTGTTCGCATCCTGTTTTCCATTCATTGCATTGTTAGATTGTACATTACAATTGATACGTTATGGTATCCATTATGATTGGATATATTCGATTAAAAAAAAAAAAATTATTCAGAGACAGAGATAGTATCAAAATAAATAGTGATATACCAATAAAAAACAATATGAATATATTTTATTAGTGTATTGTATATAGGCAGAAAATTAATTTTTCATAACGCTACAGTGCATAGTTTCATTATATTTCAATATCCAAATTGCATATATACTCACAGTTTCGTTATCAGTATACATTTTTACGAATCTCACGACGAAATTGAAATTGAAAAGCACGTGGCCACAGATGTTTATCTACTGTGCACGTGACGAGACAATAACCTTAGGGAAAATTACTAGCGTCACACTTCCATTTATTCTATTGGACATCTGATGTACGATGTCCAATAGAAGAGCTTATTTTCTAGTGATTCTAACTAGCAATATTTTGGAATCTAGAAACGAAAGTTTTCTATATATATTCGATAATAGAATTCGATAATATCGACCGACGATAAACATCTCTAGCCGGAAAGATGGCGACGATCTGTCAACAGCAATTACGTTTTATCAAATATGCCACTGCTAACCCATTGCAACTGAGAAAACTCGCAAAATATGAAAGCTCTCGCCTCAGAGCATGCTAAACGACCGAAAGTGTTCTTTTCGTCGTAGATAATTTTATAACGGACATCGAATTTTGCGTATTCTCGCACATATCGGAATTCTTCGCTGCGACATTTATTACTACAATGGCACTACAAGAGGACGAAAACACCTGGTGAGCTGATAAAACAAAGTTGTTTTTTTTTTTAATTTCGTCGAGGAATGTCATATGTTTTTGCTGTAAACGCGACACCGTTGTATTAACATACGAAATTATGATTAATCGTTCACACGCGAATCGAGGTCTGTACTCTACGCTTGTGATATATATATATATATAGTTTATAATATCAAATTTTTATGTAAAAAAGTTTGAACGTAAGTAACATTATACGTCTACAATCGTAATTTTATACGAAGTGCAGTAGAATATAGCAGAGAAATGTGACACGATACCATTTCAAAGTTTGCTAATTAATTATGCTAATATATGCTAATTAATATGTTATGTTCATATAGATTGTACATTCCTATATATTGTACGCAATCATTTTGTATGCATCTTTATTTTTATATAGTTTTTTACAAATAACAGGTTTGTTTAGTTATATCTCTAAGTTAATTCTTTATTATTTCAGGATATTAGAATTAGAAGCAGCGCTTCTTGATACAGAAGCACCATCTGCGTCTGATATATATGCAATCTGTAAAGGCCAACCAATTCCTACAAATTTAAGACCGGATGTTTGGCAGGCTTGTCTATATGTTACTGACCGACGTGATCAATTAAGCCAGTTTAATGAAGTTTATGATTTACCTGAACAAAATATAATCCGTGATGATTGTCAACAATTAGTCGGTAAGTATGTAGAAAGGATATTATGTAGGTTTCTTAATGAGTAGTCTTATTTATATTTTTATTTACTAATACACTTATTTTCAAATTATATTACAGCAAAACTTGGCAACGATGATGAAGATAAAGTCTCTGTGGTTTCTGACCTTGAATCTATATTAACATTTTATTGTAAAAGTAAATGCAAACAATATGAGAGAGGAAATGGATGGTTAGAATTATTGGGTCCTTTAATAGCTTTAAAATTACCACGTGCCGCAACTTATAATCTTTTTGAGGCAATAAGAGATGTCTATATCCCAAGGTATATGTACATATTATACACACACACACACGTGTGTGTGGTGTGTGTGTGTAATATGTGTATATACACACACACATATATAGATATACATATATATAGATATACATATATATATATATATATATATATATATATATTGCAAGCAATCTTGTTAGCAAGGGTTATGTTAATGTAAAATCATTTATCATTTTGTTCCTACAATATATATATATATATATATATATATATATATATATATTCTTTTAGAGGCGAAACATACAGTTCAGTTTTAAGATTACTGCTGCTCTATCATGAACCAGAATTGTGTTCGTTTTTGGATACAAAAAGGATATCGCCCGATCAATATACAAAAGTATGGATGAATACACTATTTGCTGGTGTTTGTTCATTGCCAGCAATCTGTACTATGTGGGATCTGTACTTTATGCAAGCTGACCCATTTTTCATGCTGTTTCTCTCACTTATTATGATTATAAATGCCAGGTAAATGTTGAGTAAATTGATATTTCACTATATCTGTTGGTAACATTATATAACTTAATTTTCATCTTTGTAGAGAGCAAATTTTAAGTATGAAGGACGAGGACAAGCAAAATATAATAGATGCCATAGCGATAATGCCATGCGCTCTAGAAGCAGAGGATGTTTCCGATTTCTGTTCATTGGCACAATACTATGCAATGAAAACACCAGTGTCTTTTAGACAGGACTTGTATCCCATAATGTTCGATGAAAATTCTGACGAGAAGTTAATATCTCACGCATTGTGCTTACCAGTGTCGGCGCAAGAATTAGTAGAAAATGCTATCGAAGCTCCATCCGTACCTAGTAATAGTGTCGAGGCTGTTAGATTCTTTCTCGTAGATTGTAGACCTGCAGAACAATATAATGCAGGCCATTTACCAACAGCATTTCATCTCGATTGTAACTTGGTAAATATTATCAATTATAAGAATATTTTTAAAAGACTTTAAATTTATCAAGCCAATTTTAAAACTCTTACTGAAATAATGTATATATTTGCATATTTTAATTTTTTTGTATATATTTAAGATTCAAAACAAGATTAAATATATTTGTATATTTTTAGATGCTTCAAGAACCTGCCGCGTTTGCCACAGCGGTGCAAGGTTTACTGCAAGCTCAACGTCAAGCGCTAGCTGTTGGCTCGCAAGCTGGCGGAGAACATCTTTGTTTTCTGGGAAGTGGTAGACAAGAGGAAGATCGTTATACGCATATGGTAGTAGCATCCTTTTTACAAAAGCACACACAATATGTGAGCATGGTCACTTCCGGGTATCAAGGTGAACTATATTTTAATTTCTTTTAAAGTTGATAAATTATATATTTATGTCATAAACATTTTTATTTTGTTTTCAGCCATTCATGAATATTTTGGTGATGAAGTGGTATCAAGTCTCGTCGATCACAATTCGCAACATTGTTTGGTGTGTAATACTAACATGTCGGAAGAAAATTCAAACGAAGCGAGCCCGGTGAAAGTTAAAAATAACAATTCCGATCTCTTGGGGAAAATCGGATTAGCTATGAAATTAAAAAGCCAAGAAGTAAAAGGAAAGCTGTTCGATTATATCGTTAATCCTACGGCGAACGTCAATAGCAATATAGAAAAGAAAGATGGCAAAGATTTAGACTACATTAAACGTCAAAGAAAAACCGCGCCCGTGTTTAGTATAGACGATGATCAAGAGATAGGTGGGCATTTTTCGACCTATTCTTAAATGATTTTCATATATAAACTGCTTATATAAGAAAAAAACTATAAATTATCTGACAAATCCGTCTCTTGTAGATATGACTATGACTAATAATGAAAGTGAAGAGCCTATTGAAGTAGTATCTATACAGCAATGGATGAAAGATCCTAAGCTATTACATTCCTTTAAATGCCAAGAGGTGAAAGTCAATGGTGATCTCTGTGATAGGTAAACCTATAACAGAAACGAAATCTTTTTTTGCACATAAAATCAATCGCATTTACACACACATTTCCTCTGTTTCAGTCAACTACTGGTTACCGATAGTCATCTTATAGTACTACGAGAAATCCCGGAGCGAAAAGGTGCCGCGCATGTAATCGTGAAGCGTCCCTTAACGAGTATCGTTAAAATAACGTCGAGAAAGCGACATGCCGATCTAATAACTTTCAAATACGGTACAACGCAATATAACGATACGGTTATTTCCGATATGGATAAGTTTCTTATACCTAACGCAAGCGAAGCGACTAAATTGATTACGCAACAAATTATGAAACAATTAAAAACATCAGACTAATATTACAGACGCATATTTTATAAAGAAATTTTGAATTACTGTACAGAAATCAAAATCCAATTTTTGATGAAAAATTTTCATAACATATTCAGTTTTGACAATATGCAAAGGTACTTTAACTTTTTTGTACAGTTATTTAGATTTTTATTTGTGTTTATGTATGTATATTTTCCATTATATTTAAATATAGTTATCAAAATTAATATAAAAGTATTGACATATATATACAATAAAGTAATTAAAAGTTCATAAACTTTTTAATATTAAATAGAAGTATTTGATTGTTGATATGTTAAAATATATTGATTGCTGGTTGTTTTACATATAGATATCATGATTTTATAAATAGATAATATAAATATTTATAATAATTAAATAGATAGATATTTAATTCTAATTTAATAATTTCTTATGTTTCATTAACACAATGCTTTTATGTGTGTACATCATTTAAATTTTTATAATTTTTCTCAATATCAGGGTGAAATGACTGACCTAAAAACCAATGCGTTCATAACTTTGTAAATCACATTTATATATAATTGTTATATTAACCATACAAGAGAGAATACATTTTAGATTTTTATTAGAAGTATCTAAAGGCCTTCAATTTTTTGTTTTCATAAAACTTTCACAGTGCTAATGATAGTTAAAACTACATATTTGATTAGACTGAGATCTTGTAGGAAGGTAAGAGACAGTAATAAATAATTAACAGTTAATATTGTTTTTTAATATACATGTGTCTAACTAATGCATATTGTTCTTTGATTGTGACACACATAAATGAATATTAAAGCAAAAATACAAATCTAATTGGCAATTCTGGTCCTAATATGATTTTAATACATTTACTATCTTGTTATATAAAATTTGCATTTTGTAGATTGCCATATTGTGTTTTTGTAGGACAAATTTATTTGTACAAATTATGTAAGTGATTATTAAGTGCAATGTTTGTAATCAAATAATATTTTTCACACTTATCCGTTGCTAGCGTTTTTCAAAGAGTAATTAAAAAACTACCAAAAGAATACTTTGAGAAAAGATTACGAATTAGATTTATCAATTAAATCTCCTTGTGTGTACACACATACATATATATATTTCTTTGTGAACATTTGTACTTAAAAAATTTTTTTTTCACAATATTAATCGCAAAAATATGTAAAGTGGTCCTGAAAAAAAAGTGGTTCTAAGAATTCTGCCATTAAAAAGAAGTACGGTGGTTTTAGGACACCCTGTATATGTAGTAATTGAATTAATTAATTTATAACTGCATTACTTCTGATTATAATCTCTGATAATATCAGTCGTAGATAACATTCCTCACATATGTTCTACTAATAAATATAAATGAGTTTTCTTGCAGCTGTTATTTAAATATGATTAAAGAATATAGCTTTTTTTACATTTACTCATAACATTCACATATAAACTAATTAAAAATCCATTGAAATATAAGAAGCAATTTAAATATCTACAAATTAGAAAAAATTTATCAGAAAACTAGAGAATACATATATATGTTGTTGATAGTTTTTAAGTATTATCACAAATTTGCTAGTAACTATATGCAACATATACATAATTTTTCAAGTTTCTTGATATGTAGTACACATCATGTGTGTGTATATGTGATAGAACTTTTCCATGTACGAGCTTCCAAATAGACAATTTGGAAGTAAAAAGTATAAATAAATTACATACGGACAGCATTCAAAAATTGACTTTTAAGAAATGAACGTTTAAAATGTGTATATAAAATTTGACACTCCTAGGTACCTGTTTATAGGTGTGTGTATGTGTGTATAAATATATAAATGAAAAGGCCATGTATAATATGAAAATTAATATATATATATATATATATATATATATATATATATATATATAAAATAAAAAAGATTTTAACAAAGTAATCCTTTATTTTGCACATTATACTCCTTTATTGAATTGTGAACTAGTATATAAGATGTATTTACAGGTTGTATAAATATATATTTTTGTATATTAATTTTTACTCTATTTTTGAATATATTTAAAGAGATAAATGTAAAAAAATATAACGTTATTTGAATTTTGTAATTTGACACAAACATATACACAATTTCTATTAATTTTAAATAGCAAAGAGATTAGTATTGCTAATTAGATTTTATCATAATCTGAATTTGCTCGATTCTCCAATTTGCTAAAATAAATTATAACGGTCTTGATTTTTAAACAATAACTTAAAATTAACATGTTGAATTTTACACAATACATGACATAATTATTAAAAATTATGTAAAGCTTGTGTTATCACAAGAAAAAAAAATTATAACAATTCAACATTAATGGTAATACACTGTCACTTTGTTTCATAATGTTATTTGATTGTGGCACACACATTTATTATTTAAAAAATTTAATATTCATACTGTGTGTGTTTATACTAAAAGTTTTCTGCTTTCTGTTGTCTCCTTAGGTTGAGTGTTTTGTACAGGATTTCTTGAATATAAAATAATGGCAAAACTTACCATAGCTATAGAAATGACAGTGTTTGTTTTAATAACTATATTAAATAAAATCCAGCATAATACTGCTGTAAAAATCAGTTCCATTGCACTAGCAAAAGTCTTTAATATAGAATTTAAAGTCTTCAAAAAGAAACTTGTTATTATTCCAACAATTGCATTATTTAACATAATTAATATTATTTTCGGTTGCAAAGATGCACTGATTTCAATGTTACTGAATGTATCACTAACACTGTTCTTGAATGTTGTTAATAAAATAATTGCTACAATATTGCAGAAAATACTGTCAATATACATAAATACATTTTGTACAAGAATGTCGATGTCGGCACCTTGCTGCTTCAGCAAGTACTCGTTATAAACACCTGCTAAACAAGAGCATGTTGTCTGAAAGCAGAACATTTTTCAGAAAACGACCTTATTTCCAGTCACATACACATATTACCAATAAAATTCAATATACCTGTACAAGAATTAAAAATAGAGAAATATCTACATGGAATTCTGTGTCAAAAACATGGACTTCAAATGCATGGGTGTCAAAATGCTTTACCATACAACCAACTGTCAAGATCACTAGTGAAAACCACTGTATCGCAGACAACTTTTTGCGAAAAATAACCTAGAAGAAATCAGAATTCTTGCATATAAGATTCATTCAACATTCATTATCCTTTTGTTATCATGCTAAAAAATTGTATCACCAATATACTTGAAATAAGATTACATACTTGAAATATGATTCCTGTAAGCACAACGCGAAGTTGTAGCAAGATATAGTAAGTTGTAGGATCAAATCTAGCCAAATTGACAAATGCTAGATTGTTGTAGAGGCAGTATAAAAATGCAGGTATCATATACAGTAGAAGCACTAAAAATGGATAGAAATTTTCTTTAGCCTTTTGTGAATCTCAATTGTATCAGATGTTTATAGCACAAATTTTTGGAATTATTTATCTGTTATTTTAGTCTCACCCTTTTTATTCTTTTTTGTCTCCTGAAGAAGAGTTAAAATACTATTGCTGTAAATTATATATATAAAATAAGTTAATATAAAACTAAGATGACCAATTGTACAAATTAAATTTCCAAATTGTTTTACTTACTCCTTACAATACAGTGCTGTAGATATAATCAATTTTAAAACTTCCGTCATCAACACAACCGCCACAGTGTTATATTCATAGCGGCCACTCCTTTGAGACCATGTCACAAGAATACCTGTAGCAAATTTATTGTCATAAATTCTGGCATTGTTGTTTCATGAAAAAAACTAACATATAATCAATACTTTCGTTAAATGTGTTAACACTTTATCCTATTGCCGATTTATTATTTATGATAACAAGGTGTGTGCGATTATGTCAAATCGACTTACCTTGATTTATAAAGAGAGCTATATAGGAAATAAATATGACAGAACTCCATCTTCCCGGAAATAATTCGCTCCAACTTATTCCTCCCATTTTTCTGCTTTTCTTAACAATATCAACGTACACAATTTTGGCAAAACATCGTGACGGCGGTTCCTTTAACGTACTTTATCGCTATCAGTGCGTATATTAATGCCAAATCATTGCGCACTAATCAACACTAGCCAAGGCCGGATACTAAAACTCTGATATCGCTTAGATATAAATTAGAAAGATACATCTACGCGTGTGTTGTGCGTGTTGCACATTTGTTCAACGCTTTAAAAATTTGTCAAATTTAATATATATATGTGTATTTATATACATATATATGTATGTATATAAGCTGACAAATTAGAGATACTTTCGACAGTTTTACTTATTTCACTTTTTAAATATATCACAGAATGTAAATTTTTTATACACATATTCATTTTAAAATAATTCTTCAATTCTCAGTTGTGATCGAACGAGAGATCCTCAAATAACTCGATCTCTTTGGTCCATGACAGGAACGTTTCGCTCGACCAATGTTGCGATCAACACACAGCCATTCACAGCGATCGGTGCTTGGAGTTTTTCCGCTGAACCAACCAATCGAATGGTCCCGCGTCGAATTGGCCAATCGGCGACGTGGACAATCCGTGGTGCCATTCGCCTTCATCTGGTGCGGGCGACTTGACGCTACGAATGCTTCGAAGCGTTCTGTTTGACCATTCGGTATAGAGAGTTTTCGGAACTTTAAGAATTCTCTATTTCGACAGCCAATTGCACGACGCGATTTCTATCTGTCGAACATGTGTGTTCATTCATTTGATCATCTGATTCATCGGATTCGTCTGATATTTGCGTCTTCGAATTTAAAGCTCCATTAACCAATTATTACATGCGATCTCGCCGCCGGTCCCCTTCTTTTTCTCATTTACACACATACATACATACTAGCATACATACATACATCATACATACATACATACATACATACATCATACATACATACATCATACATACATACATACATACATACATACATACATACGTCTCTCATACATACATCATACATACATGTATGCATAATGTATGTGCTCTCTGTCCTTTCTTCTTCTAAATGCATTCCATTCATCGCCTCTCTTCTGCATTTTTGCGAGATCGAGCGGTAAAATCGGAGGGGCACGGCATGTCACACTATCTATTCGTTATCTATTCGTAGAAATCGTATAGGAGTGATTTAAAAACTTGAACTCGCGACTCCTCGAAGAGATCTCTGCGTGCACTTTTTATCAAATGCTGCGTGCGCGCGCGTGATGTGTGTGATATGACAGATGTCGTAATGGTTCCGTGATAGCGTGGGCGTGTATGTGATATATGTGCGGTGCGTGGTATTTTGTGTATTCTCGAATCTCGATTACACCGGCTCGGGTGATCCTCTTTCCGAAATTTCATCTCTCCGAATAGCCCCCGCTTTGCTTACGATTCTCCGTATTATTCGCAGTCGGGGTGCATAGTGGTTTCTATTTTTCTTTTTCTTATTTTGACAGATCCATGCGTAGATGAACGTGCATTAATGCGCGCAGCGGACACTGCAATCATGCAATAATATTGTTATTCAAAACTATCGAACGCTCTCGACGCGATAACTCTTTTTAATTATGGGTAAGTTTGCGGTAGCTATGAAGAATAATTATGATTTTCATGAAGAATAATTATAGTATGCGTTTTTAGAGGATTCTACGGAAGCGCAAAAGTGGCAGCAACATCTGTCCCTGCTGCGAGAGCAATATGTCAATTTGTACAATGCAAACATAGAACTGCAAAAGGAGTACGCTATCGCTACGGCTGAGAAGCAAGAGGGTGGATTTGTCAGTAGGCTTCTGGCAACTATAGCATCTTTATATTGTCAGCATCGTTACAGGTATCTTTACATAACTTGAAACCTGGTGTTTTTATTTTTTTATATAATAGTGCAATAATGTAAAATTATATAATATTTATATAATAAATATTATCCTAGTGATATATTTTTCAGTGATATAAATATAAAATTGATTGATCAAGAAATACCGGCACATAAATTTGTATTATCTGCCAGGACTGATTTCTTCAGTGATGCAGCCCTTGTTGAAAAGACTGTTTTAGGTAATATATTTGTCTATTTATTTTATATTTGTAATTATTGATTTATCATTACATATTTATCGTATAATTATTTTTAGATTGGAGCAATTTAAATAGCAGTGTTGCATTAGTGTTGTTAAAATGGATTTATACGGGCAAAGTGTCTCAAGAAGACCTAACATTGGACTTGATGAAAGCAGCAGCTGGCTTTCAATTATCAGAAATGGTAGATCAATGTGAAAGATATCTGATTGGGACATTGGGATTGAAGGATTGTGTGATATTATATTCAGCAGCTGAGGAATTGGGCACCTTAAAGTTAAAGGAGCATTGCAGTTCCTTAATTTCAGTGCATTGGGTAAAATTACAATAATTTCAATATGTATATAATTGTAATAATAACATTATTGTCTGTGTTATATCTGAAATATATAACTTACAGGAAGATTTAACAGGCGAAGATTTCAAAGAGATGCCAGGTTCTCTGTTGTACAAGTTATTGCAAACTAAGAGTAAATATCCTTTACATGCAGCGGTACGCTTGATGCGCGAAGACGTTGTGTTTCTATACTTAGTGGAAAATAACGCCGAGGTAAGTTCTCTTTTTCTTATGATAAAATTAAAAAGTCAAACGTGATGTGATATGCATTGAAGTAAATTTTATTGGAATAATTGAAATTAAACCTATTTTAATACATGACAATTTATATATTTTATACAATATATAAATATAATATGAAAATACTGTGCTGTTAATGTACAGGGATTTAATATTACGATCTGTTTGTTATTAAAAGATATATTTTAAATATTTTAATATATTATAAATTTGCATATTCACAGCTCAAGTTTGAATGTTAAGTACTTGTATGCACAAAGTACATTTTAGTTATAAATTAAAATATAAATTAATTTATAAAATATAAATAATAGCTTTTATTTTATTTTTTTTAATACTTTTATTATCTTCGGATAATACTTGAAAACATTAGCAGTTACAATATTTTTTGCTAGCAAAAGAATGTAAATTATTTGAGTTACTTTGGGTTACTTTTATTAATTTTTTACATTATCAATTATTTGTTAACGAATATAGTTGTTAGAACTCAGAGAATAGAACGAATAGTATGATTAAACATATTTGAATAGTTCAAAGTAAACCATTCAAACTTTAACTTCAGACAAAGCCAACAATTCGAACTGTTTGGTCGCTTGGAAATTCCAAGCATTAATAGAAGTAATGATTAGCTCCATATTAGAGCTATTATCTAGTAATCGGCAGTTCTGAGTTTTTGATCCCGATTATCCCATATAGATTAAGACTCCTGGTCCCTAATTGATGTTATATTGAATCATGACATCAAAAGCAAGAAATCATGTAAATTTTTTTTATTGCAAAATACGTCAAAATAAATTTAGATTTTTCATATGCTCTTCTTTGCACTCGATAATATAGATTGGTAAAATATATCCAAGACAATTTTTTTATTTATTTGTGGATTAATAAATAGCTAGTAAATTTTGGTCAATTGTCATCAGTCTGCTGTCAAACATGAGTGGACATACAAGAAAACTTATTAATTTTAATTATCTCACAAGAAAATAATTTACATTTCTCGCTAATATAATGATTATATGAGGGAGCAGGAGCTTTAAAAAGTTTAATGGGATTTCTTTTTTGCAATAAGGCACAATAGATTCAGTCATTAAGTGCAGTTAGGCAGATCTTTTTACCTCCAAAGTTATATGTAATAACTATAGCAAACTCTTGTAATTTCATTAATAATTTCAAACATCAAATTTATATAAAAGATTGGCCATAAATAGATTTTTATACTTATATGCTTATGCATTATATGCATTGTAACACACACACACACACACACACACACACACACACACATTTTGTAAATAGAAACATTATAGATAATTTATTAAGATGTATTTGATATAAATTGCAAATTTAATTTAGAATTATTATTTATAACAAGATGATTCACAATTGACTAGCAAGAGGTTTTTTTATCTTTGTGTGATGTAATATTGATTATTTTACTCAATTATTCTAACGTTATTCTAATTGTAAAATTAAAATATACTTAACAATTTTTTAAAATAAATTAGCTATTTATAGCCGTTCATATTGGATAGACATTAATATTTTTGTATTATATAGTACAATATTTGCAATTTGTGTTGCAAAAGATCTATTTGCAGTCCCATAATTATCAGAGGGAACTGTGTATCTTATGCATGAAACACTTTCTTTTAAGTAACACATTGTGTGCTATCAATTGAAAAATTTTACATCAATCTTACAATCAGCAGTGCTAAGATTGTTCCACATATTTTGTTAAACATCTCAATTTGTGAAGGAGATGAATTGCACAAGTGAAAACTACAAAAACAATATTCGGGTGGACCAGTCGGTGCTCCCCTGTTTTCACCTATAAAGCAACCTTCATCATAAGCAGTTGCTATGATCTCTTCCTTTTTATGCCACTGCTTATCGACGTTATTGTAAGCATGAGAGATATATTTCTGTGGCGCGCAGTCTCTCTGAACAGTAGTTACTGCAGATGCTAAAAGAAAATTTTCAAATAAATAGTTACATTGTCATTCAATGGTTACTCTGTCGATATTCAACCTACTTTTAGATTTATATTGAACAGTTCTCTTCATACAAAGTGTCGAAGTTGGACAGAATGTCTGAAATTTGGCACTCCCATCGAAATGGGAACAAAGCAGATCTGTGTCTTCTGGTCTTGTCGGTGTCATGAGACATTTGAAACATGAAATGCCTTCTGCCTGTGCTCGTGAAATATCTATAAATTTTATATTATATTAATCTCTAAGTTTTTTATTCATTTCTCTGATTATAATAATCAAAATATAAAATAAAAGAAACGCACGTACATGATAAAATACCGATATATATTATCATTATCTGTAGATTTGGCTTGAAATTGCACATTTTATTCGCAATAGTATTTGCGCAGCGCTCATCAAAAAATAATTATTTAAATCAACAATGAGGTATTTGTGTGATTATTTTATTTCAGCAGTAATATCTGAAACAATGTTCAAGATTAATGTTTAATATAAAGGTTTTATTTTTTTCTAAAATCTGATAAAAATCTCTATTCTTATTATACAAATTTAGAAAATTTAATTGTCTTTTAAGTTTTCATTAAAAATTGTTTATCAAATTTTATTTGTTTATCTATATGTATATATTCGCTACAAAGTACTTTTATTACCAAAGGAATTTCATATAAATAATTAAATTTATATCTTATATAAGACACTTTTTTCATGTCAAGATGTGAATATAGGTAATCACTTTATTCGAGATAGATATCTCTTTGACATTTATTAAAAAACTATCAGATTTCACTATTGAATGTCTCGTCTATTTCTGCGCCAAGTTTCTAAATTATAATTTTCTGCTCTTATTATTTTCTTAATTGTGCAAACTGGCGTGTCAACCTCGTCGATATTCTGTATATATATATATATATATATACATATAGGTAAATTCTGTTACCAGATACAGTAACACACGAATTATCACAGTATTACAGCGTTCGCGCGCGCCTTCGTTACATGTTACGCATTGTAACGATTTATTTCGCGATACATGCACGATATACATATGATCGTTGTCGCCGTCGAACCTTTCTCCGCTTTTCTCTCGCGTAGAGAGCGACTGGTCGACGACCGATTACGGTCAGTCGGATGTACCGCCGAGGCCACGTCATCTGCCTCGGCGGTTCTTTAATACTTCTGCGTCCTCCTCCATGTATATCAGAAAATAATCTCCATACACTTCCTCTATAGACGCTTTTTCACACCGATCCGATGCTACTCGTGCCATTCCAGTGACTCGTGCACGCACACAGACGCACGTATCGCGGTCATCGTGCACGCGCTGATAGGCAGTGGTTCTCAAATCCCTCAGTCTCCTGTACATTAATATCACTTAACTTATAAGAAGCAAAAGTATATCGTATATATTTTTTTTATTAATTCAGTTTGAACCATTTAATTTGATATATATTTATTATTCATCTCTCTTAGTTTCAAAGATAAGAAGGGGTGGCTACTTATAGCGGGACACCCTGTATATTCAATGATATGCCATATTTTATGATATATTTTATAGTATAAATGCACCCAATTTGCAAATTTTAAAATATATTTTTTAATAGGATATGTTTTATTATAAAGGGGCAAATGTGCAATTGCATAATCATATTGCAAAACTTCTATCTTTATGTTCCTCTTTCTCTCAACACTCTGACATATCTGAATAATTAACATAACTTAACATCTGAATATATAATTTTTTCTATACATTATTTCTTATATGTTTGAAGCTACATTTGATCTTTCTGCTGAGTAAGCTTTTCCTTAATTAAAAAACCATTTTATACAGCAAAAAATATTCAGAAAATTATTTTTTTTAAATTTTGATATTGTAATCATTTTCAAATGTGTACCATTAATTATAATAATTCAAAAAGGATATATATATACTCTAATATCTTTTATTTTTTTAATGATAACATGTGATTTTATATGTTTATATAGCTTCCAAAGGCAGTCAATGCTGTAGATCACAAAGGAGAAACGGCTCTAGAAGTTGCTCTGAAAAGTCGTCAGCCATCTCTGGCTCGTACCTTGGTTGAACACGGAGCGGATCTGAGTGCGAAGGATGCAAGGGGTCTTTCTCTCCTTCATTCAGCAATTCTGAAAGGAGATTCTTACTCATCTGAATTTATAATCGAACAATTGGAAAACAACGGCAATGTGCAAAAGTTATGTGAGCCTGTAAATATTATCGAGAACGCGAAAAATACAGCCGATCTTAAGCAACTGGAAGGCTGTACTGCCTTACATCTAGTAGCGAAGCATAATATAGAAAGCATGTTAGCAGTTGGATCAAGATTACTTCAAGCAGGGATTGATCCAAATTTACAAGATCATAGAGGATGGTAAATATTATATTCCTTTGACTTAAAGTCTCAAGACTTGCATTACGCTCCGAATAATGTAAAAGCTAAATAATTATTCGTGGAATTCGAAATAGGATTTGTAGCCTCTATGTAATTTAATATCAGATGTTATATTATATTTTAATAATTATTTAATAATATATTTTGCACGTTTGTTTATACTTGTAGGACTGCGCTTCATAGCTGTATCTCGGAGAGAAACGATATGCTGTTTGATCTGTTACTCGAGGCAAAATGTATAGATATAGATGAAACCACAAACGAAGATGACACACCATTATGTTTCGCGATGAAGACGGATCCCTTCAACGAGTACTTTGCGTCTAAATTATTAACGAAAGGCGCTATACCGAATCCGATTTATAACACCACCGGGGATACATTGCTTCATATCTTGACGCGAGAATGTAGAGAAGGGGCGGCACTATTCTTAGTGGAAAATTGTAAAAACTTAACGAAAACCAACAACGAAGGTTTCACGATATTACATGAAGCATGCAAGGTTGGCTTAAAAGATCTGTCTCGGGCTTTATTAAAAAACGGACTGCCAACCGATGTCGTTACCTTTTCTACTGGTGACACGCCGATTCATTTCGCCATCTCGAATCTGTATGCAGACATAGTCAATGAATTATTAGATACGTCTGATTTTAATTCGCAATTGACTATTAAGAATAACGCGAACGAGACGCCTCTGAGCTTAGCTATAAAGACACCATTCAAAAAAGGCAAAGATATCGTACTGGCTCTGATAAAAGCTGGGGCTGATGTGAATGAGCGCAACAAGGAAGGCCTGACATTGTTGCATCAGGCAATACTGAAGGAAGATTCGGCTACCGCTATATTTCTGCTAGAAAATGGTGCTGACATGAATGCAAAGTAGGTTTATTAAAATTTACAAAAATCTATATTTATAATTGCGAGATCGATATTATTAATATATATTCGTATTTCAATATGTGCAGAACAGCCAATGGAGATACGCCGCTACAACTGTGCGTGCATTGTAGACTGGGCGAAGTGGTGGAAGCTCTTTGTAGACGAGGGGTAGACACTTCAATAGGATGCCCGTTATGGGACGCTTTAGACTCGGATCAAGAAGACACCGCGTCAATCTTGGTTAAATACGGAGCGGATACCGATTGCTGGGGTTCTGGACCTGATGGTTGTCAGCAAACATTGCTACACAGAGCGATCGACGATAACAAGGAGGATATAGCACAGTTTCTGATCAGAAGGTATCGATGATGCGCATTCTTTTGCTCGAGGAAAATGAAAAAATAACAATCACAAATTTATCAGAAATAAGAAAAATTATATTCAAAAAATTGCTATCTTATTTTTTTAATTATAATTTATATCGCGATATATAGATACGATTATGATGTAAAGTATTGTGAATATTGCATTATTTTGTTTCTTTTTCAAATGATGATTTATATCGCAGCGGATGCGATTTGAATGCCCCGAGACGACCTGGTCCAGACGGTGCCGGTGGAGATGAGGCGAGAGACGAATGTACGCCGTTACATTTGTGTTGTCAATGGGGATTGGAGCAAGTTGTTCAAACGCTCATCGAACACGGAGCCGACGTGAACGCCCGCGACACGGAGGGGAAGACTCCCGTACATGTAGCGATACAGAATCAGCATTCGCAGATTATCTCTCTTTTGCTGTGTCACCCGAATATAGATCTGAATAAGAGGGATAAGAGAGGACTTACGCCATTCGCGACCGCTCTGACAGTCCGTAACAACAAAGCCGCGCAAGCGATATTAGAGAGATTACCTAAGGCCGCCGAACAATACGATAATAAGGGCAGAAACTTCTTGCATACTGCTATACAGAAGGGTGACATGGAGAGCATTCTGTTTTTATTATCGATACAAGTATTTGAGTTTAATTTACATAGATTGTAACGCATTGTGTAAAGAACTGTAACTACAGCAGCGCTATTTCTCTTGTCATAGGTGGACGTAAATTCGAGAATACATGACGTTACACAAACGCCTCCGCTGCATCTCGCCGCTATGACGGGAAACGAGATGTTAGTGCGAAGTTTAATACTAGCGGGTGCTCGTGTTAATGATACTGATGCAAATAGGAACACCGCGCTGCATGTGGCGGCTAAAGCGGGACATGCCACTGTTGTCTCCGCGCTATTGCAAGTAAGACAAACTATTTAACGCAAAGAATCCGCTAAATATTGACGGTGTATCTAATTTCGTTGCATTTAAGATATCCCGTTAAATTATCGATTGTTTATTGTGTAGAACAATATTAACTTCGACGCGGTGAATGCGGATGGCGATAACGCGTTGCACGTAGCTGTAAGAGAAGGTCATGTATCAGTGGTGCGGACGTTACTGACCGAGTGTACGCTGGACGCGGAAGCTGTGAATCTCAAGGGTCGTAATCCTCTACACGAGCTAGCCAGATGCGCGAGGGACAACGCTGCAACGATATGCGATCTATTTTTAGAATGCATGTCACAATATCCAGTCAATAACGCAGGTACAAGAAAGACATGATAAATTTTTTCTCTTAAGAAAGACTAAAATCATTCTAAAAGAGAAAAACATTGTAATTTTTTTTTACTAAATGCAAATATTATACAAAGCGGTATGTTCTACAAAGTCTTTTTATTTCAGATTTAGATGGAAACACACCGTTATTGATTGCATACATGAAGGGTAATGGCAATCTTTGTAGAACATTGGTAAAAGCCGGAGCATGCTTAGGTTCGATGAATAAAGATGGAATTACAATCTTCAATTATCAAGTAGCAACAAAACAGCTATTATATAGACTGTTAGATTCTCTAACACAAGAGGCGCCATGGTCTGACAAAGATTGCTGCTTAGAATGCGGAACGAAATTCTCTCTCACAATGCGCAAGCATCATTGGTATGAATGATTTGTATTCTAACGACAATAATTGAATATATCAATCTTAGGGTGGCACAGTTTTTTCATTATATTTTTTTCTTTTTTCAGCCGGCACTGTGGACGAATTTTATGCAGCAAGTGTTCAGGTCAGGATGTACCGATTTTGAAATTTGGTTTAAACAAGCCAGTACGCGTATGCAACATATGTTTCGACGTATTACTAGGTACCGGCTCTCTTCAACCTTCATAGTTAAAAATTTGTAAAAATTGATAGATCATTCCGATGTTTTTTATATGAAAGAAAAAAGCAGATATATATATATGAATCGAAAGTCTGTGCATAATTGTACGTCATTGATATTTATGTATCCTATTGTATACATATTCACGTTAAGATTTGTTAAAATTAACTCATAGAGTTGAAATACAGATGATGAAGAGACTGTGTGTCAATATAATTTTCATATCTAATAAGTTAATTTTTTATTACTAGTATTTGATTATATATATATACAATGTTTGAGAAATTAAGCTTTAACATTGCGAATAACAATCTGCTCTTTATAGGAATATTGTACAATTACTTAAGTTTACTAAACAGAGTCTTTGCGACGCAATGATCTACACATTGCACATAATCAAGAAGTTCCTCTAGACAAGTTTCCTCTGTGTTGGATCTTGAATTAACACGATCAGTGCACGTGTTCAATTTCTCTTGCAAATTGGTGCATTTCACTTCTTGAGAGCATTGCTCCTATAAGAAAAATTATTGGAATCAAAATAATCATACAAATGCTGAATTATTATGTTTAATATTGATTCTGAATTTATTGATTAATATACTTATATTTTATACTTTTAACTCTTATATAAAAATATGTTTATCGAAGAAATCAATATATATACAGGGTGTCCTAAAACTACCGTGCTTCCTTTTAATGGCAGATTCCTGAGGTTATTTGGAGACGATTTTTTCCTCAACGAAAATGTCGAAGGAGGTCATCATTTTTTGCAAGCTCCCAATTTTTGCCATCATATATCATTGTAACTAAGCTTTAAATTAAAATTCTATTAAATATAACGACCTGAAATTAACTGAAGAATGTAGTTTTCTTAATATTTTAATTCCATAAAGCTTAGTTTACAAAAAGCCCTTCATTTTCAATCACTTATAACTCGAAAATTATTGGTGCCTCGACATTTTCGTTGAGGAAAAATCGTTTCCAAATAACCTCAGGAATATCCCATTAAAAGGAAGTACGGTAGTTTTAGGACACCCTGTATATATTAATTCAGATTAATCGACGATTAACTTATCAAATAATATCTGCAGTATTTCGTGAATGTAGAATTATCATTTGTTCTTGTTTAACATCGAAAAGATGAATTATAAAATTAAAACTTGCTGGGCAAACTTGCCAAATTAAATTAATTAGAGTTTGGTTCAAATGATCCTAATAGTGGCTTAAACTTTAATGAAAACGTCTTTACTCCGAAAAATTAGCAATGCATTTGCATCCCCATTCGAAAAACAATATTATGTAATGATTGTGTCACTTACACGAAGTACTTTTTGCGGGTCCACCAATTCTTCATCGTCGGCCTTCACTACCGGCAAGTAACGTTTGAAAAAATCCTGTACGATTGACATTTCTTTAATTAGAGATATTCCGATATTAGGGATCGGTTAGCCTAAAATTTTTCCTTCGGAAAAAGCTCCGCAAGCAAGATAACCACCAATGCTAACCATAAAATTTCGAACTTCAAGGAGAGCAAGCAAGAAAACAATCACATAATCGCGATTTATCCGAATCGAACGAGCGCTCTCTGTGTTGCGTTGACCAATCAAAATAAAGGAAACTTTTTAGGTAGACACAATGTCACGCAATTGGCTATCGAATAGAGAATTTTGAAAGTCCCGAAAATAGTTTATTTCAAATGTGTTCAGAAATAAACCGCGAAGTTTGGTTGTCAAAGATAAAAGGAATACAAACTCGCGCGCTATTTAAAAAAAAAATAGTACATGTGTACTTATATTTTTCTCTACACTTTTCATGGATAATCGAGTCAATACGAACGTGACAGCCGTATGTCGCTGTCACGAGCGTATTTCTCAACAATTACGCGCACTTCATCCGGTTTTACAACATTGCTAATCTTATTACAGATTGCATACATCGGCACAATGCTAACATTTTCGCGCGATCATATGTAAACCTGGAAGACGAATAAATCTGCTCGCCGCGGAACACGAAACCACATATGACATGCGAGGCACGTGGACATCGCGGAGTATATATACACATATATATATATATATATATGTATATACAATCCGGAAAGTTCACGCGGTGAAAGAGGCTAAACAAATCGAAACCCTTAACAATAATCATTAATTAGGAAGGTTAAGAGAGAAGGAACGGTCGAGTTTGGAAAAAATAAAGGAATGCTCCCCCGCGACATACGACAGAATCGCGCGATAGAGAAGAGAAGACGCGCTCGCACATAACGCTACCGTTTCGCGGTCGAACTCTGCCGCGCTGTTACATTCGCCTTTTCGCGGAATTTATATTTCGGGGGAATGCGCAAAGTGCACCTCGCGTGCGCGAACGAACGAACGGTCAAACACGCTCGCAGGTGCGCGTTCACTCGTGCTCGTCAGCCGAGAGCATCGTGCGTCGAGCGCGCACGCGAGAGACGACAGCGGGAGGACTCGTCGGCGCGTTTCTTCACCGCGGGAGCTGTCATCGGTGGAGAGGATCGGTTCGAGCTCGCGAAACAAGGACGCTGTCTCGCTCGCGCACTGGACATTACACAAAAGTTCATACACGCGCTCTGGTAGAAAAAAAACCGCAACGTAACTGAATAAGGGTCTAAAGGTTCTAGTGGAAGACGGAGGGAGAAAGAGAAAGAGAGAGGGAGAGAGAGAGAGAGAGAGAGAGAGAGAGAGAGAGAGTGAGTGAGAGAGGGCAAGAGTGAGAAGGAGTGGCAGGGAGAAAGGAAGACAGAGAGGAAAAGAGAAGTAACGAGAGAGAGAGTGAGATTCGCTAGTTCGACGTAGCTCGCGATCGAGAGATAGAACGGCTTTAAACGGAGGATTCTACTGGGCGAGAAGACGTTTTCAACCCGGTTATCGTCGCGACGGTAACTCAGTTAAGAAAAAAAAAAATATCGCGAAGCGCCTTTTGAGGTTATGTGTTGTTGAGAGAACGACGTATGTACCTCTCCAGTCTCGCGCAATAAAACGACCGTTCGAGCGAAACCGGAGGTACTGCATCCTGCATCGTAAGTCTGTGATCGGGGACGCGCTTTCGGATCTGATTAAAGATGCTGTATTGATAACGCCACTCGGAGATCGTATCGATCCGATAGTAAGAATACTGCTTTGCGATCTTCTCGACGAGAGACTGCATTTTCGTGCAAACAAACTAACAAAGTTGTCCGAGTTCCGCGCGATTGTTATTTTTTAACGTAATTATACGCGTACAGTGAGAAACCGAGGAAAAGGGAAAAGAGATCGCTCGTTGACGGCTTGTAAAATTAAGTAATAACGTGATAATTTTGTGGTTATCGAACATGTATCTGATCATGTAATCACGCTATATTGTTGATATAATCAATGTATATCGAACACTTGATACTTTTAACAACGAATTCGATATTTTTGTAATTAAAGTTAATTAATTTTAAGTGACACGAGAAATAGTGATGTGCAAAAATTGTGTTACACTTTGCAATTCAGTTTATGAGGACGTATATAATTTGTTTATGTGTTGATAATCACAAACTAATCCTTTCTCGAAGGATGTGAATAAACTTTGAGTCGCACAAACTAACTTACATTTATCATAATATTGATACTGTTTAAAGTTTGGTTAAACGTTTGCGACAGAAGTTCACATGAATGGATGATGCTTGGAGGCAATGAACGGCATGGAGAGACATGGTCATGGACATGGACATTCACATGCGCACTCGCATCGTCATCGTCATTCCCATGGCAGTTCTCAGAGCACGTCGCAAAATTCAAGTCAACCACCTACGAAACATAGCCACGGTCACGTAACACACTCGCAGAAAGAAACCGCAGCTGTGCCACAAGTGACTCAAAAGCAGAGGAATTACAAGTTACTCGTCGATCCGTTTTTAGTTAAAGGAGCAGCAAAACTATGTAGATACGATGGAACTGTTCCAGGAGATCCAACGTACCCACAGGTTCAACCTCGAGATCCCAGATCGCAATTGACAAGGATCTGGACCAGACTTGAACAACTCGATCTACCTGTACCTAGATTTAAAATTGATTCAAATTATTGTGGAGAGCCTCCTCCGCTGGAAGTAACGTTTTGCCATTTAAATGATAATATCGATAAGACATTTTTGACAAACATGGTTCAGAAATTTGGATCTATAGAGGAACTTATTATTTATTATCATCCAATAACTAATAAACACCTTGGTATAGCGAGAGTAGTGTTTGAATCAACCAAGGCATCAAAGGCATGTGTGGAAAAGTTAAATAATACATCTGTGATGGGAAAAGTGTTGAGGGTTTTTCTGGATCCCTTTGGGGAAGAGTGCAAGAAAATGTTTGAGGAGTTGACCACGGAGAAGAAACCGGAAAAGAAGGTGGAGAAAGAGGTGGTGAAGCCCGAGATTGAGCAAGAAAAACATCAAACACCGGTGGACAAGGTTTTACCCGAGGAGAGGGAAGACTTTAGAAGTAGTAAAAAAGCTATTCTAACTATAGACAAGAACAGAGAGCCATATGTAGAAAATTCAAGGTATAACAAGTACAGGGATTATCCCACACCAAGCGGCAGCACAGGTAGTGACTTGGGTTATGGAACAGCGCCCAGTGAACTGAATTATTCTAATAACTATTCTCAAAACTCTACTCCTGCCACAAATTATGATTTTTATTACGGCAATTATCATCATCAACCTCCAAGTAGCTACCTAGCTAACATACCGCAAAATGTATCGCAGAATATACCGGTTCAACAAAATTCAAATGTCTGGTGGAGTAACAACTCTGGGACAGCGGGATATACACCTTCGGCACCCGTTTGGTCGATTCAACAGCACGCGACAAATTTGGACAGTGCTAGTTCTAACATAACACAGATTAGTAATAAGACTTCCAATGCGAAACTGCATCATACTCCTAAAAAGGAAAAGGAGAATCAGGTTACGACGAAAAGTTCGTCGCGTGATTCTCCTGACGAAACTCGCAAGACATTAGATTTAGATACAAGAATTGCTATGTTACTAAAGGACAAAGCGGGTGGAATGGCACCTCCGTTTTTACAATTCGGCAGCGACTCGGAAGATGACAAAAAGTCTCTACAAGGTGACAGTGAAATGTTGTCGGATCCGCCTAGTCCCTTCCTGTCACATGAAATTTATAAGCAATGTTTCGAGAAAATGGTAGAAAGAAATAAGGAACGAAGAAAAGCTCACGAGAATAGCATCAGTCAGTTTTCTGTGGACGAAGATTTGGGTAGTGTTATAAGTTCCAGTGAAGACGAGGCGTTATTAGGAAGTTATAGTCCAGCACCTGATGACAATGAACCAGAACCACCTAAAGAACCACCTCCACCTCCACCACCCGATGACGACAGAATGTCTCTGAGTCCTTTGAGTTCAGGAGATGAAAAGATTGAAGAAGTGGGTTCACTTATATATTACATTCATTATGTATGTATTTACGTCACATTTTTATATATAAGTATCTTCTTAATATATAGGTAGCACAAACTGAGCCTTCGAGTCAACTGTATCCAGCTGGTTATCCAGGAAACTTAACTCATTATCCTTCTAATGATGTTTACAATTGGCCGCGACCGGCGCAATATCCTTATCCTTATGGAGCAACTTACTTGCAAAGCCATTATCAACCTACTACAGCGTCGGCTTTCTCGGCAACAGTCGGAAATCAAGGGGCAAATTATTATTCCTCTTTTCAGTCACGGTTGCATGCTATGGCAAATTATAGCATCACAAAAGATCCACAGGCAAGATTATTGCATTGCATTGATATAAGATTGAATCTTATGTAATATTTTTAAATTGTAAATTTCATATTTTTTATATTATTTGTAAAAACATTTTTTTGTTAGAAAAATATTTAGAATATCTCTATTTAGGGTCCTACCATCAATGGAGTACTGAGCAGAGTAGTGAATGAATTGAAGCAAATTCTAAAAAAAGATTTTAATAAGAAGATGATAGAAAATACAGCGTTCAAATTATTCGAGGTTTGGTGGGATGAAAAGAAGTCTGAGAAGAGTCAAACTCACGGCGGCAGCGAGAATGCTATTGTCAATAACACGACGAAAGAAGATGTAAAAACTCAAGGATTATCCTCTTTATTAGAGCAAGCAACACCGCTAGGACTCAATTATGATGGATTTGGTTTGGGTATTAGAGCTAGCATGCCAAAGATGCCTTCGTTCAGGGTAAGATAATTTCATATTGTTTTTATATTTCATTTCCTTCGATAGCATCGATTGTTACATGTGTGTTCATTTTTCTTTTTCTTGCAGCGCAAGATCAAAGCTCCAAGTCCATTGCCGCAGGATGAGGATAGCCGACAATCGGGTCATGCTGATATGGAAACAATCGAAAGCGACAGCGATCTGGATATGTTACCAGCACAAAAAACGAAGAAAGCGATGATTTCTCTTCCGAGCGTCTCTTCCTCGACATCGTCTTCGTCCTCGTCTCTCGAAAGCAGCAGTGAAGAAATCAGTTCCAGTGAATCTTCCGATAGTTCAAATGAAAGTTCCGATGAAGAAGCTGGCTTTGAGGATGAGGTATGTATAACACAGGATGAGCGCGAAGATTTAAAAAGATAATAGTTACATCAATTAAAATCGGTTTATTTTTTCTTTTTTAGCAAGACACAGATAGCCGCATGTCTGATCACAGGCCACTGGCTTGTAATAGTGAAGATCCTGATATATTGATGGAATTCGCGATCCAAAAGTCATTAGATTGTCCCACGCCGACTGGTAGAGAAACGCCGGTACCGGATATCAAAATTAAAGATCAAAATTCCAACGAATTCCCGCAGATCGATAATGAAAATCTGATTAGCTCGTTATCTTCTCCTGTGAGATACGAGAGCGTCAAAGAAGAAGAAAGAATTTCCGACAAATTGCCTGCCACGGAAGAAAAGCCATTCGTTGATGTGTGTGGAATTTTGGACAAGGAATCGAAGGATGTACCGAGAGTTATCGAGGAGAAAGAATCACAGATTGAAGCGAAACCTGCACCGGCGATAACGCCGGTAAAGGAAGAAATACTACCAGATATGCAAAAGATGGAGAACTCTGCTGCGGAAGCCTTGATGACTCTAGCTGGGCGAGATAACATCATACGTCATAGGAGTCCGGGTCCTATACAATCTAATATTATCAGAGCGTTGCAGACGATGTCGGCGAAATACATCAATGATGAACCTATTTTAAAGGAAAACGAAAAGATCGAGATGTTCAGCGAGATTCCCACAACGGATTCGGAAGAAGAAAGCTTAGAAATCAGAAGATTAAGGTCAGTGATCGGTTTAACATAAATTTTTAAGTAATAATTTTTCCTTGTGTGTATAATATAATGCATACATACTGTAAGATTATTACTCTATAATAACGACGAAATATTGCAATATTCTATATAGGTATCAAGCAGAGGCGGATCTTCGATTAAATGGGCAGCAGACACCAAGTTCACCTGGTTCTCAGGCTTCGCAAGTGTATATGGAACATTCATATTCATTGCCACCTGCGCAACCGGAGCCCGTAGAGCCGATGATACGTGTACCGTCAGCCTCGGTGAAAGTAAAACATCCGAAGATTGTCAAATTATCGAAATCAAAGGACAAGATTCATAAAGTGGAGAAGCAAAAATCCAAGAAATATACAAAAGTGCACAATAGTCATCAGAATCACGAGGGAGAGAAGGAGAATATCCAGAATGATTATATATATGACAAGTTACCTAAACAAATTCTGGAATCGAAAGTCACGTACAAAGAGCGAGATCTCATATCGGAAATGGCTATTTTGTATGAGTTTTTAACAAGAGGTATAGACGCGGAGGATGTAGAATACTTGAGAAGAAGTTACGAGGCTTTGTTAGCGGATGATACCCAAGGTTACTGGTTGAATGATACGCATTGGGTCGATCATCCGCCGACGGATGTACCGAGTCCCGCGAAAAAGAGGAAACGAGACGAGCTCCGATTACATGCGAGTGGAAGTGCTAGAACGGAAGGATATTATAAAGTCGATATCAGAGAGAAGGCTAAACACAAAGTAAACAATTAGATATTTGATATATATATTTTTTCTAAAATAAACATTCTCTAAAAAAAAATTTAAAGTTTTAACACATATTTCGATATAATATTGTGATATTATAGAATTTTTATATGAATTATATGAGAGTAATCAATTTTTGTTTGCAGCACCACTATGCTCAAAGTATACAACGCAGTAACGATGTGGAGGACAGTACTGGCTCTTATATCGGAGGAGATAGCGTAATGAACGGTCCAAAGAATAATTCTAAAGCATTGACCGGTAAAATGCAGGCGCTGTCACGCGAGGCAAGAAGCAATCAACGACGATTACTGACAGCTTTCGGAATTGATACGGATAGTGATCTTCTTAAATTTAATCAATTAAAGGTAAAATTATAATATTCTCACACAATACTTAAAATTTATATAATTTATTTATTCTAATATACACATTTTTTTGTGTTTTAGTTCCGCAAAAAACAATTAAAGTTTGCTAAATCTGGTATTCACGATTGGGGCTTGTTTGCTATGGAACCAATTGCGGCCGATGAAATGGTTATCGAATATGTAGGACAAATGGTTAGACCAGTTGTCGCTGACTTGCGGGAAGCCCAATACGAAGCTACCGGAATCGGCAGCTCTTACCTCTTCCGCATTGATTTAGATACAATTATCGATGCGACAAAGTGTGGCAATTTGGCAAGGTTCATAAATCACAGTTGCAATGTGAGTAACTTAAGATTATCCATTTTTATAATCTTGATTGGCTGTGCGATATAACAAATACATTCTCTGTATGAAAAAGAGATAATAGCCTAAATTAAAATTTGATTTGATGAATCGGTAGATAAGTATAATCAAAATCCATTATTAATTAATCTTAGAATGGGAGAGAGGCAAACTGGCGTGACGTGTACTACTTTGTTATATTTACCAAATCTTTATTTCTTTTAGCCGAATTGTTACGCAAAAGTAATCACGATTGAAAGCCAAAAGAAGATTGTAATCTACAGTAAACAGCCAATAGGAGTTAATGAAGAAATTACATACGATTATAAATTCCCATTGGAGGATGACAAAATCCCTTGCCTTTGCGGAGCTCCTCAATGTCGGGGTACCCTCAACTGAATTGTTTATTCTTTTCTCCATCTTCTACACTTCATCGCGCCCTACTCATATTTTTGTAAATACTTTCCCATGTAAACATTTTATAAAATGCAATGGAAAAAATACTAAATTATGTTAAGATGCGTTCTTCCTACTTTATTATTATGAGAGCCCTTTGATCCAGTGTGTGATTTTAATATTTAGGAAAACTTGTGAGAACAAATATATGAACCATCACACACATTACCGTGTGTTAAAATTATTTTTCGACGTCTCATTTTTCTGTATTTATTGTCAGCCACTGTGAACATTAAATGATAAATATCTACATATTAAAAAAAAAAAAAAAAGAACGTGTTTAGTGCAATCATATGTATATTATGTATATATTATATGTGTATCCTGTACATATATAATTATAACAAAATGTTCGTATTTTATCGTATATAAGATATTATACAACCCATTCCATAATAATTAATATGAGATAAGAATCCAGTTTTGAAAAATTTATTTTCGAAGAACATGTTTTTCGTCAAACAACCAATCCAATCTCTCAACATTGGGGTTCATATAATAAAGTCCCTATTAGACTATATGCATTGAAGATTGAAATTTGACCAATCAGGACAAAGAAACTTTAGTTCCTTTTGTTCTGATTAGTCAACTACCAATTTTTAATCGTTCAATTTTCTATGCATAATCTGATACGGGTTTAACATTGGTTTAAAGATTCGACTGAAGGAGGGGGCGAGAGGGGGTGCGGGGTCTGCGCTAGTGCATGCGAAAGTGTAGGTTATGATTTCCCGCAGTTTTCTGGGATTTTCGCCTCTGAATTTCTCATTCGATAAATAAAGTTTCCGTACGTTACAACAACGTGTCTAAAAGACTGAAGTGACGTGAGATTTCAACAATATGTATTATATTTTTTGAGAAAAAGTGCTGAAGTCCTTAATATTTATTAATAACAATTAAACTCTCATTTATATGTCATTGTGAATATGAAATGATATACAAATCAATTGTGAGTTAATAATTTGACATTATGGCAGACCGTCTGACACAGTTACAAGATACCATAAACCAGGTAATGCAAATTTTATATATTTATTTCGCTGGTTGTTCATTTTCCCCAGAATTTCAATTTTAATCTGATATGTGTGTTAATGTCTATTATTTCAGCAAGCGGAACACTTTTGCAACAGTGTTGGTATTCTACAGCAGTATTCTACACCTAGTAAATTCCCTGGTTTTGATCGCATCGGCACTCCACAACCACATCAGCCTCAAGAAGGTAATAATGATTTCTCGTACATGTACATTGGTATTAAACATACACGGTTTATCTGCTTTAGATTATGCTGCTTTATTTGCGAATCTCATTGCGAGATGCGCAAAAGACATAGATACGTTAATAGAGAGTTTGCCAAGTGAAGAATCATCTCAGGAACTTCAAGTAGCCAGTCTTAGTCGACTTGAACAAGAGAATCAGCAGGCTGGTGAGCAATTGGAAGAAGTAGTGAGACAAGGAGAAGCACTCCTTCAGCGAATCCAAGCTGCTCTACAGGATATAGCGCAAAGTCAATTAGATATGCAAAATCCCACGTCTAGCACCGTGATTAATATGAATCTTAATAGTTGTAATATAAAGCAAGAACCTTCTATAAATACTGTGCCTTCAAATAACACACATCAACTATCGGATCCTTCACCTAATTCGATAAATCAATGACATATTTATGATTTACTATAATTGTTTAGTGAAACATTCTTACAATATATAAATAATCAAATTGGTATTAATTTCTTTTTTGTTATAATATTGATTGAGACAATAAATGGAACAATAGTTTACAATTTCATAATATTCCTGTATTTTGGTACAATTACTTATAATGAGAATATAAATTCGAAGATAACATAATAAGTTTTCAAATACAAATAAAATTTTTTTACATGAGTATTATAAAGTTACAAACCAAAAACATTTTCATGGAGAGAAAATAATAGCTTTATTATAGCTGTTATATTGAGCTTTATCGAGATGTGTTTTAGGATATATCAATCGATATGTTTAGAGGTGATTCTAGTATCTTACAATGTATATCAATTATGCTAATAATGTAGAGGAAAGAGAAAAAGTAAAATTGAAGTTCTTGGGATTGGAGTGCTTTGAATTTTGATTTGTGCTACCTTGTCTCTAATCATATTCTTTTAGGAGGATTATGATATACACTCGATCTTTAAGAATTTAAAAATTTCGAATTTTGAACCCATACATTTACTTCCTCACTTACCAGACTTTTATTACATAAATTATTTAATAATTCAGACTTATTACATAATATAGTTTAATAATTCAATTACATTTCCACAATTAAATACATAATAATATATAGTTTAATAATTCCATTCTTATGTGCATTCTTTCTCTTAATTGTTAATTTTATTTATTTTTTAAGCAATTATCCAAACGCTTAATTCAGTTTGTGCGCCTTCAAGTTAATTTATCGATTTATTTATTAATAACACTATATTTTATTATATCGTGATCATTACAAATGGGTTAAATTAATCTGAATAAATAGAAGTTGATTTAAAAAAAATTGTGCCGTTGAAAAAGATGTTCCGAGTATTGATTTGTAGATCCTATTGTAAACTTTTTAAATCTAATAACGCACGCTGTCTTCGACCTCGACGATTAGGTTACATTAAGTAATATATTGCATTGATAAATCAAAACTCTACGAGTAGAATATAAAGTATATTTACTTATATAATAGACAAAATAAAATAAATTTTTCATAGATCGAACTTTATTCTTTCAAATTGAATTTAAAGATATGGGTTGGTTGTAAAATCATCGTTTCGTTATCTTTTTTTATTCTCTTTTCAATAAATATTTTGGCTAATTTATTTTTTTATTAGTTTACAAAAATTATTAAGTTCAACATGGAAAAGACCGGAAAGTGGCGATTATAATCGAACGGAAATGTGCATCGACAAACCAATGAAGTGGCCGATCGGCAAGAGAAGCGGTTTTGATTTTCACGATGAAACCGAAGCCGTGATTAACGAGCAGATAAATGTCGAATTAAAGGCGTTTTATTACTACCTATCTATGGTATGTAAACAGCGTAATTTCTTTATTTTTTTAAATACAAAATAGCGATAAAATATATATTTTAAATATAATATAGTAATATTTCTCATCTATATATTTGGATAGATTATATTTAAAAATATTTTGTCGCTATTTTATATTTAAATTTTATATTTTTTTATTATTATTTAAATTTTATATTAAACTATAGATAGCCTGTAATGTTAACAATAACTATAATAATTGCGTTATATCTTTATATTTTATTATGCAGGCTGCATATTTCGGTCGCGTGGACGTCGCTTTGCCGGGCTGCGAATCATTCTTCATGCAGATGCATCACGAGGAGCACAAGCACGTCCTGAAATTTATAGATTACGTAAAGATGCGTGGCGGCAAAGTGCATTTATGCGCCGTGTCGTCGCCGGATGATCAAGACTGGAAATGTCCGTTGCACGCGTTCAAGGTAAATTCGCGCGTCAAACAGCTGAGTTTATTGCAATTCAAAACAGTTCTACACATAAGCAGTGAGAAATATGAAATACACTTATATTAATACCTTATCAACGGATATTTCAATAGTAAATCTCTGCGGGTCAATAATTAGGCGTCGGAATCAATTACGATTGCATTTTAGACGCGATTAATATGTATCTCATCTTTATGTAAAATACAGACGGCATTGCAACTAGAAATTCAAATCAGTAAAAAATTAGTCGCGGTGAACGCTATAGCGGAGAAGCACGGCGATTTAAATGCGAGTGATTTCATCATCACCGATTTTATGGAGGATCAAATGAGGAGCGTGAACGAAATAGGAAGATTGGTGACCGTCCTGTCTGGCATCGGAGATCAAGCATTGGCACGATTCATGTTCGACAAGGATTTACTCGAGAGTTACGTCATGCCCGATTTCAATGTTTTGAGAAATAAATCTCAGCGAAGAGAACACGACGAGTATTAGCAGCTACTTTCGTCCTTCTATGAATTTCCGCAGAATTATAACCACATCTTCATATCGAACATAATAGACAATGAACAATAAATAAAAATACATTCCGAACTGACCGATATCGGATTGTTGTGGCTTCGATAATATATGTATGTATATATAAAATAAAAGGAGAGCAAAGATTCCTTTATTCCTATTGGTCGAATTCCATCTCTCAATTCATTCAACTTCAATTTCTCAATCTTCAATGCACCGATCTCGGCTTTAGGTTCCAATTACAATTGTCATCCAAGCATTGTCAGGTCAGGTGTAAATAATTGATTGGCCGATATTGCAAGAAACTTTCGGGACCCTAGGAACTCTCTATCCGACAACCAATCAGCACACGTTCAACGGACACGTATGACAGATAATAATAATATCAGTCTTATGTCTTATGCATATATAAACGGGATGATTTAGTAATGCAATATGGCCGCTGTTGTCCCGTCGATCAGTTGGACGTTGGACGATCGACAGCGGGGTTGAGCGGGGGTCAAGGTATTTAATCAAGGTTGCGATTGCTTAATTGCTGACAGTGCACGGTAATTAATCGCGTTATCAGCGTTTATTGAATCCGCATTCTCTCGGAATGTTGGACGTTTCTTCTTTTTTTTTTTTTTTTCCTCCACGCACAAAAACAATTTTTTTTACGCGACACGAGATTCCTGCGAAGGTCAGATAGGAAATGATTGCCCGTGATCTTCCTCCGTCGCTGTGAATATCCCTATCTATCTCGAGACAGGTTATCCCCATTCTTTGTTCCCGATATAGTGCTTCGCATGACTAACCTCAAGCCTTTTAAGAAGTGAATCACGTGCCGCGACGAATTATCTCGGAACCACTTCGCTCTGAGAGCATCGAAAAGCGTATAACCGCCGCGGGTAAGTTTTGAAAAAAAAATGGCGAGCGATCTGTCGAGCGGCTGCATGGAGACGATCGACATCCTCGACGACGAGAAGGAGGAAGGTGAGATCTCGTTGGAGGACGTCAGTTCATCCGAGGAGGGCGGGATAGGCAATCTGACCTGTAACTACGTCTTCAACAGGACACGATGTTCAGATTGCAAATCGTGGGGCGAATGCGCGCCCTGGTGCAACATGATGTATCATTCTAAGAGCAGGAGAGGTAAAATTTGCTAGATCACATCTTTTGTTCGAGATACACACTTATAAATTATATTTAAGATATATATATATATATATATATATATATATATATATAATTCATTCATTTATATTTTATATAAATTTTATAAAATATCTTAATATATAAAGTTATATTTAAGATATATACTTATATATTAAGATATATGTGTGAAATTATTTCTCCCTTTCTTTATACATTTTATTGATAGATGTTATTTAAAGGACCTTTGAGAGAAACGTTTCTATGCATTTTCCAGACTGTTATTTAAATTTTCTAGATAAGTAAAATAATAAAGGGGCAATATGACGGTTGTAAAGTCTTTGTGCGTTTTAAGTAATTTTCATTGATTATTGTTTTTGTAGTAATTTATAGTTTTTTCCTTGCGTGAACATTATCCAACTTACAATAAAATTATAAATATACTTATAAGGAATTTTTTTAAAATTATGAATTGAAACTCTCAAGAAAATCTTATGATTCGAAAAATATAACAAAGGACACGTTTTTCAATAGATAAATATAAATAATTGAGATAGAATAATTAGATATATTACTATTGATACCGATGATATTGTTGTAATCAAGTAGAAGTTAATGTTATTTTATAAGATCCAGTCAAAGGAAAGGAAAACCGTCATCATGTCAGAGAAGCGGGATGCGCAAAACATATAACGTCGACTTTACAAGAGAAGAACGACGACCTAGTGCCTATTTCGAGCGACAGCGACATGGAGATTGTCGGTCTCACGGACACGTCTAACCGATCGAAAACTAGAATAAAAAAGAAAAAGAGAAAGAAAAAGGACTACGACATTATTACCATCGATGACTTAATTTCTCCGACCTCCGTCGATTTGCCTATAACAGAATTTGGTACGCTGAAGACGCGTTACAGAGAATTGAGTCCGGTTCGTAGAAGCGGCAGATCGAGAGTGATTTCGAGATCGCCCATTCGAAGACACAGGTCACCCGTGAAAACTCGATCGCCCATTCGGTCGTCCCAATCTCCGTTAAATCGCGTCAGGTCGCCGATGCTGAGGAAATCCCCGCGAAGGGTCAGATCGCCGAAACGGATCTCGCCGCATCGTTCGCCCGTCAGAACGACGAGGAGGTCGTCCAGACTAAATTTGTCGCCGTCTGCTCGTTCTTACGTCAACAGACACGGCGACGTGACGAAGTTGTTGAAAAAAGTAAAGCATCTGGATTCCATGGGTGTCCTCGCGTCAGAGTCGAGCGTCGATCGGAGTAAGGAACATCAACCGTCTCTGAAAGAGAAACTGTCAAACATGTTAAAGAGACAATTCGATGGCAATGACAATGCGACGCGTTTTAAGAAAAAAACGAATGCCGAATCCGACATTGTTAACGACGTCGATGACGAGGAAGATTTGGCGTTGCTTCGGCAAAAGGCATTGGAGACGAAACAGAAGAAGTCCAATAGATCATCGGATCACGGATCGACGGATGTGGAACTGGAGAAGAAACACGCCGCGAAGAACGACGATCAGGACGAAGAGGCGTTGCAGCTGCGCATGATCGCGCTCCGCTCGGCGGTCATGAAGAAGCATCAGAACCGGGTACGACGTGGCATCAGAACGAACAAGAAGCCCTCTCGCAGCGAGAGTCCGTTCAGTCAGAGCTTCCTCGACGACATACCCGTGCCCGGCGACGAGCTGCTGAAGTTCGCGTCGCCGCCGTGCACGCCGTCGTGCGACAGCAATCGCATCGAGGACATGGAACTGGATACGGACGACGAGGGCGACAAGGAGGGAGAGTTGCCGTATTCACCGACCGACAAGATCACCGCGCACGTGCCTATCGATACATCGTTGCTCGGCATCGAGCCGTCCGACGTGTCGTTTATCAATGTAAACGAGACGAACAACAAGTCTCCGATCTTCGATGACACGAAGCAGGTCGAAGACGTGTCAATGCTGACCACCGGCGTCGCGTCGTGTTACGACAACCCTTACTTAACGTCTCACGCTTACGAAGCATCGCAATATACATTCGCCTACTCGCCGTCGCAGCAGTGCACCGAGATCTTCCTCGGTTCGAATTTGAACGACGAACCGGGAGAATTATCCGACCACCTCAGAGCAGACCACTGTCAGAGCGATAATGTCGTATGCGACTTGATAGACGGTATTTGCTGCAAAGTCGATCCCTCGACGGACGTCGCGTCGACGCACGTGCCTGATGCTCGCCCGATTCCAGTTCTGACCAGTCTTCTTCCGACTCCTTCCGCTTCGCCGAAAACACAGCAGCAGATTATAGAGCAATCTACCGGCGACGACATTGAATCTGCGAACGAGGATTCAACGTTTAGAGACGACAAGTGTACTTATGAGGCGCAGAAGGTTTCCGAATGTCCTCTTACAACGGATTCTTCGTCTATGTTCGCTGTAGGGTATGCCGAGCCAGTGTCGCCGAACGAGTCCATGATAACGATCGACGATCTTCCAGAGACGGAGACGGATCCATTGAGTTCTCCTGTTATTGACGACAGAAGCTTGCCGACCACGGATCATATTCCTAAAGAGGTAACGCCGTGCCAAGCCGTCGAGGGAGGAACTTTGCAGGAACCCCTATACATGCAGGGTGTGCCGGACGTCACCAAAGATGCGAATAAGATACCTACCTTAATCAACAAAACGTTGGTTCCCGCGCCTGTATTAAGATCGAACAAACGGCTTCAGCAACCGTTACCGAAGAAATGCGAGACGCATGTTCCGGAGCCGAGCTTCAAGAGCGCCGAGATGAAACCGGTGATCGCTGATGCGGAGAGCACGAAGAGCGGCAATAACTTCAAGCCTATAAAATTGCGAGTTGCGAGGAAATCTGCGCCCATTTTAACGACGTCCGTCGCATTCGATAATCTTACGAACGAGAATTCGGAGAACGACGCGTCGGAGGATCAGAAAGACCCCTCTAAAGATAGTCGTCAAGTAATCGAACATTCCGCCACTGCTGACACGGTGCGTAAATCAATCGCGAACAATGACGTCGCTTCGGCGCGTAAAAAACGGAAACGCGTTAAGAAAGATCGGTGCAAGAGTCTCGATAACGCCGTGCAATTACTCGCAGAGAAACGAAACAAATCGGATGACGGTGTAAATAAGGATGTAAATAAGGATGTAAATATTATGTTTTCGTCTATCGTGGAACGACAAATTGCCGAATCTGGTCCGAGTGAAAGTAACGATGACAATAAGGCACAGGAGAGTTTATTAACGAAGAATGGAGAATCGAAATTGCAAAATGCCGTTAGCACTCGGGAATCAGTTGGCTTCGACGATATTACGGCAGAAAATAAAAATGCTGATGAGAAGAGCGAGCTTGCTCCTATGTCACCAGCTTCCGCTGAACGTCCGCAAGAGAGAAATATCGTATCTCATTGTTTGTCAACATATTCCGCATTCGACAATCTTGATTCCGATGCATCCAACAGAGCGAGAGACATTGATAACAGGAGACAAAGCATCGACGAGGATGAAAATGAGCTGCGAGCCATTTTACTAGCCTCTTTGAAACGAACGAAGTTAATGGACATTAATAGTAGCTCTTCAACAACTTCGATCACTACAAATTGTACTACAACAAACACTCAAACACATGTACAAAAAACCTTAACAGATCCCGTGCCAATCGCGGCAACTAACGCAACGCACGCAACAATGAACAATAATATTCCGTTATCAACAAGATTGAGTTCATCGAAATCTGAGGAGAAGAAGATCAATCGCGTATCTACCTCATTACTCGCGAGCGGCAACAAGAAGAGAGCCAACAGCATGGACGCGGTGAAGGGTCCGCAGAAGAAAGTGATGAGAAAATCGGTTATCCCTGCGAGTACGAAGGTGGTGAACAATGCCAAGAAGTATCAGAACATGATAGTGCAGAGAAGATCGAATCTACGAAAGCTCGATAACAGCGCGACGAAGTCGAACGAGAACGTATGGTCTAACGCTAATCCGCCCAAGACATCGCTGCACGTGTCCGACACGCAGCGATTTGTGATAAGCTTAGGATCCGACACGGACAGCGAGTCCGACGGTGAGAAGCGTAAGGATTCCGTCCTCGCCATGGAGAAGCATCAAGCTCAGGATATCGGTGCTGACTTCGAGCAGAGTTTGCACAAGTTTCTGCGCGACATGAGGAAGGAACAGGAACAATCCGCCAAACCTACGGCAACGCGAGACGCGCCACTGACGACTAAGGATTCATCTAATATGCATACACCATTGGTAAGGCGTTTCACATTTACATTTGATTAAATTACGTCGGCGAGAATAACGTGTATTTATTTGAAAAAAAAAGATTAACATCACCTAAATATATTCTTATTATTAAAAGACAAACTCTGACTGTTTGCAGAAACTTGCCTACTTTATTCTGCAAGCTTTTCTACTTTGTTGCAGGCCGTGAGGCATCTTCCTGCATCGCAACAAGAGGAATATCGTCGTTTGAAGCAGCAAATCTTAGAGCGCGAGAAGCTGAAACTACAGAGAAAAATAGTGGATAATAATAATAGCGGTAACAATAATAAATTATTAAATACTAATGTGACAGCGAGTTCGCTGGTAAAATCGTCTGAGAAGAAAGGTGTGCACATTAAACAGAATTCAGATAAATCGATAGAATCGGAAAAAAATTCTCAACAATCACCAGCGGAGAGCAAAAAGAGAAATATCAATGCGGCGAGAAATATAGTATCAAATGTATTTCACCCGCCCTCAAACAAAAATCTCTCAGTGAATGTTGTTAAGCATACCAATTCCGCGCATTCGTCGGCTAAAGGAGCTAAGAAAACAATACCGAACAATCTCAGCATTCGCATTACTAATGAGATTGCACCGAATCACGTCGGGACGGAAAGTAGAACGATTGAGAATTCGTGCGAGAAGCAATCGACGAGCGATAAGCAACAAAATAATAGACCTGTTCTGAGAACGTTAACCAAAGAAGAGATAAACCGTAACTACGTTCAAGTTCTGTTAAAGTCGGACATAAGCGGGCGAGTGGTTACTATAAATGACAGATCAGCTCTGCGACACGATACGGCAAACGCCAATCAAAGCGAGAAGCCAGTCGGAAATGACGTCAGTATAGAGATTTTAGAGGAAAGACATAGAAACAATGAAAATAGTAACAACACTAGCGTGTTTTCCAACGCGTCCACCGTAAAGGTTTCGGACTTCGCCGTCAATTCGAGCATAAGCAAGCAAGAACACGAAGACATCACGATGGAAACTACAATGTCGCTTTCCCAATACGAGGCAGAAAGTCGACGAGAAATTAATCGTAATACCTCAACGTCGTTATCTTCGGAAAATAATGGTAATAATGCTTTCCATAAATCTGATTCTATAAATGTCGACGATAAAGGTAATACGGATGATGTTTGGGATGCCCTTAAAAAAGATGTTAAAGTGGAATTGGATTCTCTAACGAATCTTGCAAAAACAGAGCAAGAGCGGTATTTGAGAGATACCGAGCACAAATTAGTTGCGAAACGGTAATTACACACTTTAGTGATTTAAATACATATACACAGAAAATAAGGAATAACAATTGAAAATAAAAATTGTAATGTTATAGGTATACAGTCTTGGATCATTTGGCAGAAATGTCAGGGAACCTCCGTCAATGGGACATGGAGAAGGACCTGCAGAGTAGTCTAGCCAGCGAAGTGAAGAAACTTAAGGAGCAATTGAAGATAGCCGAGGAGAGATTGCAATTGCAGCGGGATCGCGTTAATGGTATGGGCCCGAAGGTTTCGACTGCTCGCCAAAAGATCAATGCTGGACGGCGCGAATGTTTCAAATTATCGAGAATTTGTTCAACCTTAGGTAACCGGCTCATGGGGAAGATCTACAAGTACGCAAGTATAAAAACTACAAACATGATGACATGCACATTTTTACACATTATCATGTAGATTATATATTTTATATTAAATATATATTTTATATTTTTTATATTATCTTACATTATATATACATAAACGAAATAATGTACTTATGTTCTTTTTTTTTTTTTTTTTTTTAGACCATTTCGATTATGATAGGAAATTGTTCTTTTAGATTACCAGAAGCAGGAGGTCAACTTTTGAGCGATAAGCTTAAGGAAGTTGCTAATCACACCCGTCAGTTTACTAAAAAGAAGCGGATCCAATTTAACGATATCTCTGAAAATTCCAATTCTAGTTTGTTGCGACAAATCTCAGAATCATCTAAGGACACACGCGTCGAAGAAAATCTGTTATTGCAAGAACAACCAGTGAATGATGCAACTGATGTAGCGGACTCAAATAATGACACTTGTCGTTTGAAGCCATTTAGTGACGGTGAAAATTTATCCATGTCAGAATCCTCTTTTATGTTAAGTCCTTCACAAACATTTCTAAATCATTTGACTCCTGCGAAGAGAAAAGAAACTTCAACAAATGCGTCAGAGCTTCATAATGACGAACAAGTTACACCTCCTAATCAAGATGCTTCTGAACCAAAGCTGTACCAAAGTACTCCTGTACAACAAAATAAGAAACAAACACAAAGAAGTTGTAGCACATATGATTCTATCGCATCTTCAGAGCTAGAATCAGCGACAAATCCTTTTTTATGTCGAGACAATGAACAAAGTAATAAGAAAACGTCGCCATCGCCACCGTTACCGACGACGACGATGAAGACGACAACGATTGCGCCTTATGAATCGATATTATCGCATTTAAAGATACCAAGGTGTGTCTCTCTCTTTAAATATAAAAGCTGTCACAGTATTAGATTGTCCATTTTCTGTAAACTGTGCTAAAAACCATGACAATTTTGTGTGGTTTCTGTTACTCTTCTTACCAGGAACACAAACCCCCATGGAGTCCTGTGTCCGTACGAGATGATGGGCATTTGCAGGGACGAAGATTGCGAATATATTCATCAGTCGAGGAATCAAACCTGAAATAATACATTACTACTGAATGCACTCTTTCAACGTGATATACGTAAGGTGGTTCTAATTTCTCAACGTCAAATGCGTCAAAGTGCGGATCGCACATTCAAATTAACAGCTCGTCGAAAGCATCGATGTTCGAATTCGAAAATGTTATAATCTCGCGAATTTAGTTTCTTGACTATTTTTTTTTTTTAATCGCAAATGATATAACATGCATTTTATACATGTATATAATTAGAAATATAGTAAGCCGCGTGTATAAAGCTAAGTGAGAACCGTGAAAAAATTATAGTTTTGAAATAACGCGTAAAATATGGAGGTTACAAAAGATTCCATTACAATGTGAATTTTCCTTATACTTTTGACTGAACATTTTATTGCGATAGATTAGTAATACTCGTAATGTGAAAAGTAGCTTTAATTGTCTCCTTCAAACAAATGTCTTTGCTTTCGCATTTGCAGGTATCATCGATTATTCTGGGAGATATAAATATCGATGTAGATGAGATTGCATTAGCTAAGCAGAGGCAACACTCGAAGATCGGTAAGTTGTCTTCATCCATGGCAGACTCTAGTGCACACAATCCTAAACAAATTATCGTTTTTAAAAAATCCTATATTTTATGCGTAAGACTTTTCTTTCCATTGTGCTACTATGAAGCAGCAGCCGTATTTGTTGAAAGTTCAGAGAATTTTTACAAGTGTATATTTTTTAAAATTGTAAGAAAAAAAAGTGTTATAAACTGCAAGAGTAATCAGTGTGGTAAAGACAGAAGAAGAGTCTATTTACCATACTAAGAAGAATTAATATTTGAAAAAGAAGACCGCTCGGCAATTGCAGATCATCATTGAACAATTGCAAGAGTTATTCTCACTTCGTACTTTGATATATAAGTTACCTCATAATAACTAATCTTGTATCTGTACAATAAAAGTTGAATATTTTTCTTATCTAGAGGGTAAATTAATTTAATTACATATTTTCCTACCTCTTTTGTATATACAAGTTTCCTCTTCAAATAATTACTGTTATTACCTTGATTATAATCCTTATAATTATATCAAAACATAATTCTTAACGATTAGAATTAACTATAATTATTCCAATGATTGTCATTCATCGTTTAATTATTCCATTTCTCAAACATTATAATATTTTTTAATTTTATGCAAAGATAAAGATCTTTATTCGCCATATTTGTTGCCAGGAAAAGCACCTTGTGTTTTGTATTTGTGCCAAGGTAATCTGCCCGTAAGTCTAAGTTCATCCCAATGCTGCACCCAAGCGTTTGGACAGATAGACGTGAAAACATCCTTAAACCACGTGCACGCTTCAGAACCTTCGCCTAAGATACGCTCGCATCGATAAAAATCAGTATACATAACGAAGCATCGTTGCGTCTGATTTTGCTGTTGAAATCTGATTAAAAACATGATTAAGAACGTACTGATATATATGTATATCCAGTCCCTGAATTAATTTTTCATGTGTCTTGTATAATTATGTATATATACCTTGGATCATTGCCAGGATTATATCGAAAATCGTGTAATACTTCCTCATCCTGTATTTTATCCTTTGGTTTGAGACAAGGATCATCTTCATCCACGACGATAGTTATTTTCTTTGAATCGCTCTTCTGGCTCGTTTCATGATTTCGTACCAGAAATGGATTATCCATCTTCTCTTCCATTTCCTCTCTAAATAATGTAATCATGTATTACGATGTTTTGACACAATTCTGTTATATATTTTAAAACACTCTTTTTGAAATCGTCGAATGCTCCTGCCATTTTTAGATTTTCTTTCGTTGTTTTTCAATTGTTTAAATATTTACTTTATAAAATTACATATATACTGCGATTGTATATAATTAAATTAGCATTTTTTATTGACACACGTCAAAAACTGATGTATAAAGCATTACAAAAAGATTTCATAAAAATAGCATACACAATACGCAACATGTAATTAATCACAGTTAACATAAGGCTACATCTGTTTGTTATTTTCTACATCTGTGATGTTGGAGTATTTTTCAATGCGTGAATCAAGTAAATCTATATCGCTTCGAATAACTATGAATTATACAGCAGCATATATAACGTTTTTCCAAAAAGACAACTGTGATATTATAATAAGCGCGATAATAAGCGCTAACGCGTAATTAACATCTACGAGAAGTAAACTTATGCTTAATTAGATATAAAATTAAACTTTCCAGTGAACACACTGTGGTAAACAAAATCTAGCAAGATTTATGCTATTTTTTAATATTATACGCCGAGCGATAAAATATAATATGTAGGCATATATAACATATGAACAATTTATATGTTATTCACATCTCTGTGTTTATTGTCGTCGTCCTAAGACTAAACGCACATGTCCGCTCTTATGATTTTTTTATATAGAACTGTTGGAAACATTATATTTCTTTCAAACTATATAAAATCGCGTTCCACATTTTGTGTTCACTCATAAGAGAGACTATCGATAGTCTATAAAACCCTAAGAATGCTCGAAGAATGTCCGTATGTAACAAATTTATAGACATTTTGCCTAATATAATAATATAATAATCGATGCTTGTAGAAAGAGCTGCATCTAACAACCAATAGTAACTTATTAATAGTAATCTTTCGTGACGCAAAATTATTTTTCAAAAATTTCCCATTTACATTATTTATAGAAAAAATATATATATAATTTATTATTGAGAATACAATTATGAATACAATATAATAGAAGTCGCCAAGTGGAAGATAGTTTTTAGTCAAGCTACCAATTTCAATTTAAGATTATTATATAATCTCAAAATACACAATACATTGTAATATTACTTATCATCCACTTGACATTTCGATTAAAAAGGCACTATTTAGGTCCCAATATTAGTAATCGACATTGGGATCGGTTCAGGATTTTTCATAATCCATCTAATTCTTCACTTTTTTCTCTATTCATTATTGTATATAAGCTATACAGATTGTGTAAAATTTTAATACATATATTAAAAAACCCCCATAATAACGTAGTTCTACTTTTCGATCAATATTTCTTTTCCATTTAAAAAAATATTCTACTTTTTAATCGATATTTTTTTAAAAGTCGATTATTTATGTATATCAATAATTTTTATTATTATCAATGCAACATAATCAATTGCAGAAAAAAATGGCAATGTCAACACATTTACCAAATTGTTATAAATTTTTATTATATATGTATATGTCTTATATCAGTGCATTGACTAAAGAAGAAATATTTGTCGATAGGACCAGCCTATCTTCGATTAAATTTTGTAGGCGTGCGTACGTGTGTATAATAACTAACAGTAATGACAGCACAAATGAGCTCTATGTCAACTATTATCTCAACGATGAGAGATAAGGTTGGCAAGTCATGCGCTGCACGGGCTGATAGAGTCTTCTTTGTACTGGACTGGCGGTAACGTTATCGATGTTTTGTGCGAAGTTGTAGGTATTGGGATTCCTGGACAAATCGCTGGAACCAATTTCCGTGGGACGATTCTCCTGGAGAGGAGAATCATTTCCGGTTTCAGATTGCGCAGCAACCTCGTTCCTTTTGCGAAATTTCGTCGAATACTTGTAAAAGTCCGACATCTCGAAGGGCTTCGTCACTTCTCTGTACGGCTGATATTTCCCCGGTTGCACGACCGTGCAGTTCTGCGGCGAACCCAATGACGGTCGTATCGCGTCATCGCAGACGTCTAGAGACGGTTTCGATTCGGCCGGTATCTCCAGCACCTTCGGTCTCGTCGCAGACTGATCGTAATGAGCGTGCGGTTGTTGTATCGCGTGTTGCCGACATTCTTCAGGCTTATCTCTCTTGTGACGATTCACCGGACTCATATTAGGCAGCGGTCCACCGCTCGTTTGATTCCTCCCGTTTTCGTTGTTGACTGTCTTGATGCGAATTGGCGGAGGACTCGATTGATAAGCGAGCGTATTCTTATGAGCGGCAATCAAATTGCGATCCAAGCTCGCGCTCGCTCCCGAATCCACGGATGTTTCGTACCATTCCTTCTGACGACTCTTACGATTATTATTATTATTATTATTATTATTGGCGTATTCCGCGGCCGACGCGTCTTTGCCGTCGTGCGAATCGTGAGAGTAACTCGACTGCCACGTCTCCACACTTCCCAAAGATTGTGTACGTAGCAGCATCTTGTTGTGGTTGTTGTTCGCCAACGGCATTTGTTCGGCCAACGGCAACAGATGAACAGAGTGGTGCTGATTAGACGACGCGACAATGTTGCTGCTGACGGGCGAGCCTTTAACACCCGTCACAGCGACCGTGCGATAACGCGATTGCACGTCCGAATTCGCACCAACGCTGTTGTGATGAGCGTTCCGCCGTCTGCGGTCCAGACTGCCGAATCTATCAGGCTCGTCGATGCTCACCCAGTGAATGTCGTCGTTGTGACGCACCCAGTAGCCAGACAGCAGTTGCGTCTCGATCGACGCACTGCTGATTGCGTTGTGCCGCGGGACATTCTTGCCTCCGGACGAAGACGAGTCCCGATCTCGCCTCAGTAAAGACTGCTGAGATTGCGAACTATTTTTATAATAAATCTGGTAATCAGTGATAGGCGTATAATGTGACGCGCGAAAATCTCTCTCGTAAGTTCCCTGGCTTGTTCTCCGTACGATATCCGCGTTATCCAGATGCTTGTACTCGATGGAACCCGTATATTGCGGCCTGTGGCTCTCCTGCAACTGCTGTTGCTTCTGTTGAAGATGCTGGAATTGCCGATAGCGCATTTGACGCTCGTCCTCCGTGTAGGTATTCGGCACGTAAGGTCGATAAGTTCTCTCGGTGTCCGGATAGTGGCCGCGGGACCCGCCGCTTCCGTGAGAATATGTACGAGCGCGGTATTGATCCGGCAAAATATAGATGTTGTGATTATCATTGTGATCATGCTCGACGATCTTAATGTTTGGATGGTTGACAGGGCTCACACCGGGATAAGTACCACTGTGATGATGATGATTGTAGATATTCGGTATATTCGATTGCTCCTCGTAACCATGTCCGGAATATGTATTCGGCTTGTCTAGAATACATTTATCTTCAGGCCCCATAGGACTCAGACTAATACCAGGTTCATGGAGTATACCTCTTCCAGCAGATTTTGGAGTAGTTACTTCATTTCCTATTATACATGATTATGTATCACATATTAAAAGACACTATTCGTTATAGTGTCATTATTTAAAATTACATTAACAATAATTAACAATAACGTTAATTAACATTATTTTAAAGTGTTATTATTTAAAAAGTAACATTTAAAAATTTAATTAGTGGTTTAGAAAATACCTGTGCTATCTAGCGGTGGTCGTGGTTTCTTTGTCCTATGTTTTACGTTAACATGTAAATATGATTGTGTATTATAACTTCCCGTGTGGATCGGTAATTGCGTCGATCGATGGGCTTTTCCACGGCTCTGTCTTATGAAGTTCAACTCCGTCTCTAATTCTTGAAGTCGTCGCTGACTTTGCTGATAAGCAAGTCTGTGCTTGCGTCGTGTAGCCTTGCTCTCCGTAGAATCATTAACAATACTCAATGCATTTTCCACCATTTCGAGTTGTACTTGCCTTTCCAATTCCAATTCTGACTCTTCCTATGGATGAACAAACAATAACCAATGTAATGTATTTATCAATCATTATACAAATGTTATATCAATTTAAAAACAAAATAAATCTTACAACATCGGCTGTCTTCAGTACATTAACTGATTTTTGTGGATATATCAATGTAACGCCCACTTTCCTATGAAAAGTTGGAGGACTTTCCCCAGGTTCCAGAGGTATTTCTGGAGGTAAAACTCCCGTTATCTCTGCCTCCTCCACACACAAGTTTTTCAACTCATTATTTTTTTGTGCAAGTTTCTCTTGTAGAGCCTCTCGGCGTTGACGTAGCCATTGTAGTCTTGCGGATAATGCGTCATCTGCCAAGGCACTTGACGCATTTTCGTTTCCTGCCATCACTAAGCAATTGTGTCAAAGAATATAATTTCATTGTTCTCAGTTGCGGGAGGTTATATTGTGTCAGTTATACTCACCCATATTATTGGAAAAGATAAAACAAATGGGTCAGCTACTATAATCTCTTCATATGCTTTGATCAATGTGTTTTGACAGAAGCATATCCTAAATTATAATGCTATTTTGCGACTTGTGATTAAAGTATATTGAGTGAGAATTTTTAATTCTTGAAAATATCAAGCATACTTTCTTCATACATAAACACACTCAGTAGTCGATACAGTAAAAATCACCAGTATACCAGAAGATTCTGCAACAAAACGAAAAGTTACTTAATACTCAGATTAAGCATTGCAATCTGCAAAGATGTGTTGATTACCTCATCAGTTTATAGAGATGTCAGTCATTTGTGATTGATTACAAGATATACGAAATATAGCTTGAATCTTGCAGCAGTGATTTTTGACAATTAGGTCAAATTTATTCTTATCAAAATTTAAGTAAAGCGGGTCAAACCAAACATTTACCCATAAACATAACTGACGCCGAGAACAATAATCTTCTTTCTTGAAGAGCCTTTTCTCTTAACTTTACTTACTAAAAACGTAACAACACTTTATACATCTGGCCTTCAAAGATGTGACAGAATAAATGCGTAGATAGAAGAACAATCGAAGAATAGATATAACTTCAACTTCGCGTCGCGTATTTTTTTTGTTGCCGTATAAACACTTATCTCTTTTATTACAAGCACGCTACTAACTTTTTCACCAGCACAAGCTACAGCTGCACGGCTGCACCCTGCACCTTGTCGGCCCCTTTGATGAGTGTTCGGTCAAAACGGAGTGCGCATGCGCGCCAAAAATATGCGCCATAAACATAGAAAATACAATAGACGGGCATTAGCAGAATAAACTCCGTCTATTTCATATGTCTATGATCGTGACGAAGATTTCTTTATCCTGATTGGTTAATCAACGCTCTGCCATAGATAGAAAATCTATAGTTCGCGTTACGTATATTATAAATTTTCTCATCGCTTCATATGTGAATCGTGAATCGGCAAGTGTATTGTATAGAATATACGGTCTACTTGGCGCTACAACCGCTTCGAAACATTTCCCATAATTTTTTATCTTTTTATAAGATTTTCTTTATAAATAATTTTTTTTTTTTTTTTTTTTTTTTACACGTAAAAATATCTGAAAAAATGCTGTCAAAACTGAGCGGCGCGTAACAATCGGATTGTATAATACATCCTTCGTGCTGAGGATGACATTTTAAAAGCGCGTCGAGAGGCGGAAACGACGCGCTCGACGAAGAACGGGAGAATCAACGGTGGTCGAGAGTCAACGATCGGATCGGAATAACAATAACAACGACGACGACGTCGTCGGCGTCGTCGTCGTCGTCACGTCGTCAGGTTCATCGTGCGACAATGACGGACTCGTTGCGGTACGTTCACTTGCCGGAATCGACGCGCGCGATTGATCGATGTCGCGGCTGCGATGCGCGCGAGGCTGTTGTGTCGCCGAGCGACAGCCGAGACATTAATCAAGCCATCGGTTGACCGAGCGGATAAGCAGCGCGAGCGCGCTTCTTCCCTCGTGTCATTCGAACGAGCGCGAAGGACGCGAAGAAAGAGGGAGAGAGCGCGAAAGGGGAGAAGGGGAAGATAAAAACGAATTAAATTTTTGCACTCGCAGAACCGCACAGTACCGGAACTGCAAACTGCAATCCGTCCGTTTCTCTCTCCACGCGAGAACGAGAGTGCAACGGCGGAAGGCGTGGAGCGGCAGGAAAGAGAGAGTGAGAGCGGGCGAGCGAGCGAGCGAGTGAGAAACGGGAGTATATTAGAATGTGGGGGAGGGAGTACGTTTCGATAGAACGAGCGCGGGTGCAGCGACGAGGAATCCGGAGTTAGGTAGTGGATAGGTATAGAGACGGATACCGACCGACCATCGGGGTGGTTCTTCGCGAGTGAAGAGGCGAGATAAATATCCATAGTCACGATGGACGAGTGTATGCTGAACGACTTGTTGGAGTGTTCGGTATGCCTGGAGCGGCTTGACACATCCAGCAAGGTATTGCCGTGCCAGCACACGTTTTGCAAGAAGTGCCTGGAGGAGATCGTGAGCACTCATCGCGAGCTACGTTGCCCGGAATGCCGAGTGCTCGTGGACGCGAAGGTGGACGACCTGCCGCCGAACGTGCTGCTGATGCGCATCCTCGAAGGGATGCGCAACGCCGCGCCGAAGAACCAAGCCAAGTTGTCCGCGTTGTCCAGGTCTTCCGGCGGCACCGCCGCGCCGCAACGGCTCTTCGGCGGCCACCAGGTCGCCCCGGCGCCCATAGTGACCGCCAATCTCGCCCCCGCCGTCGCCATCGCTTCCGAACCGGCGATACGACACTCTAATGCCGCCGCTAAGCAGGTACACTTGCACAATCAGGCGTACGGAAGGGCGATCTACGACTATGTTTCCAAGGAGGCAGGGTACGTTCTGTGTGTATTGATATTTTCTATATATATGCTGTATACCTGTAATTTATCTTGATAGTTACTATTATTCTTACTTATTCTTTCAGTGACTTGAGTTTCAAGAAGGGTGACATAGTCATTCTTCGGAAGAAAATTGACAAGAATTGGTACTTTGGGGAGTGCGGCAATAATCACGGTGTCTTTCCACTCTCTTACGTTCAGGTACAAATTGCAAGATACTCTCTCCTATTCTCTGTTTTACTATTAATTTTAATTTACTGTGATTTGTTCTATCGTGACTTGCAGGTGATGACACCTTTGACGCCGCACGTACCTCAATGTAAAGCGCTATACGATTTTAGAATGACAAATGACGATGAGGACGGTTGTCTAACCTTTAACAAGGTATTTTTGCATCATGTTTCTTAAATATCTTGCTATTTTCGTATTGCTATTACATATATTTATAGAAAATATGTATAAATATGTTCTCAGGGAGAAGTCATCAGTGTTATCAGAAGAGTAGACGAAAATTGGGCAGAGGGTAAACTCTTGGATAGAATCGGCATCTTTCCGTTAGCTTTTGTAGAGCTGAACAGCGTCGCTAGAGCTCTGATGAAACTTTCCACCAAGTAAGTAGAGTGATTAATTTATATAGTTTTTTATCGTATTTTGAACGTATATTTAAATAGTCGTTTAATCAGTGTACAGCCAGGACCGTCGAGATTAGCTCCACCAACTCCAACGAACGAGGAAACCACGCCGTTAATACCAACCGATCATACGCGTAATGTGCAAACAACCAGCCAATCTCGATCGCTACTGGTACAAGTAAGTTAAAATGTTGTCATATTTTGAATTAAGTTATGCGAGATACATCTCAGTAAATGTATTTTGTATCGTGCAGAACGCCGCGTTACCAGTATCCGATTCTGTCTCAAATGTCTCGTCTGGCGGCAGCTCTACAACCACTACTCCAAACACACCCAACAGCTCGACCACGTCCAGCAGTTCCAGTACTGCTCCAAGCAGTCCTGGCAGTCCCGCGACATCACCGCCCGCGGTTGGGAATAGACATAACGTTAAACGTCATAGTTTTACTGCCGTCAATACAGGTCATCATGCTCATCCCCATCATAGACATAGCGCTGAGATACTTAGTCCTCCAGTAGACAGTGCCCCTAATAACGCCAATAATGGTGGAGGCAATGAATCGTTTTCCTCCTTACAAGTAAGAAAACATACATTTTCTGACAATTTTTGTACGAACAATTACATAGATGAATTCAATTACCTTGATCAATGTATGATTTTCTATCCCTCGTTTTGGATTTCAATATCTTCTTTCTCTTTCTCCTTTTTGATAAGAGTTTTATTTTTAAATAAATTTCTTTCTATTCTAGATCAACAGTTGTACAGATCACAATCTTCGACATAGACGAAGTGGTAGCAGCGATCTCGTTCTTGCCCAGCAGAGTGTACCTGCTAATCAGACTTCCAGCGTATCTGGCGCGACACATTTACCCGCGGCGTACATAGCACTTTATCCGTACAAGCCTCAGAAAGCGGATGAGCTCGAGTTGCGGAAAGGCGGGATTTATATGGTGACGGAACGTTGTCAAGACGGATGGTTCAAAGGAACGTCCAATCGCACCCAGAAATGCGGAGTCTTTCCTGGAAATTACGTTGCACCTGCTAAGTACGTTTATTTCTTTCTCATTCTCTGTATCGCATGTCTATAATATAGTCGTGTGTCAAGCCTTCGATATCTGATTACAGATGTCAACGCGGACTGTGCCGCGGATCGCCAAACTCACCGAGCCAACATCAAGTTTCGCCATTATCGAATGCAGTATCGAATGCCGAGTCACGCTTGGCCGTGACGTACACGAAGAGCAAAGGTCCCGCGCCGCAACCTTCGTACAATCCTCGCGCACTGCCGCCGCCTGAATTACCGCCGCGCGCTATCAGTCCCTCCTCGACGACCGTATCTTCATCCTGGCACGGCAGCGCTGGTCAGCCGAGTCAAGGACCAAATCAGGAAACTAGTCCGCCGCGACACAATGACCAAAATGCGACCGTCAATCCGATCGGACGTAGTCATAGCGTAGTGATGACCTCAAATATCCGTATGTGTTGCAAGTATATACTGTCGTGAATAAAACGCTCTTTTCGACGTATAATCATATTATATCTTTCCAGCTTCGCCTGGCAAACAAATCGCGGTGTCTTCATCGCTACAACCGCCTGTAGGACTCAACAACGCTAATAATGGCTGTAGCAGCGCCATCATTTCCGCTTCTTCCTCTTCCGCGAGCGATATGAATAGAAGTCCGAACAGTACTCTGCGTGTAGCAGCTATTGCATCCTCGAATGCAACTGCGGCTGCATACAGAACCACGGAAAAGGTATTTTATTTCTAAGAGAAACACATTCAGATACGTATCAATTCTTACAATGTCACACAATATTGCTCATATATATTGTAAATTACAGCCAAAGGAAAAAAAGGATAAATGTGTCTCCTTGATGCGGCGTTTGACCAATATTAAAAAGTCCAAATCACCTCCACCAGCGACATATTCGATGGATAATCCTGTATTCGACGACGGTAATTCCGTCAATCCGATGCACGTTCGGTGAGTAATTTCGATTATCGCAAATCTATTGATACGTATATGCATAATTTGTATTTTAATCTGGAAGTCGAGAACAACAAAAGTTAATGTTTAATTTGCACGTTCTGTTAATCGATTTACGTGTATTCCATGCTAATTTCCGCATGCATATATATGTTATGTGTATGTACATTACGAGAATAATGTTCTCACATTATCGCACAATTTTGACATGTACGTGCGCGTATAACGAATGTTTGTCAAAGTGTTTTGATGTTTAAGCAAAAGTGCTATTTTTTTTTGTTGCTAAAATCGTTGCATGATCGGTATATTTATAGACACGTGTAGAAAGTGACGAGCAATCACCCACGAATAATGTAAACGTTTATCATCATGCTTTGCGCAGCATGACATACAAAACTGCATGCTTTGAAATGTTTCTCTAATAAATTGTATTGGGGGATGGGGGCGACAATCGCAGATCGGGATCTTGTCCGAGTCAGTTGCTACAGGTGACACCTACACAGGAATTAAATGCTTCAAACAGCCAACACCGCTTATGTCCAGGCTCTGTGCAAGGACACGTCACATCTTCACAGAGATTGAAATACAAAGAGAGACCCTCCTTACCAGTGTCAGTAATTCAGAGGTTAGTTTGTGTCGATGCAAATCAGATAGCAGATAAATTATAATGAACTATAAAGTACAAAAAATTTGCATATTTTTTGATGAAATTAGAAAAGCAGTATATTGTCTACATTTTATGACGATAATAAATACTTGATATATATTTCTATGGAAGCTATATCTCGTACAGGATGGCAGTTATTTTCAACAAGTGATAAGCTTTCTGTTCTATGTAAAGTTAACATTTTTATTTTAGGCAATAAATTCTTAATTTTTATAGCAAAGACACGTTTTTTGTGTAAGCCAATATGTGCATTTGAGAATTTTGTATAATTTTATCTGACTTATATTTATTAGCATTTGCAATTGATTGTGTGGTAGAACTGCATTTAATTTTCAGGTAAGACTAGAAACCTCTAGAGAGAGATCACTTTTATATAGTTTATTTTACACTGTTTAATTAACAGTATATAAATAATATATTTATATATCACAGATTTTAAGCATACTTGCAAGATTTATCTTTTATAAAGATATATAGATAGTAAAGTGTAAAATTTAGAGAATTAAAGAAACATTGATTATATATATATATATATATATATATATATATATATATATATATATATATAGATATATTTTGCATGTTTGGAAAATTTATTGTGATAATATTGAAAATGGCATAATTTTGAATATTTTATTTACTTATATATATGTATGCTTGTGTATGATGTCTTGAACTTTAGTGTATAATGTAATTTCACGCACACATCACATATTAAAAATTATTATTATATATATAGTTTTTTGTATATATAGTAACAATTTTTTTACATTAGTTCTTTATTCTTATTTAGATCCGGTGAATCTGGTGCAATGGTATGTCCCATTGTCGGAAATCATCATCGTAAGAGTAACTCTTTAGACGCTGGAATGGGAAAACAAACGAAGCAACAGTCATCGCGCGATCGGTAAGAATCACTTTATCTCTCAGATTCGTCGTCAATTATAAAAACTTATTACGTTTTTATTTGTTAAAGTTTGTTAATTTTACGTTTAATTCTTATTACTTATTATTTAATGCGTTATGAGATTTAATGACAATTAATTGTATTTAATTTCAGCGATCGGGTGTACAGATTCCGTTGTATTGTACCGTATCCACCTAATAGCGAATTTGAATTGGAGCTCCGCGTGGGAGACATAATATATGTACATAAGAAGCGTGATGACGGATGGTACAAGGGTACGCAGCAACGCACTGGTCGTACGGGACTATTTCCGGCAAGTTTTGTGGAAGCTTTCTGAGACCCAACACAAAGTCGCTTAGTGTTAGAAACTTGTATATAAACTCGGCCTTTTGCGTAAATACCGTATTATATGTTCAAAGACAGAAATCGCATCCCAACACGAAGCTGTATACGAACGTGTATAGCGTGTTATATTGTATTTGTTGCTGATTTCCTTTGGACTTTAGAAATTATTACCGATTTTAAATCAATTACGTGCATGCGTATACATGTATGCCGTATTTCAGACTGTGCAATGTAATATGCGCTGGAATTATTGTTTTTACAATAATTGCGAGGACGTGCAATGGGGAGAAAATCGGCAACAAAGCAATACCATCTTTATGCGCCGCGAACTTGACGAATTATCAATGTACGCTGGATATAGCAAGCGATTGATATGACGTCAAATTAACAAACGTATTAATGCGGTGAATGTAATGAAAAATTTTTTAGTGCAAAGTAATTATGTGCGTATTCTATGCGTATATAAATATGCAATGAAATGAGACAATGGGTAGTACGAACGCGTATTATGTGTGCGTATTGAGACTACCCGGAAAACTTATACTGCCATTGGGTAATGTAGGCTGGTATAATGAAATGATGAGTTCATTATTATGCGCGACGTTACTGCCATTTGCGAAGGTAAGAGAAAAGTTATTAGTCTCCTGTTTTAAAAGCTATTGATTTTTAAAAACCTACTTACTATCTCTTCAATATGTCCATAACGTACAAGAGAGATTATATATGAGTTGTGTAATATGTATGTATAATATAAATATACATATGTAAAGCCATTCATGACACTAAAAATAGGATTATGGAATAAGTGAGAAAGGAATTGGCTCGTTTTTATAAACATCTAAATACCTGCGTTTATACCGGCTTGTATTGGCCTGTGCGTCTTGAGATATTTAAACAATTGTGGATTTGATATATTGTTGATCGATACTTCTTTGATCTTAAGTTTTACTTCATTAATCTGCCATTGTGAATTATTTGGTTTATTAACCGATTCACAACTTATTATTTTGGTTTAAAAGATATATTCAGTCAGTTTTTCAAATATTATTTGAGAACACAGCTGTCATTTTATTAAAAGATTAAAAATTTTATTATAAACTTTTTTAATTTTTTCTTATAATTTATTCAATTATTATCTATTGTACATTTTATACTTTTAATGACTCACGTTTACGTCAGTTTTATAAAAAAAAAAAAAGAAAAATACACACATAGAAGCTCGCAAACAAGCATTTCTAGGAGCATAAACGATTATTTGATTATTAACAGTCTTGTTAAGTCTCTTTAAGACTGGATTATGTTTGGAAATTGTTGGTGGAAATTAAGAAAATCTTTTCTTAGCAGGTATATCCATTATAGTATGCCATGCAAAGAAAAATGTTCCATTGTAATAGGAAGTTTGGATTGTTGTAGATAATTTAGCTATTTAGAGAATGGCCTTGATACGCGTAATGTTGATGTAGTATTATATACTTCATATATATACACCGTTTTTAACTCAATCTATAACTTGTTTTCTAATTTATAAAATTATACGCATCCATAGGATGATGAGGAATTAGTTATTTGAACAGCTAGTTAGAGATAAATACGAAATAAATTAGTGCTTCCATTGTCTGATTAGTGATCAGTATTTAGATGAATTTTGTTATGTTCTCTATTTTCTATTATTATTATTAAACAATTTTACACTATCAATTTTTATAAATCTTTATACATGCATTGTTGACAAATATATTTTACTAATTATAATTATCATTGTATTAATTTTGCGATTATCTTTTAGAGTTTATATTGAATTGCAAGAACTTCAATTTCAATATGTTATTCAATGATTTTTTCTTACAAGCTAATGTACATACAGTCCACGTGTATAAATATATAAAAATGTGCACACACGCAACACACATACAGACACACACACACACACACGCATAAAATGCTCAATTCATTAACGTTTATGCATACATAATCCGTATATACATTTATACATTATGATTGAATTTAGAAATATGTATACTGCACAAATTCAACTGTGAGCAAGAAACATATATACATGGTATAATTTTGATTGCATATATATATGCATGTGTATGTACACCGATATAAATATATATTTATATTAATTATGGATATATTTAATAACATTTGTACATAATTATAATTTTACTATAATCTTGATATTGTAGGAGTCTGCAGATGTTCTGTCACCTGAAAATAGAGACAGAATCTTATGTACAACGAAGTATAATGTAATAAAAAACACATATAATAGTGCACAACATATTGTAAAGGCAAAAGTATAAATAGTATATATACAGAGATTGTTCACTTATATACAGCTCTCTCCCTCTCTGTATAACTAGAATATTTATCATTAATTTAATGAAATCACACACAGAAACATATGCACTTCAACGTTATTAGTTCTGTATTATATCCCTAATTAATTGACGCGCAACATGTTGCAAATATAATTTTAACATCTGCAGAATTCTACGATATGAAGAGTCTCATTGTCTTTATTGAAATGCAAGGCAAAACAGAACAACAGTTTATGTTATCATCGCGCAACAATCGCACAAAGGATAACGAAAGCGTCCATTTCTGTCCTTTAAGATCAACAAAGGAGTGTTGCCTGCAAGCTTGTAAATGAATGATTTATTTCTCCGGTTATCAAATCGGAGAAAATAAAGAGAAAAAGAAAGGATTATCGTGATCGACAAGATCAACGAAATTTACCGATATCGATGAAGTCTACGAATACGAACAAAATGTGACTTAGAAATATTGAATGTCTGTATACACATGCGGAAAATTGTAATTTTATAGTTATTCTTCTGGATGAAAGGTGGCTGGATATATTTTTTTTATGTATCAGTCACATAATTCGGCGCGAAAAAAAGAAAACCTATCGAACGTAGAATCGAATTTAATCGAGTGTTAGAATTAGCGAGGAAAAAAAAATATCTCTTACACTCTTTTACGCGAGGGGCCACACTGGGCATGCTGTAATAAAGTCGGCAGTCTATTGTAACGCGATATTTAGAAAAAAAAAAATCGGAAAAAACGATAGAAAATAAAATATACTATAATATATATACGTATTTATATGAAAAAAAAAACTTGTCTATTTGTGTTCATTCGCGCGAATCATTATTATACTCTATCGCATTTGTATCATTCAAATCATTAATGTCATTACGCACAATGTATTGCATATGTTTCGCATTTCAATTTTGCATATCCATCCCTGACAAATATGCAAGGATATGAATTTTCGTAATTTTTTTTTTGAAACCTCTTTTGAGGTACCTACATCTTTTATCGGTCTTTGTGACTTCTCCGTAGATGACTAAATTCTACAATTGAATTCCTTATGTTATACACATATTTGGAAAAACCTATGTAGAAACTTATTTATACAGACATACGTATGCATGTTTTTTATATGATGTACACTTAAATAATTTATTATTAATGGCTCGTGTAAAGAGAGAGAGAGAGAGTACTGTTTGCTGCGGGCAGTGTATGACCGTAACGAGAGAGAGACTAATTTATTACATCATTATATGTGTATTGTGCGCAAGAAAAATCGAAAACGATTCGTATAAAAATCGTTCTTCGCATACTGTATCGTTGATTTAATATCGTTGCCTGTTCGTTCTTGCATTCAACCGCAATGTGTTTACGAAACCGTTGTTCGCGGCAATGGTCTTAAATTAATGTGTGCATATGTGCAAACGTATCTGTGGGTTGTAAATATGTTATTACTGCAAAATATCTGGCATTCCCGCGACGGTACGATAAAATTACGACATTATATCCTCGTATACGTAAGGACAATGGCTCTCTTGCGTTTCGCGTGTAAGTCAGAATCTGTACTAGATTGACAGAACAGATAATATAGGTAGCATAGAGAATGTAAGATGAAGAGTCAAGAGCCTTTGTTTAGACCAAATGTGTTTCTAGCACTTCTTTCATAAGGATAAACTTAGAGAATAGTCATTATATACCGATTACTACCTTTACATGCTACTTACGCTATTCGGTATTTTGTCACTAATGTAATGATGTTCCAACACAAAAATCTATGTCGATGTCGTGTCCAAGCGTATAATTTACACATATATAAATAGCTATCATTTAATATTTAATATAACATATAAAGTCTGTAATAAATCCTTCATGTGGCTACCACAAATGACATATATACAATACATATCCCATTAACACAATTTTACTTCCTATTATCGAATCATTTATTAATACTCTCGTGAAGTTAATTATTATCAAATTTTTACATTTAATAATAAATAATTGTTACAATAGGATATCAACACAATTCAGATACATACACATTAAGGAATTACGTATATCAAGAAATATATATATATATATATATATACACATACATATTTTTCTTATGTAACTAAATGTTACTTAATTGCACGAAATCGATCAATAATTTGACGCGGAATCCTTTAAACTGCCGCAGACGGGGAACTGAAGCCATCTTTATCGTAATAGTTATTATTATTAGGTAGTTTGCATCGCTTTTTTGCATTGAGATTATTATTTTACTCTATGATTACTTCGAATATATTTAAAGGTTTAGAGTAATTTCTGTTCCAAATTTCTGCTTTTTAACAAAAACATTAATTTATAATTTCATTTTACTATGATTTAAATAATATTTTTTTGATACATTAATTTTAATTTTTTTTTTTTAACAGCGCGAACGTAACTGAATAAATAAAGCCCGTTCTCTTCGAGCTCGATATTTATCCTACATTTACTATACATTCAATACTATACGATCATCGTATTACGATGGTATTCGTGTCGACTATTACTTTAATACGACAGCTAGCCGTTATCTTTATCGTGGAAATGCTTCTTCGCGCGCGAGTTTATCAATTCAGTTATATGTCGGAGTATTTTATAGGTCTGTTCTTTATAGCTGAACTGATTGCACTAGTTCAGGTTTATCTTTTTTACTCCACATTCGAAGGAAAAAGATACACTTTGAGCCAGTTCAGCTATAAAAAACAGACCTTATGAAAGTTATTTCAGGTTTCTACTGATTTACAGTTATCTATATACGAGGTATTTCTATCGTCTGAGATCGTTATATTCCATTTTCAATTTTCGCATTTAAATTCAAAATAAAGGGGAACGTATTAAAAAATAAATATTTATTATATCGATGAAATATCAAACAAATCAGCAAAATGAGTCATATTTTTATGAGTAGATAATACTATAATTCTCGCAATAAAATTTGCATTAATCGTTTGGTGACACGGCAACGTCCTTATATAGTCATATTGATACACTACCGAATGATTTACATGTTCTCTTTAATATAGCAATGTTTTTTAAATTCTAAACCATGATTACGCGTGCTCTTTTGAAATAGCGATGTCTTTAAAACGCTTTCAAAAAAATGACTGATTTAAATATTTATTAGTTTACTCAATCGGTTTAGTTTCTACATCGCTGGATTATTATATTGTGAATGGAACCTTGAACTTTGCTTTACGCAGAGGCGATAATGCGTGTCTTGCGTGTTTTTTTCTTGTTGCTTTACACATGATAATAGAATACCATTGCGCAATCGTATTATTATAATATTGGACGTAAAAATTTCCTGTGAAAAATAAAAACGAGATGCGGTTTTAAAACGATTTAAACGTTCGATATTTCATCGAGAAATCACAGCGTTAGCATTTGTGCGATACCTTGAAGACTATATTTATATATATATATATATATAAAATGTTGCGTGTACAAGTCAACGTTATACGGTCGAAGAAAAAATGTCATGCGCGAGATATGCATATGAGAAGTGACAGGCAAGTGTAAAAGGCATGCGACGGCTGCATTCGTGCGTTCACGCATTAAATAATCCAGACACGCGATTAGAGGGGACTGCGACAAGAACGGCCAGACAAAAGCTGCCTGGCTGGCTGACCAGACTGACTGGCAGATTGCGAGGTATCGACCGGAGTTACATCCGGAGTGAGTATATATGACTTCATTTTATGCTATTACATAATGCGCTTCCTTTTGATGCGTATCTACAATAATTTATGCTTATATGATTCGTCGAAATCAACACAGACCGAAGAATAATCGCCCGTAAATTTTATTAATATTAAGAATTGTATCCTAAGCCACTTGCGGCTGCGCGACGCGAACAAGTTTTCAGCCTTTCGTTCCATTCACGATCGAAGACAGCTGATGCATTCGTCTCTATTATTTCTCTTTTATTTATTTCTTCGAAAGACAGCCGATCGATGCAAAATGTAGAATATATCTGTAAAAAATTCGTACTTTTATTTATTTATACTTTTATTTATATTTTTATTTATTTATACTTTTTTTAAAGGAAGAGGGGAAAAGATGAGTCTTCATTCATGCCTGTTGCTCTCTTCTTGCTCCATGTTTTCTACGTTCTTCTAACATTCACGACTCGTGTGTTTCTTTTTATTCTCTCCTCTATTAATTGGGATGATTCCTTGTCTTTATTTTAGAAACAAGCGGTGTGTTCTAATGCGGTTGCTCCCTCTTATTCGTCGTTTTAATCGCGCAGTCGCGAGCGTAGACGGAAGAGCGTTCATTACCTCTGAAAAAAAGCGACAGTACTTCAGTATATGCGCGAATATACGTAACGCGTATGTTAATTTATCGTCGTGATCTCGCATTCTTCATCAAGATATATCCACATCTCGCTTTCATCGCCAATATTGAGCGATGCGCCGTCGGGAGTTGATACCGGAACTCGTAATGTTTTAACGTTATAACAAGTTATCAGACTTCGCACTTTATGAGTTTTCATTGATAATAGAATTTATATATCGGTTACTTTTTTCGGCCTATCAAATAAGAATATTGGTATGTATGTGTGTGTGTATGTAATTTTAACAATAACGATATGTCTCTCACGTATCTCTCTTATCACTCACATCTGATAGGAATGACAATATTTTGATCATTGCTCCGTTTCAAACTAAAGTATTTGGAGTCGACAATGCGAACCAGAAAGATTTCTATAATAATACATATGTTCACTGAAGGGAATTTGATCTTTTCGTAGTGTTTGAAGAGAGGGATAACAGAAGAGGGGATGAGTTAATTATATGAGAAATAATTTGCAAACCAATCTCGAGTTGCACATTGTGAAGAGTCAATGGAACTACTAAAGTGCATACGATCATAATAAATTCATACAGTGGCGTTCGTCTCGGATTACTTAAGACTCAGGCAGAATCTTTGAGTAAGTGTCGATTGTGCGATAAACATTAATCATTGATTATTAATAAATGATAATTTATGAATACGCGATATATTTTGATGCTTCTCAAAATAACTAATTCTATTGTAATATAGGTGTATAAATAGAGAAAGACGGAGAGTTTCTCATCGCAATGATTGTCAGGGCTTTGCGTAGTGTTTTTGCAGGAAGACAAATTAATTCGCATGCACAGTCACAGCTATTGAAGTATAATCAGTATTCGGTAGTGTATTCTTTTATCTGTAATTATGATAATGACATTGTCTGTGACTTTGTATATTATAACTATTTTTATTTCTTACTTATATTAAACGCACACACCATCTCTTTTAGGGTATCGGACAATTGACACGTATGTTGTCCTCCCATCATGTCTCGAAGAATATTGAGTTCCTTACACAAGATAATCACGTTACATCACCTAAAAATGTTGTACAGAATATAAATGTGGCAAACAATCGTCCCTTATTAGTTATTCTTACTTGGCTATTATCAAAGCGACAACATGTTATGAAATTTGTTAACTTGTATATGGAACAAGGTTTCGATGTGGCAGTAGTATCTCTTACACCCTGGCAACTTTTGTGGCCTGCAAAAGGCTCCAGAGTAAGTAATACAGAGAAGTAATACGATAGAAAATTGCGCTTTAATCTATTTATTAAAAAATCTTCAAACTTATTTTCAGCTAGTTGCAGCCGATTTGTTAACTTTCTTAAAGCAAAATGAAAGTTACCAACAAATTCTGTTACACGGGTTTTCAGTAGGTGGTTACATGTGGGGAGAGGCCTTGGATTTGATGGAAAGTGACAAGGAAAAGTACAGTGGCATTGCAGATAGGATTGTTGGACAAGTGTGGGACAGTATAGCTGACGTTATACAAATTCCGATAGGCTTTCCCCGCGCGGTATTTCCGAAAAATATAATGCTGCAATCCATGTTGCGGAAGTATTTGGAGTAAGTGAGAGAGAGAGAGAGAGAGAGAGAGAGAGAGAGAGAGAGAGAGAGAGGTAGATCATTGATCTGGAGAAATAACTCGTTCTAATTAATACAAAATATTACCTTCAGATATCATATGAAGACATTTCATCTGCAAGCAACGCAATATTATATTCGATCCAGTCAAGTATTTCATTCCTCCAGCATATGTGTACCAGCGTTATTATTTGTAAGTAAAACTGATCCTGTTGGAACTGTACCTAGCAACTTGAGTTTACGCGATACTTGGGAGTCTACAGGAATAAAGGTAAGATTTGTGTGTGTGGTGCGTATTTGCTGGCTCATGAGAATTACAGGAGAAACGTATATGTTTATCTTGCAGACTTACGTGAAGATATTCGAAGAGTCGCCGCACGTTGCTCACTTCTACAAATATCCAAAGGAATACGTTGCCGAACTCTATGCCTTTTTACAAAAACTAAACTTGATACAAAATGAAGCAAAAATTAGATCGCGCCTTTAATTATTTTAAAGGCACTTATTTGGATATGGATTAGTTGTGTTTTTTATATAAAGTTGTCTTTTCGGTGATATTACACATGGAACATTTGTAGTATCCAGTATACACTTTAACACACACATACATGCGTATAGCACATATAGTAAATAATTTTATATATTTTATACAAAATATTTGTATGAAATTATATAATTTAAGTAATCAAAAGGTTTTTGATACACAAAAAAGAGATGTCCTTAAAAATGTTTAAAAAAAATTTATCTTAATAATATTTCTATGAGTTTAAAACTGCCTCTCTTAAAGAATTATGCATATAATGAAACATGTGTTATTATTTATAATTATTTAAATAGAAATTATAATATTCTAAATGCAAAGTTTATATAAATAACAAATATATATTACGATTTGTTTATCTCTTATTTTTCTTTGTAAATAAAGCATGATATATTAGATATATTAAAGAAAACAAGTCTGTACTGTAACCTATACTGTAGTCTAACACCATATTTACCATTGTATCATACATTATATAAATAGGCATAATTGTATATATATTTTGTATCAATTTCATTATATATATTATATGTTATACAGTTAATTTTATTTCATGTCGAAATTGTTCTAATTTTTTTTCTTTTTTTATGTTTCTTTCTCTTTTGTTCCTCTAAAAGCTCTTCTATCTCATCTGGATCTTTACCTTCTAAGATTAATTTTTTTCGTTTATTGATCATTTTCTTTTCATAAAAGTCAGTCTCATCTAACCTAATCTCCGCTTCCCGTTTTGCCACTGATATTTGCGTCAAGATCGTAACTATTTCCTTATCTAAGATTGATTAAAAAAATAATCAGATTATTGTAAATTTTAATTATATTTATCGAGATAGAAGAAGCGTGAAATAGTATGTATACTCACCGTCTACCTTGTATTCCGTTAATTTAGTGCCTATAGTATCTTCAATCTTGTGTAATAATTTGATATCATTTGGAGTTATCAAGCTAATTGCCATACCGCCTCTACCTGCGCGAGCTGTTCTACCGACTCTATGAATGTATTCCTTCGGTACATTCGGTATAATATGATTAACGACTAATTCTACCGTCGGGATGTCTAAACCTCTCGCTGCGACATCGGTGGCAATTAAAATCTGTATATGATTTGACTTGAATTTATTTAGCGCTGCTAAACGTTCCTTCTGCTTTATCATCGCGTGAAGAGCCACGTTCGTAAATCCAACGTCATTCAGTGTCATTGACAATAATTGACAGTGCCTAAATATGGTAGAGTTACACATACATAATTAAATTTGAATTTGCAAATGATTTTTGGAGTCTTTCCTCTATATACAAAGAAAACAATTGTCATACTTGCAAGTGTCCGTGAATATCATAATAGAGCCATTCTTGTTTGTAGCACGAAATGTCCTAATTACTTCTACTAAGAATGAATCAAGTACATCCTTAGGACATAATACATAACGTTGATCCAATTCCTTTACAGTGGCGATACCAGCATCATCCTCTTCTTCCCATATAAAAACCTAGAATAAAAGCTGCAACTTTAATTTTTTCTGTAATTTAATACAATTATAGTCAAACATATTATTAAGCGATCATACCTTGTTGGAGGCTATTTGCTTCACTTTATCAAGAGCATCTGTCATTGTAGCACTGAATAATAACACTTGTTTCTGCTTAGGTACCGCGGCAAATATTTTCTTAAGTTGTTCATCAAAATGACCACCCAGTAATCTATCAGCCTCATCCACCACTAGAAATTTGATCTTCTGCAAAGAAAACGTATCGCAACTGTCTAAGTGATCTGCCAGTCTGCCTGGCGTAGCTACAACTATGTGTGGCCGTTTGGACAATTCCAATCCTTGCACCATCATATCCATGCCACCAACAATTACGCATTTCTTCAGATTGATAGCCTTGCCGATGGCAGCAAATTGATCAGCTATCTAAAATAAACACCAGATTAGATATATAACAAAATTTATATTAATTACAAGTATATCTCGTACAAATATATCCTGTTAACTACGTTAAGGTAATTTATTCAAAGAGCAATCAAAGAAGAAAATAAAATATTGATCTCACCTGGAAAGCTAGTTCCCTTGTTGGTGTTAACACAAGAGCAAATATGCCGTACGGGTCTTCGCATAATTTTTGTAAAATGGGCAGAGCAAACGCAAGAGTCTTGCCGCTACCTGTCTTGGCACAACCTATACAATCTTCGCCTGCCAATATTCGGGGAATGCAATTCTGCTGAATCGGAGTGGGATTTTTCAAACCTAAAACAAATAATGTGAAATGCAGCTGTATCATATCTTAAAATCGACTTGTTCAGCATCTCAATGAATATTTTTATTTTGTAACGGGAGAAACAATTCGTAAATTATGTTTATAAAAAAATTATTTACCCATCGTATCGCATTGTGTAAGGAGCCAAGAATTCAGTTTTAAATCCGAGAAACCTTTAATTTCACTCATACTGTTGAATATGTTATCGCATGATACTATTTTTGATATTATAAAAAAAAAATTGGATCCAACACGTGCGTTTCCGTCCACGAGCGACCGATTCAAACTTCAGAAATTCTGTTCCTTGTAGAGTGCGTTCGAAAATCCTTCTTGTAAGGTAGTAACTTTTAATTGACCAATCAGGACAAAGGAGCAAAGATTTCTTTGTCCTGATTGGTCAACTGAATGTATGTTACCAACGAGTAGGATTTCCGAACGCTACAAGTGCTAAAAATATTTGATTGGCCAATCAGGACCAAGAAATCTCCACTCTGATTGGCCAATCATGGGAACATCCCGTTCGATCCACGTTGCAAATGGTATCTAGGATAACCTAACCAAACTTATTTTGAATTGGCCAAATGATTCACCGTCTTACCGCCGCGCATGCGCGAACAATTGGCTCGCAATACTACTTTATACTCTATGCTGCTATTTTACTCTCTCTCTCTTCCTTATTACATCGAGTCGATCTGGTCTGTACCCCTATTCTGTAACTTTTTGCGTTATGAATTATCTAACGAAAATTGGGTTATCCCATAACGCAAATTAGTAATAAATGATATTCTATTAGCTATGTTTGCGATTTGCGTTATGCGTTGTCTCATCCTCGGGCATCTTCGGAAATATAACGCAAAGAGCGCAGAAAGTCTAGAGGAAACTAGAAAGAACTAGAGATAACTAGAGAGAAATAATGACGTAATATGCTATGAACGAATGAAAATAAAGACTTATAAACGCGGCATTTGTTTTTCATAAGGAACATGAGTGTGAATTTGTTAGTATTTATTGTGTATAATATTGTGATTATATATGGAAGGTAAGGATTTATATTATGAAGTTATTCAAATTATATATTAGAATATTTTAATATTTCAGAAAAGTTATAATTCATAAATTATAATCAATTTATTTTAATGATACATAAATAAAGAATATATTTAAATAAATAAAAATATATTTATTGTAGGTTATGCATGTATATCACTTTATCTTTATAGATTAAAAATATTTTAATTACCACATTAAACTATAACATTACTGCATTATTATATTATTATAACGTTGTATAAATAGGCAAAAGATAATCAAATTAGCAAATCTACTATATAATTACTATATAATTTAAATTTCCAAAGATGGAAAATAGCTCTCATTAGCAGATAAAAATAAAAATAAAGCTAAATAAATTAAAATCAGATACACATATCTCTCATATGTATGCATATATGTATTTTGTGTCTTTTATAGTATGGAAAATTCACAAAAAAAATCAAGAGCTCCTAAAGCTACCAATACGCAGCTGGAATTTCTCTTTGCGTACATGGAAGAGCACAACGCTTTTGCCACAGGCAAATTATTGGGCGCGAGGGGTAAGGCAGCCCATGATGCACAATGGCAAAAATTAACTGAAAAGTTAAATTCTTTGGATGGACCATCAAAACTTGTAGATGCTTGGAAAAAGGTATAAGTTTTATATCACATGTATATATTTTTCTTTTTAATATTATTAGATTTTTAATATATTCTTTGTAGTGTGTGGTTTTAAAATATTTTTCCTTATTAATATTATATATTGCAGCTGTGGTGTGATCAAAGAAATCAAGCCAGAGCTCGAGCAGCAAAAGCAAAAGCGCAGCAGAGACTTACTGGTAATATTGGCAAACCAGTTCAATTAAGAGATTCTGATTTAAAAATATTAGCAATTTTTGGTGGCGAATCTTCTATAGGTTTACCTATAATGGAAGTGGGCGTTGGAGCACGACCTGAAGTTTGTTGTTTTTTCATAAAGATTTCCCAAATATAACACACACCATTATATATATGTAATTGGCATTATCTTTCATAGGATACTATAGAGTCATCGTTAATATTAGGATTCAAAAACAATACTGCAAAGGAAAAAAATGGTGCTGACGATGTTGTTAGTCGTGAAGAACAAGTATGTTATTTAAAGAAAAATATTTTGATGAATATATATATATTTGAAATATTTTGATGATTAAATTTATTATTAAATTAAATTTTCTTCTAGGCAATAACTAAAGAGAACATAAATATCACGGATGATTCAATTATATTAGAAGATTTTTTGCATGAAGGATTTTCTCAATCAAATTCTGATGATAATTTATCTTGTACTTCTGCCGATGTTATAATTTCTTCACTTATTGATAAACCTTCAACTAGTAATCAATGTACTGAGTATAGTACTACAACGCCACTAAAAACAGTTCCGAAACAATTGACGACAACATTAAAGTCAGATGAATTTAATAGTAAGTATAATAATATTAATAATACTTTTTAATATTTAACATTTTGCAATGTATATTAATATGTAATTTGCAAACTTTTCATTGTTACAGACAAACGTCAGAAAAACTCTTTGGAAAAAAGAATAGATAATTTTAAAAACACACAAGACAAACAAACTGAAACTTTGCAAGTATGTAATTAATTTTTATTGTAATATAAATTTATATTTATATTTATATTATTTATTTTGTTTTTATAGGCAATAGTTGAAATTTTAAACCGTTTTACTTCTGCGGTAGAAAAGCAAAATGAATTAATCGAAAGATCTGTTAGCTTGCATGAACGAACATTAAAGATTTTGGCTGCAACTGTAAAAGATCTTACTGTAAAAATCTAATTTTTAATAACAATACACTTTATCTTTTGTTTAATTTTTTGTTCCAGTTTATTTTTCATATATAATATAAATTTTTGCAAAATATTTTATCTTTTAATTACAAATTAAATCTTTAAATTTTATTTTTCAAAAGATTAATACATATACATATGTAATAAATGTGTATTATATATAATATATAAAACGTATAATATTAAATTAAAAATTAAAATAAGATGAACTAAAGTAAGAAATATATAAATAAACTTTTGTATTTGAAATCATTTGTCATCTTTATTCTTGATGTAATAAACCAAATTGTGTTCGAAGAATTCTTCTCTGTATTCTTCTTGCCTCTGTCAATCTATCACCGGCATTCAAATTTTCTGCTCCAATTATCTCTTCGACTTGTACTCTAATACGATTACGTGCTAAAAGATTATTTCGAAGTCTAACTTTTTGCATAGCTTCGGCTTCAGCTTCCTCATCAATATCAATTGCTTGATCCATAAGATTATAACGTAGTCGCATATTATGCAATACAGCACAAGCTATCGTTATATTCGATGCCATAACAGGTTTGTAATGAAGCACGCGATGACTTAAAAGACATCTAAATACATTTTTTAAAACTCCAAACATTCTCTCCACACAATTTCTTGTAGAGGTGTGACATTGAGTATATCTCGCTTCTGGGCTTCCTTCAGGAGCGTTTGTGATTGGAGTCATAAGCCAAGGTTCCAAGCTATAACCAGCATCACCTATAATCAATTAAACAAATGTTTATATCGTCAACTAAATTCATTATATATTATATATGTATATAACAATGATAATATTCACCCAAAAGCCATGTTGATCGATCTCCGGAGTCATATAGACGTATCATTTCATCGCGTACTGCAGAATGTCTCCATATGAAACTATCGTGAACTGTTCCCGGAAATCTAGCATTTATACTTAATATTTCCAAGTCATGTGAAGCCACCTTGTAAACAATATAAATATATAAATACAGGGACAACAATATATATATATATATATATATATATATATATATAACATAACAAATTGTTACAATATTTTCATATAAAATGTAAGAAAAATTTTGAAATTCTTGGCACTTAATAAAATGTGAGATAGATTTAAAGATATATATTTGATTGTAAGAGAGAGAGAGAGAGAGAGAGAGAGAGAGAGAAAGAGAGGGAAGGGAGATATTTGAAAATATATTGTTCTTCCTATAAATAACAAACTTACTGCCTGTACATTGATGGAATGGAAACCTTTATGGTTTGCATATGCTTCCTCATGATTACTCGGTTTTACAATGGCAATATGAGTGCAATCAATACAACCAATAACTTCTTTAAAATTTCTTTCTTCTTGAAATCTGTAAAAGCATATTGGGAAAAAATATCTTAAACACTTATGTTTGGAAACGAAAAACAAGATATACATTAATTCTTACATATATACATACATACATACATAATACATATACATATATATATAATTATTATATTATTCTTTTTAAGAAAAATTAATTTAAAACAACCAATGTTTTATGGCTTAAATCCATTTCTAATAAATCATTTTAATTACAGAAAAAAGTGACCTTCTTTTCAAAGTTGCTCGCCTTTCCTCTGTTGTTGGAAATTTTATCCATTCATTAGCCAGCATTTCAGAAATACCTACTGCTACTGCTCTTATTGCACGACTAGTGGCAGGTTGTGATAATGATATTAAATAATCATTTCCAATACCTCTCTGATAGGAACCGATGGCGAAAAAACGTAATGCAGCTAAAATCTGTAAACATTACAACTTAGCTTAATGTATGTAATTGTGCTAATTATACATATACACATAGATATACATATATATATATACAATATTTTATAAGGATAAATATAATTACCTGAGTCTGTACACTCAATCCATTTGTACGTGTACGTTGCAGAGAAGGTGAATGTTGGAGAACATTACACAAAAAATGTACTACTTCTTTAGATAAACGGAAAACTTTTACAAATTGTTCATCTGTCAAATTAAAAGGCTCAACTGTATCTCTCAAATTTTTCATTAAAATGGCATTTTCTCTCATTCTCTCCCTCTCATTCTCTCTCTCTCTTCTTCATGTCCCACAATATCTATTAATATTGCAGCAAAATCCATTTCTTTTCCCTTTTATGTGTATCTATATGTAATATATAAAAATTGGCCTTATATTAACATTGTTACTTTTGCAAAGTAAAATAGAAAATGTTGATAAAAACGTTAAATTACAAATATATAAAAAATGTAAAAATATAGAATAAAAATGTTATACAAATTACTCACAATCGCCCAATAAAAATTTTTTTTATGTAATCATATATAACAAATATATATAATTATATATATATACATATGAGTCAGTCAACATTAATATAAAATTATATATAATTATATATAATAAGTTACATATAATATTTATATAATTATACATATAATTATACATATTATGATTTATACATAATTTTATATATTTTTATATAATTTTTCTATATAATTTTATATTTTATTGTATGATTATATATATAAAAAAATTTTTATCGGACAGACAGCACGCATATTTCAAATTCGAAAGGTATTCAGAAGGATGCCTTATGTCATTTAAAAATATCTTAATATTTACATCCTCTGTACGCCTTTTGGACATATGCATGCTTTTGCTGTCTAAAATTATATGTTAATAATTTTATATTTTATGATATGAAAGAATAATAAAAAAATAATTACACAATTGTATGCGTTACGAAGTTTAACGCTGTCAAATATCCAGCGTTAGCGTTACTTTATATAACGCAAAAAAATTCGTTACGAATTGCGTTAAGTAAGCATACAGAATATGATTTTCTAGTAATTTACAGCTTAGTGCAAATTTAACGCTTGCATAACGTAACGTTTGTTATGTCTCGTATTAAAATGTACTTACGGAATACGAAATCGTAAAGCGCGCGTTATGAGCTCTATAACGCATGCGTTATAACTATAACGCATGCGTTAAAAAGTTACAGAATAGGGGTACTGGTCGATCAGTCGCGTTGCGCGTTCATCACGATGAGAGTGTAGTGTATCATCGTCCTTCCAAATTTTTCAATCATCAATTTCACATTCTGCTGCAGTGCCAGTGACTGTGGAATAACGTAACCCGACATATGCACATTAATTTAACGTGTTCCTATCCTTCTCGTGTACCTCCCTCGAGACCGCGATTGCACGTAAAAGTCGTTAGAAGGTTAAGCACGGTTCCTGGTCGCGGTGAAAGTGTTGATGCTCTTCGACCCAATTCATGTTCGCATCGCCTTATGTTCACGCTTTGATACATTCCAAATAATTCGTCCCTTCGCACTCGCTGATATTTGTGCCGAGCTATACCGGGTGTCTCAAGCGTGGCGATGAACGGCGCGGAGAAACGTGACGTAATCCGAGTTGGATCTCGGAAAAGCGAGGTAAGTCTACGAACGGCTTTCACTTTACCGAGAACCTTACGAATCCCCGCGGGGGAATCGTGACTCGCGCGAATAAAATTTTTTACGGTCTTTGTACTCTTATCAAAATTATTAATATCCGATCTTTCTGCGGCGAGTTTTTTTCCTTTATAAAAACGCCGACTTTGACGTCTATTTTGCTTCAGAATACTATATAACCGGACAATTATGCAATTATTACGTCAAGGATAATGTCTGTTTTGTTTTTTCATTGACTTCTTAAATGTAGATCATTTTGTATTAGTACGAGAGATTAATTTTGCGTAATCATTGCGACTGCATGTATCATTTTACGCGAAATTACTCAGCGGTTTTTTAATCTTTGTTTAATCTTTCTAAACAACAACTCACGATAATTGGATGTTTTTTGATTTATTATGCTCAAGAGGTATCGAGAATTGTGAGAGCTATTGACGAGTGTTTTTTTTTGGACGTTATTTCACTTAGCTATAAAATTATTATGTATATAAGATGGATGTTTAATTTATGTCGCGACGTAGCGTCAATCGAAAATGTTACTTCATAGATGAATAATGCAAGTTTTTTGATTCTATAGTTGGCTTTGGTACAAACTAAGCATGTGATACAATGTTTAAAAGAAGCACATCCAAAGAAAGAATTTGAAATAGGTAAGCAAATATGCATAACAATGCAATAAAAAAATGTATCGTCTTTATTACATTAATTATTAGACATCATTAATTTATTTATTTTGTTCAAAAAGTTTAAATTTACATAATATTTGTTTTCTCTCTCAGACAATTTCTCAATTTATACGTGATAATCTTTAGCTCTTTATTGAGATTATTACATAATATACTTGAAACACTTGTACGATAGGTGTTTTTAGCTATCATTGCTTCTTTTATTCCATGACTTGCATACAATGAAACGTTTCATCATTACGTTTATTTGTCAGCGCGAAAATATTTCTATCTATGCATATCAAATTGTATTTTGTAAATTAGAGATTTTATACTTTTAAATTTTGTAATCAAATTTATAGTTACAATGAATACCAAGGGGGATAAGATTTTAGACAAATCTTTACCAAAGATTGGTGAAAAGTCACTGTTCACGGAAGAGCTGGAAATAGCTTTGGAAAATGGTCGTGTTGATTTTGTGGTGCATTCCTTAAAAGACTTACCAACAACACTGCCAGCAGGAATGGCTCTAGGTGCAATATTAAAGTAAGTTGTCTTTGATATAATTTTAAACTTAAAAAAAAAATTACTATCTCCTCTTGTATTATTATTTTAAAGTATTTTTATTATTTTGATATTATATATTTGTCTGTGTTGCTTTGTTGCTTATCGGCAAGAACTGACTTTGCTATTTTGCTCATATCCTGTTGCTCCAAGATGGCGATACACATTTTAAATTCAAATATACAATCATATTATCATTCTCATAAAAGAAACATTTTGTTTTTATATGAAGGATGTTCTTTATCGGTACCCCGGATCAGTATACTGCAAATTTTATATGATATGATCAACTTTAATTGTTTATAACGTAGAAATTTTGACTCCGATGATTGTGAAACCGATGTTTTTGCATAATGAATTTTTAATATAATTAATTTTCATATATGCAATTAGAATATATGTATAATAATTATGGAGCATTATACATATAAATCTGCTTATAAAAAAACAATTTTATTTCTTCATAAAATATTTAGTATTTGTGTCCTAGACATATAGAATGATTGAATTATAAAAGGTCATTAAAAAGATTGCAAGAAAAATAAAAAAAAATATATTAAAATTAATATTTATTAATATGAATGAATAATTTGTTTTTATAGACGCGAAGATCCACGTGATGCAGTAGTTATGTCGAAAAAATTCAAAGATGAAACATTATCTTCATTGCCAAAGGGTAGTGTCATAGGTACTAGTTCTTTACGTAGATCCGCGCAACTATCTCGGAATATGCCTCATTTGAAGATACAAAATATTCGTGGGAACTTGAATACTAGATTGAAAAAACTAGATGATGAAAATGGTTCCTATGCCGCAATAATATTAGCTGCCGCTGGTTTAAAAAGATTGGGCTGGGAAGACAGAATAAGTCAAGTATGATTCCTGCTCGCACAGATTTCTCTATATCAAATTCTATAAAAAATTTACCTATATTAATATATACGTGTATTCTTCCAGCTTCTGGAACCCGAAGAAGCTCTCTATGCTATTGGTCAGGGTGCATTAGGCGTTGAATGCCGAGAATCAGATTGGAAAATACGTTCTCTTTTAGAACCATTGTTCGATGTAGAAACTACATTGAGATGTGTATGCGAACGTTCTTTTCTAAAAACTCTTGGCGGCGGATGTTCCGCACCGGTCGCGGTGTCTTCATTTTTAGAAGAGAACGAATTAACAATTACCGGTGCTGTATGGTCGCTAGATGGTCAAACCTTAGTTACAAATACCTTTAAAAGTAAATTATACTTACCCGACGACGATGGCGAACCTCCACGGTAAGTTGAACGTAAATTTCAAGTGATAGTAGTAAAATTTGCACATGTTGACATCGATGAATATTTTTGAGCAAATTTTTTAATTCATTCTATACTTTATTAGCTCTTTTCTCTCTGATATAGGAAATGTCCGTACCAAGAACCCCGCCTTTACTGTAGCATTACTCCTGGCAAAGTAAGCAGTATAAGTCTTCTCGGTGCAGAGCTGCTTGGTAAAGATTTAGCCAAGAATCTTATAGAGAAAAATGCTCTTGACGTTATGTCACAAGCTAGAAATGAAATCTTGGATTCGAAATAGTTATTGCTTATTTTTTTTTGGATTATGTTTGGCGTTTTTGAAGTTAGAGAATATGTTAATGTAAGATGACAATGATTACTATTTTCCCGATTTTTCATGATAGAGTTCTATTTATCTACAGATCTCAAAGTAAAAAACTCGATCAGAGTACAAATTGTATTATATATTACTTATACTTTTTCTTTTCCTGAATTCTGCTTTACATATCATACATATTTTATTTATTTCTTGTTTATGAATCAGAAAAAGTACAAAGGAAGATATAGTGGTCCGTTTTGCTGTTTGCCACATGTAACTTACACGGCCGTGTTCTTTGATTATATTAATATTGGAAAATGCTGCAAAATATCATGTGTATTATAATGAAGTTATTGTGTTAATATATTTTTGCTTTGATGAATGTATGATACTCATGGGAAGTATGAGGATTATTATATATGTATATTTGACTTATTGTTACATAAATGTATTAATATAATTTGTTATTATTGACAAAGCAAATATTACATAGAAATTTTATTATTGTTGAATGTAATTCAGCCTATTGCAAAACTTTGCCATGTATAATAGGATGAGTAATAGTCAGTGACACATATACTTTTGTTTGCATTAAACAAATTATAATAATCAAGTTGTACTTGAAGAGAATTTATAAGCATGATTATAGCTCATGAGTATACATCTTCTATTCTGTGTCAATTTTTTTTTTTTTTTATATATTTAAGAAAACAGGTTATTAAAAATTGACATTTATTTTTGATCATTTTATGTCTTGAGATACTATCATGAATGCCATACATAAAATTATAAAGTTTCATGTAAGACTTGTGTATATATAATTTTATTGTTACTTTATTGGGTTTTTTGACTTCTATTATTTCTATAATGCGTCGATCATAAAAATGTTAAATTTTGTAAGATATATTTATGTATGTATATATATTTATATACACACAGATATGATGAATTATATATGTAGGGATTAGAGTATGGCTATTATAGAAGAAATTTATACACAACACTATTGTAATATTAATAAAAAAAGGTCTAATTTTATCATTGACTATCTTATTTCAAACCAGTAAGTTTTTAACTTTATCAACAGCATAATTCCTATACTCGTACATAATATGTCTGTAAAAAATGTTCTTTGAAATTACGAGAAGTGAATATATTTTTTATTTATTTTATTTTTTTCAATTTGTGCTCTTGTGTACAGTTTCAAATATAATATGTTATACTAAAAATTAAAATCAATTTTCTTTCTTTTTAGAGTGATGCATCTTTATAAGAATATAATCTTATACCAAAAGTATATATATATATGTAAAATGTTTGTTATACATTAGTTGAATGGCATTAGAAGTAATGCCAATGTTTAAAATAATGCATTTGTATTGACGCTAGATTTTATCTACAAAATATGTATATTTCTGTGCATATTTATAGTAACACATACATATAATATAGGATTTACAATCATTATTTTCCAACTGTATTTGTAAATGCTCCCAGAATATAATATATACTTTTGAGAGAGCATATATCTCATATATATTATTTTTGCAATGAAGGTACAGTGTATTAGATGTTAATATCATAGTTTAGAAGATTATCGGAGATCCGTAGATAATAATTGTACAAGTTACTATTCCACATTTACTACACCAAGATAAGGCAACGCTTGTCAGCATCGCAAGTGTGATGATGACAGCATACTCTTCTATTGAACACAGCTAATTGAAGCATAGAATAAATATTTCTAATTTCTTTTATTAATGTCAATTCTCCTGAACATATATATACATATATGTTGCTTGGAATTAGATCAAAGCAATGGCTACATGTAATCTGTTTTCAAATTTATCATGTTTTGATGAAATTTTTACTTGTGTAATAATTTGTACAGTAATTTTTATATATGTATATAATGAAACGATATATATATATATATATATACAATATCGTGAAATAATGAAAACAATAATACATATCTTTGTATTTTAAAAATGTTATTGATGAAAGCAGGAAATATGAATACATTAATATATCAAGGATAAATTATATTTTCTCTCTTTCTCTTTTTTCAAAATATGTAATCAATTAAAATCAATATAAATGAGTGATAATTGCATACACATGCTGTGATATAACATCATATTTTAAGGATTTAACATCCATTGAAGCTATAAATGTTTTAATGACATATAAAGTTTTGTATTAATTCTTTCCATACACAAATAGTTAGAGCCTTATATTAACTAGAATTTTTCTCATATTTTTGCTAAGAACGCCATGTCACTGGCATTGCTAAGGGACTAGACCTCAATTTGATATCAGAATATCATTTTGTAAGTTTTCTGTTCATGTTAGAAATTGTCAGAATCACTGTTCAATTAAAACACATTTGAACAAAGTGATATGAAAATGTGTGTCTTTGCTTACTTAAACTAAAACACATAATATTCATAAAAATTTCTTACATATATATGATAATATATATTTGCCAAGGAAAATGGAAGTTCAATAAAGAATGACGAATTGTATAATTGTAAGATTTTTATCTAGATGTAAACTATGTTTGCATCTATGTGTTGTGCAAAAATGAGCGGACCTTTTACTAATTCCAGATTTTATTTAAGAATCGAAACTTTATATTCGTCTACTCGACATCCTCCTCTGCCATTTGAGTTTGTGATACTAGTTTCTGTAAGAAAGCAAAACAAAAAAAATATTACCTCATGAAATGGTGATATTTTCTTTCTTTAATAAATAGGGTATAAATTTTTATACCTGGCCGACCATAGGTAGCCGCTGCACTAGAATCTGGAAAATTGGCGGCGGTAGAGTCTTTTGAAGAACTGTCAGTAGTTGTGCTGGCTGTCCGCATACCGCCACTGCATTAGCTAAATGCTCAATTCCACCCTCTATCTCGCCACAAGCAAGCATTTCTTCTCCAAGTTGAACCTAAGTCACAAACAATGTGGTATATTGTAAACTTTAAAATTAAAATTATATATACATATTCTAATAAAAGGGCCGTAAGTTTTACCTCCTGCAAAAAGAATTTCTGTACCAACTCATGATCCCTTAAGTCTGGTATCTTTGAAGAAGCTTTCTGTGCTTGTTTCTTAGCTCTTCTACCTGTAACGATAAAGACTAGGGCTTTTCTCACTGAAAATAAACTAACAGCAATATACAGTTTTAAAAAAAGATAATAAAATAATATTGTATGTATATATTTTGCTACTATAAACATAATCAATCAATCAATCAATATTACATATAATAATAAAGTTTATAGTATACATAAATAACATCTTCCATATATAGGAAATATATTTGTAAAATGAATTATCGTAATGATCGGAGTTGCACGTTGCATTAAGGAAGATATTTTCTTTCACGAGAAACGTGTCGGTTTATTTTTAAAAACGCGTGTGTCACTACGATAAAATATCGCACGATTCGCACGTGAATGAACGAAAAGAATGTATGAATCCAGTGAAGAAAAAGAAGTTGCCAAACTTACGTTCGCGGAGTTTTTTCTTGAAATCGGGATCGCTGCGGCGTTTTTGATCGAAGTAAAAGCAGTAGCCGACGAAAATCCCGGCGATGCCGACAGCAATGCCGACCGCAGCTTTGGATATCATGGTCATTCTAATATAGAAATTCAGATATTAAGGTGAAGGAAATTCACAAAATCTTTATCGCACTCTCGGCCATCATGGAAAAGAGAGGTTGCTTTCCTTCTATTGTGCTCACTGAACTTGCCCGCAAAATGTTTGCTCGCAGGCAGATGTGCCAATTTAACGTTTGAATTCGAAGAGAAAACCCTAAGCGTTCAAACGTGGATCAAATTTTGTCACGAGATACAAAATAATTATCTGACTGAATTTCTGAAATTAATAATCTTATGGAAAAATAATTATTTACTTCTTGAGATCTTTATATATTCTATAATTTTTGTGTATGTTTGGTGTCTGAATTATGTGAAAAAATATATACATATATATATTTATTTATATGTATATAGTTTTTTCTATCTACATTCTTTTTATTTACACTCGTTGCTACTTGAAGTGTATTTTTACCTACAGATGTTTTTACCACATAACAACAGTTATCTATACTACTCACAGATATCTAGCGAGACACAAAAGAATGTTGGATTCATAGACAACTTTCGACGAGATTTACATCATATATATTCTTTTTAATTGAGACTGAATAGGAAAAGCAGAGATTAAATAAATAGAAAAATAGCTACATTAGAAGAAGAGAAGTGTGGATTATATTCTACATACAATTTTTATTTATAGTCTTTATATTATTGTTATCTGTATTGTAAACTACAACCTGGCCTGCTAACCTATTTGTAATGCGCGCGGTTGTTACGTTGGCGCGCCTGACTCATACGCGGTACCTGATTGGGCGCCGCTTAATAGATGGCGTTTCGGACCTCTAGTGTTGCCTTGCGTCAGGGAGCCCGATTGGCGGGCACTCTTCCGCGGATCTCGGTACCGGACACGAGCCCAAGCGGGCGGAAACACGCGGCATTCGTTGTACTACCGTCGAACAGGGAAGTTATGTTCAACCCGCAAAATACATATTTTCGTCAAGTACTACGTCTCACTTTTCTTACTATCCGTACTACGGTGGCTTCCCTCGTCTACCATCCCGACAAAGTGCGTTTCCTACGGCTTTTCTGACTAACCTTGCTAAATTTAGCCAAGCCTTACAGTATATATCATGGATGAATATTTTGGAATCTACGAAAAATTCGACGTTAGTCAAATATGTATATATTCAATTTATATAATGTTCATTATATGTATGTATTTATTAAATGTATTTTTAGATCCTTCGATTAATGCTAAAAGACAAAACACGTGTTTTAATGGCATACAAAAAGGCCGTTTTTAATATGAAAGAAAAATTTCAGGGTAAAGTAGTGATGGATGTTGGCACTGGCTCAGGTAAATTATTAGCTTAAATTTTTGTACAACCAGTTACATATATACTAATTAAAAATATATACATATATTACTTCTCTGGATACATTATAGTATAATATATGTTACATATTGTGATCAAATGTATGTTTTTTTTTTGCAGGCATATTATCAATTTTTTGTGCTGAAGTTGGTGCAAAAAAAGTATATGCAATTGAAGCAAGCATGTTAGCCTTGAACAAGTATTGATTGAAAATAACCTACAGAGTACAATTGAAGTAATTCATAGCGAGGTGGAGGACATCCATCCAGACAGTTTGGAGAAAATAGATATTATTGTTTCAGAATGGATGGGTTTTTATCTGGTACATGAAGGAAAGTTAGATTCCGTACTTTTTGCTAGAGATAAATTCTTACAAAAGGATGGCTTGATATTTCCATCCATAGCAAAATTGTATGCTTCGCTATGCCAGTTACCATCTATGTATGAGTTTCAGAATGCATGTGTACCTCTGCCAGTGTACCTCAATACGAGGTAATTATATTTTTAAATTAAAAAAAAAGAAAAAAGTAATGACACCACATGTATAATTTCTATTTAAAAAATAGTAATGCATTTACTGCTCTCTTTCTCTTTTATTCTCTTTTATTCTCTTTTTTTTTATATTTATGATTTTAAGAACTTTATTTACTCAACAATATACTCAATATATATATACTCAATTTTTATTTAGATGTATTGGAAAAGAGTACAGAAAAATCATATCGATGGAGCCAGAAGTGCTACTTCTAAATCGAGATAGTATTTTGTCATTTGAGGAATTGAAGATTCGGGATATTTTGACAATAGAGAATTGGAAATTTTTTGAGAAATTTGTTGTTTTCCTGGATTTAAATAACACCTCAAAGAATGTAAATTATCTATTAGGTAGAGAGTATTATGTATCAATATGCAAGAATGGAAAGTATCAAGGGATATGCACTTGGTTTGTTATCGAATTCCCAGATGGTTCAAAACTATCTACAGCACCTTATAATGAGGCAACACATTGGAAACAAACTGTAGTTGTTCTACCTACAGAGGTGAAAAAAAATGAATGTATTGCCTTTAAATTGAAATTAAAAAGAGACACATTAAATTGGAGGCGTTACAATATAGAATTAAATTTGTTCGACACAAAGAAAATACGATGTAATATTCGTGCACCTCTCAGAAGAAGGACAATATATAATCATAAATATTATGATGTCATGATGAACTGTTACCCTACATTTCGGTATAATTATAATGGATGTATAAACGTGTATACACCTCAAGAAATGCATAAGCGATACATGAGATTTTTAAGCTTCTATTTGTAAACTTCATATTTTGTATATTTATTACTTTTACACATTATTATGTGTAATAGTATACAATTAATACATAAAAATACATTTTTATACAGCAATTTGTGTTCTCATAATAGGAAACTAGTTTATAGATTTGTATGACATGCTAAAAAAAATGTATATATATTTTTCTGAATACAATGTAAATAAAATATTTAGTTGTAATTTCTTTATCACCTGTTTCTTATATATTTATAACTTGTTACCAGTGCAACTTCAGTTTTCAAATTCGTGCGAATTTAAAAACTGGCGCGAAATTTTTAATATTCTTCTAGGGGAAACAGTCTAGGCTCCTTTCAGGCTTGATTCATCTCTTCTAGGGTGAAACAAAACTATAGATTTCCAGTACTGGCAGTGAGTAACGGAACGCACACAACTGAGGTTAGCGTAATATTATTATATAGATGCCGTGAATCTGTTAGACGCAATCTAAATGATCTAAATTTAAGTTGCTTATAGCGTGATAATTTGTCCCCTTAGTGGACGTAAATTCAACAAAAGAAGAGGAAGAAGAATCTGTGCGCGTGGCTGTGTTAATTACCTTGGTTATTCTTTATTGCAGTGCATTGTTTTCATATTCTTTTCACGGGTAAGTAATGAATATTATCACCTCTTTATGTATTTTATTTTTTGCACCGTTGTTACGCATATGTTTTTTATGCGTTTCAGGCACATTTTACGGAGGATAAAATGTCAGAATCGGACATGACATTTGACGAGAAACGTCCTGCAAATTTATTCACGAATGTAAAATTGTCGACAAACCTGAGCGCTGATATTGCCAATTCAGATTGTAAGGATTTACTTAGATATCCTTTACATTGTCATTTATGTTACTTTTAATATTACCGCAATATTTTATCGTAGCAGATTCCATGTCTATTTATATTAACGAACCAGAACTCTCTGACGACATATCTGAATGGAAGGGTATGAGCATGAACGAAATACGTAAAGGTTTTGGCATATATGACTATCGAGAACATCCACCGATTGTTCCTTCTGCTAAGCATACAGTGCTGTTTAGGGTATAATTTTACTTAAGCAGAATATATACAGTGATATTATCAATCTTTTATATTATATATATATATTTTTTTTCTGATTAGTTACCATTGTCTATGCATGAATCACCAAAGCCTTATCCGACGCATAACATAGACAAGTGGAGCCATGGATATGTACGATTGCCATGTTCTGCACATTGTTTTTATCCAATAGATCAGGTATGATATTAGAATTGTCGTACAATTCACAATTTTGATAATAGATTCTCTAACAAATTTGGATACAATTTTTTCTTAGAAAATATTAGGGAAGAAAGTTATTATTAATCATACAAATGTAAAATTTTTAATATTTATCTTTACAATTAAGCTTCAAATTATATTTACACAACATTCTATTACAGTTGATTTCAAACTAGCTGATAATGAATATAATTTTGGAATTTAATTGTCTCTTCATAAGCTTTTGATGAAAAAAACTTTTTACAATTGTTTATAACTATTTAACCTATTATTATCTGAATACATTTTTATTAAGGAAAAGTTAATTTTAAATTTGTTTCTAGAATCTATCATTAAAATCGCGATTTGTGGGGTATAAAAGAGAAAGTACTAGACTGATAATGATTATATGATACTTGGGTAATAATGGCTCTCTTGTTATATTCTACATTATACAGATAATTACTGATATAAAATTAGACCATATTTCAGAGAAGCGGAGATCGTAGCTGTCGAAATAGATGGGATATGATCCAGGAAGCTTTGCTGAGAAGCATTCTCTCCAGTCAGCAATTAGAAAATGCTATACTTTCGTATAATCAAATATATGCGCAACGTTGGAATTTTACAGCACTCCATCATTTTTTTTCAGAGGTATATTGCACAATACTTGTATCACATTTGGATATTACGTCATTTAAAAAATATTTGATTAAAAAGTAATTTTAAATGAAGGTTTTGGACTCGGAAGAGACGGCTGTCTTCTTCCAAACTTTAATGCCAAAAATGATCCAGCTTGCTCTGCAACTTCCTATGCTGCTAACCGGTGCGATACCTCTTCTGAAACGTCACACTAATGGCTCCATTAGTTTAAGCCAATTGCAAGTAGCTTCGCTACTAGCAAATGCGTTTTTTTGTACATTTCCTAGACGCAATTCCAGTAATCCACAATCGGAATATGCGACATATCCATATATTAATTTTAATAGGTAATATTTCGAGTAACGTGAATCGTTTATATTGCATTTATTATATATAATAAAGAATATAAGACTCCTTTCATAAGTAGATTTTAGATGCATACCTCGGTTGCATATTGCAGATTGTTTGCCGCCTATAGCGAAGAAAAACATAATCAATGTGAATCAGTGATGGAAAAGATCAAGTGTCTTTTTCATTACTTTAGAAGGGTAACAACTAAATGTGAGTACATTGTAGTTGTGAATTCTTTTGTATAATAAATATTTATGCATTATGGTATGATAATTGGATGTAGATACAGAATCTAAATTATGTTACGCTTTTTACATAGAGCAGCACCTGAAGGTGTAATAACAATTGAACGGCGTTACATTCCATGTGAAAATTGTCCGAAATGGAACTTGCAGGATCAAAAATTGCCATCACTGCATATAACAAGTAAAGGGACTATTGAAAATGAAGGAGCTGGACTGCTTCAAGTGGACTTTGCAAACAAGTTAGTTTTTACTGTGTAATTCCATTAAAAACTTGCGAGTTTATTACGTGTCAAATATAAGATGATAGAATAGATGAATATAACGAAATTTTTTCTTTCGATACTACTATTTATCAATTCTGTCTTGAATAGCTATAGTATTTACTTTTATCTTAAATAGATATGTGGGCGGAGGTGTGCTGGGCTTAGGATGCGTACAAGAGGAAATACGGTTTGTTATATGTCCAGAACTTATGGTTACTATGTTAGTTACGGAAGAATTAGACGACACAGAGGCTCTCATCGTCAGTGGTATTGAGCGATACAGCAAATATGAAGGTTACAGTAACACCTTTAAATGGAAAGGAGATTTCATTGACGAGACACCAAGGGACGACAGCTGCAGGCGTATGACGTCAATCGTTGCCATTGATGCTCTTTATTTTAGGCAGCCCTTGTTACAGTTCAAAATGGACAATATAACTCGCGAACTCAATAAGGTTCGTAATTGTAATATAAATATTTTATATCCAAAAATTAATCAACATGTAGAAATTAATAAAATTTAATTTTTAGATCAATCACAAAATTTTATTTATAAAATAAAATTTACGAAATTTTATAAATTATTTATAAAGAAATGTTATATATATTTCTTATAGGCTTATGTTGGATTTGTTGGATCTGATATTTATAAAAATAATCTATCCGCCATTGCAACGGGAAATTGGGGATGCGGAGCGTTTCGTGGAAACCCGAAATTAAAAGTATTAATACAATTAATGGCTGCTGCAGTTGCGGATCGGTCTATGGTCTATTTTACTTTTGGAGACACAAAGTTGAGGGATGATGTGGCAGCAATGTATGCACATCTAGTTCAGCATGATGTTGATATAGGTATCAATTTTTAAATTCATTCAAGTATTAATATATACAAGATGTTAAGACTTTATACATTTACTTATACAAAAATTGTACACCTTTTTAGCACGACTTTACTCAATGATATCAGAATATCATCAAGAATCTGCATCAAGTGACCATTCGGATTTTTATTGTTTCTTGTACAACAAAAGCAGGATAAAGCCGTTGAGCAAATATTTTCCGACAAAGAGTAAAAGTTCCTCGGCGGATATTTTTGCTAAAGATTCGAAAGACACGTTATCTCAAAGAAGCAAAAATGTGGCATTAAATAAAGATGTTATTAACAAACATATTTATGGAATAAAAATGACAGAAGAGGAAAAGATAATAAATTGGCTGGCAAGTTGCGATGACGATAACGACGATAATGCTAAACGCGATACAAAGGACATGTGCAACGAGAAAATTAAGAATAATCTAAAAGAAACGAACAATGTTAATGAAAGTGGCGGTTTACGTTTTGTAGAAAAACATTTTGTAGAGAAACATTTTGTAGATGATACTGTTGGAGAGAACAAAAATCAGGAAGACAAAGTATTTTATAAGTTGAACAAAGGTGTGAGAGAGAATTCTTCAAGTTTGAAAGAGTCGATTACTCAACGCCCTATCGATGATCGAGACAGGTCAAACAATCTAAAATCTGAGTTATCGTTGGAATCGGCAGAATTAAACGGCAGTGAATCTATTGAAATTATAAAAAACTATTCTGTTTTGGAATTCCATAAACAAAATCCATTTCCGAGAAAGAGCGGCCAAAGGAGGATTTCGGACGATCGAGATACATCAAAGAAGATCAAACCCGAATTATCGTTGGAACCGTCAGAATTAAACGACACCGAATCTATTAAAATCTTAAAGGACTGTTTTGTTCCGGAATCGCATAAACAAAAATCACTTCCAAGGAAGAACGGCCAAACAAAGATCTCGGACTTTTTTCAACGAATATCATGAATAATATCGAATCTTCAACAAAATGCCAGTCTGCTCTTGCAGATTTTATTTACAATTGTAAACATTCTCTGTATATTTCATAATTTTGAAAATGTAAATAAAATTCTGTGTAAAATGATTATTCGAGCATCTTCGCATCTTTTTATTTTGTCTTTTGTAATTTCAAAAAAAATTAATGTATCTCACTGTATTTATCATTGTACAAAATATTAGAAAATAAAGTATATAAGGAAGTAGATATTTTACAGATTTTTATAATGCGGGAAAGGTACATCGGTATCATTTTCAATTGGATTATACAACTGTTATTCCAAATAAAGTGATAATAAGTCGATAACGATTAGCCTCTTCTATTATTATTCGCGCGATCAAAAATTCCTCTTGAAAATCGACCTTTTAAAAAGCCCGAGCGTGTAGATGCGAGTCACGTGACCGCTTATCGACGTATCGCGTTGGCCGTGTCGGTCGAGCGAACTGTCAAATATACGAAGATGGCCGCCGCCGCTGAAATATTAAAGTCTCTCCCGCCGTGAGAATCGACGTGAATTGCCGACAGAAAATGTAGAATTTTTCAAGCCGGAGACGCGTGCCAGGTAAATTTCGATTATGTCGTCGCGATCGGCGTAAGCGGCTCGCGCGCATTCGTCGACGATTGTTCCGCGATTTCGGATGACGGCGATTCGTGGGCGGATTCACGATGTGTGTGTGTGTGTGTGTGTGTGTGTGTGTGATGTGGTGCGTGCGCGCGCGCGCGCATTATCCGCGCCGCGGTGTGTGACTGTGACATCTCGTCGGTCTGACGTTTTGAGAGCGGACGGACGTAAATATTGAGCCGGACGCTCGACGGATATCGGCGATGTCATCGATCTGTATGCACTGACTGTCGTGCGGATTGATCGTCGACGAATGTTGCCCGATTCGATGCCGGAGCCGTTGTTGGTTTTTGCGCGAAGCCGTCGTGCCATTTTCACGCGCTCCTTCATGCTGCCCGATATGTTAACACTCGCAATGTTAGCACGACAAATGTTCGAACGTATTTGTTGAACGGTCATACGTTATTACTTATCACGCATGTAAAGGATATTTTACTTTTACCTTGTGTGTCTGTCTCTCTCTTATCAATTTACTCCGAGTATTAAATCGCAATCGAGCGTATCTTTTCATTCGCGTCAAGTTGTGTGTGTATATGTGTGTTTCATTTTGCGTCGTTCCTTCTGGGCGCATTGACTTTTTCGTCAATTCGTTAAAATAGCTTACTCGTATTGATCAGAGTTTTGTATTGATCAGCTGGAGTTGAAGTTTCAAGTTCATATTATTTTTGTCTCTTTACAAAATTTTCTCATACATATCAGTTAATAACAATGAAATTAGATTTGTATTTATATTTATTTTCAATTATTTTTAGTCTTTGTTTTTTCTTGGCGCCCGGTAGTTTTGACATTGTTTGAAAATAATATCTTGCTAAAAGAGCGTTAATTTTTTTTTTTTGTTACAATTATATGCCACAGGTTTATCTTATATTGTGATCGGGCCAAGAAAATATTCTGCATCCTGAGATATTAAGGATAGGGAACATCAGACAGAGTTGGAGGATAAACTGAGGATGAACTCTTTTTTTTCAGCAAATTTCAAGTATGAACATAATGCGCAAATTACGAGGGGGCACCGGCGTTGGAGGTATGGGTTCGAGCGGTACTGGTGGTCTAGACGATTGCGCTGGAGGCACAAATCCTCAGCACACTGCTCTGGGGCTCATGCACCTGAAGAAACTGTTCTCCGAATATACTCACCCACCTCATCCCCTTTCCGATGCTGAACGTGACGATAAATTGTACAACATGTTGCCATTATTTTGCAAGGTAAAGTATATGTATAAATACATGTTTTAATATAAAATATTCTAGTCATATAAAATAGAATGTTGAATTGTTTTGTGATATTAAAATTAACCTTTTATTCTAGAAAAATGTTTCTACACACTTATTATTATATTATTTTTATTGTAATTATAAAAAACATCTATGTCTGTGTGCTTCTAGGTATTTGGATCTAGTCCATCAGGAGATATGAATGAAAAGTTCTGGGATATTTTGGCATTCACGCAACAAGTATCAAGACTTATGGTATCTGAAATCAGGAGAAGAGCGAGCAACCAGAGCACCGAGACAGCAAGTTGTGCCATTGTCAAGTTTTTAGAAATTGAGAATAGCGAAGAATCGAGTAATGGGTGGATGCTGTTATCCGCGTTGAATTTGTTGGCAGCGGGCGATACCTCTCTGATACAAGTAAATTGAATTTCTCTAGCAGTTGATTATGCATATATTTTTATGTAAAAGAAGTTCTTGCTTTGTATTGTCAAATTTTTTTTATAGGCCATGACTGCTGCCTCAGTTCCATCAACTCTGGTAAAATGTTTATACCTGTTCTTTGATCTACCCGAAATGAACGAGGAAGATGCTGATATTACAGATGCAAATAGTGAATTTACTCCTAGAGAACGTAGGATATTATTACAAAAAATATTTGTTCAGGTAATTTTCACATTCTAGGACAATTTTATATTGAGAAATTTATTCTCTGACTAATTAATTCTTTTGCACAAACACACTTATAGTTGTTGGTGAGATTGTGCAGTCATCCCTATCCTGCAGAAGAACTCGCCCGTAAGGATGATCTTACCTTACTGTTCTCAGCAATAACCAGTTGGTGTCCGCAGTACAATATTATGTGGCGTAAAAGTGCCGCCGAAGTTTTGATGACGCTGTCCCGACATGGTCTTACGCAGAATGTAGTAGCTTATATTCATAGTAAGCTCAACATTTTACTTTACACTTGTTAAATCTTTGATTGCACGCAAAGACTATTTATTTGATATTTTCTTATTTGTTATCAATTTATCTTACAGATAAAGGATGCATAGCACTTTGTATCGATAATATGCAACGTGTACCTGAGCTGGCACCATTAGAGGTTGTAGAAATGTTTGTAACAGTGTTCTGTTTTCTAAAAGATTCCAGCGAGGTTTCTCAAACATTGCTAGATGACTTTCGTGCTTGTCAGGGCTACATCTTTTTATCCGAGTTTCTCTTAAAGTAAGTAAACGTCGTGTAGTTGTACGAAATATTGATGATAATGAAAGATCGATAAGTATTTGTAATAATATAATAAAAAAATAAAAAATTTTCACGTATAGACACGCGCCGTCAAGATTGGAGCAAGATAACAGAGCGGAAGCGCAAGACGCTATCCGAAATTTGGTACTAATGTTAGCATCTTTAACAATGTGTGGTCATACAGAGCTGAAACCAAGTCAAGCTAGTATGGGATCCCTGTTTCAAATGCTTGGCTTTACCTTACCCCAACCTAGTAACAGAGGTAATTTTACAGAGAATAAAATGCTGTATGTATTAAATGAAAATATACAACACATACATACATTTTATATATCATGTATTGCAGGAGGAAGCGTTCGAAATATTCAAGCGTTCCAAGTATTACAATCTGTATTTATAAAATCTAATTCACCGCTTTTATGTTGCACTATATTGGATGCAATATCCAGTGTTTATCATAGCGACAATGCAAATTATTTTATTCTCGAGGGACAAAATACTTTGTCTCAGTTTGCGGAAAAAATTCATTTGAAGAATCCAGAGATACAAGAAAAATTTTTTCAACTATTGGAATTTATAGTTTTCCAACTTAATTTTGTCCCGTGTAAAGAACTCATCTCTCTATCCATCTTACTGAAAACGAACAACTCAATCTCTTGCTGTATCATGTGTATGGAGACTCTCCTCAATATACTCAGGTAAAGCGCAATTTAGAAATTCTTATTTTAAAGTACATACATAAGTATAACGAATGTGTCGTATATAATTTTAAATAATCGCCCTTTTCAGACACAATACTATATTTAAAGACGTTTATAGAGAAGTTGGTATGTTGGAGGTTTTTGTGACTTGTCTTCATCGATACGCAACATTACTCAAGGATAAGCAAGCTGCGATTGATCAAGGATTAAGTAAATTTTGTTAAAGATCGTTTAAATATCCATATCATAAGTTTTGCACATACAAGTTTCGAAAATTCGACATTGTTTTAGAATACACGATATGCCCCGAGGACGAACGGTTGGGTGCCTTAATAATGGAGGCTTTAACGACGTTATTAGCGAGTAACGTTCAAAATGCGAATGTCTTTAGAGAATGCGGAGGCGCACGTTGCGCCCACAATCTAGTGCCCTACGTAGATTGCCGCTATCAAGCGCTTGGTATCGTTAGGGAATTGATACTTAGCGCGGGTGGTGACGACGACATGGCTACGCTATTGGGAGTTATGCATTCGGCGCCTCCTAACGCCTTGATTCTAAAGACGCATATATTAAAAGTGAGTCTTTTGTGTATATTCTACATTTGATTATAGATATATTATTTCGTAAAGAGCTATTAACGAGCGATTTGTAATACTGTTTTCCAGTCGTTGCTAGCCTGTTTACGAGAGTCGCATAGAACTAGAACGGTTTTCCGAAAAGTCGGAGGCTTCGTTTATGTAATGTCGGTTTTGGTATCACTGGAAAATCAATTAGGTTCGCAAAGATCGGAAAAGAGCGAGCCCTGCAATGATATCGTGCAGAGGACTATGCAGGACAAAAGCCAATTGCTGACGTTGTTGCACGTAGTATTTCATACTATAAGTACGGCTATGCGATTTGAGCCAGCAAATGCGAAATTTTTCCATCACGAGGTGAATAAATTTAAGGCATATCATTAATAATTATATAATTTATTGTGTAAAAATAATGCTAATTTTGCACAGATCTGCCAATCGAGTTTGTGCGATACTTTACGTCTTCTCGGTTGTTTTTCGACGCAAACGAAAATCACCGAGATGGATATGATACCAACTGTGAATTATCATAACATGCTAGTGTCATTATTTACTGGGAGTGTATTGGAACCGGTATTTCCAGATGATATGCCAAAGACATTGGGATACGCGTGTTTGCTGTTACGTCTGCTGTATGACGTGGCGCTTGATTCCTTCGACAAACCAAATTTAGCTAATGTAGGCGTAAGATCTCCGAGTCATAAACAAAATAGCGTGGAGGTATAACTCTTTATCCAAGTACCAACCAGTTTTAATTTGTTAAATTAATGCAAGCGAACTCTAGGTCTGCGTCATTTTTCAGCAACAGAGATCATTTGATTCTCCTGGAAGTAGTAAGAGATGTATTATAAATTCCTTAAATCTAAGCCCACCCGCACCCGAGCCGATTGTAGTTCATCCCGGCATAGTGGTGGGAATGCTTCACTTACTCCCATCTATATCCGAATCATCTAATCCACAAATGGCGCTAGCGTTACAATTGTACGTGGCGGAGATCGTCAAGAGCTTAGTGCGATCGGAAAGAAATCAGCAAGTCATGTGCGAAGCCGGTATGGCCGGAGAATTGTTGTCCATGGGTAGAATCGCTTTGCAGGATGAGACACATCCGCTTCATCAACCTCTGCAATACATCATAGAGAGACTCGCCGCGCAATCGCTCGAACCGAGAGATCTACGGTAATAAGAAGAAAATATTATTTATAAGGAAGAGAAAAGGAAACTTGAAAAGATACATTTAAACTTACTGTGTCTCTCCATTCATAATTCACAATTTAATTCTTCCAGAGAATTTTTACGTTTGGGTGATCCGTTATGTTGTATCTCGCTGGACAATAACGAGCAAAGCAAGTCTAGGGGAGGACCGGTTCCTTTAACGCGAATCAAGACGCTAGTATCGATGACGACGCCCAAGGACTTTAGAGCTCACGGCTCGTGCACCTTACCGCCTTTCGTGGAATTGGATATGAGCGCCGAGGGATTCGCGTGTTTGTACTTGCCGAGTGTCGCTCCGCAAAGTACGACACCTCCTACGGTTGTCTCCGCGGACAATAGTGTATTGGGAGGAATTGGATCAGGTACACGACCTATTTAATTATTTAATTATTATAATATAATTATATTAATTATAATTATTATATATGCGATTTACTTTCACTGTCATATAATGAAAATAGTGTGGTCGACATTTGTGAGTTGAATCGAATAATAAATATAACAAAAATGTGTGATGTATGCGTAATGATAATGAAAAAAACAATGATACACAAGGTACACTTTTGCAAACGTGTATGTCTGTGTACAACGATTGCTATATTATGAAAAATTATTTTTTAGGCGATAGATTATTCCCGCCACAGACCGGCTTAACATATAGCACATGGATATGCGTCGACAAGTTTAGCGATCCTAGAACCGATCCTCATTGCGTGAGATTACTCACCCTGGTGCGTACTCCGCAATCTGCGAGAGACTTGATTTGCCTGACTGCTGTTCTTAGCGCTAGAGATAAAGCTATCATCGTTTCCACTCAGGAGACACCCATTCCGCAAAGTAAGTGTGTGTGTATGTGTGATACTCTCTGAAAGCATGTTATAAAAATTAAGCGACATAATGCGCATTGTTAGATACAGGTGAATGGGAACCCGAAGGAACTGGTGAATGCGGCGCCCGAGTCTGGTGTCCTGATTTACTTCACGAAGGACAATGGCATCACATAGCTATTGTGTTAAATCGCGCGGTTCTTAAAAACTCAAGTTTTTCATTATACTTGGACGGTCAGCATATCCATAGTCAAAAGGTAAATTACACATTGAGATTAATTAATTTTATAAATCTCGCGCGTAATGTTTATCTGTATGTTTTTAGCTTCATTATATCACGCAAGTTCCTGGAGGTGGAGCAGCTAACCTGACTGTGGCTTCTCCGGTTTACGGTTACATCGGTACGCCGCCCTGTTGGCGCAGATATTCCAGATTGACGTGGAAACAAGGACCGTGTCACTTGGTGGAGGAAGTTTTTAATTCTCAAAACATTGCCACTTTGTTTAAACTAGGACCGCATTACATGGGAAGCCTGCAAGCTCCGCAATTGAGTGGTACTGAATATGCGATGACGGTTTTTCTTATTAAAACATCATTTTACAAATGATAAATATTAACATTATACATTATTGCGTACAGGTCCTGAACCTCTAGCGCCTCTCGTGGCCGAGGAAAAGGTTGTGTTTGGACTGAATGCAAAAGCCATGTCGCAATTGACTCTAGCTAAAATTAGAAAGGTGTACAGCCGAGCTGATAATAAATCAATCGCCAAACAAGTATGAATGTCTCTCATTTTCTTTTTATTAAAGATAAAAAATGAGGAAGCAAAACTCAAAACTAAATAATTTTTTATATTAATATCTGATTACTTTGCCTATGTCAGCTTGGTATGTCATCTCATGAGAACGCCACACCTATCAGGGTTCTCCATAATTCTGCGGGACATCTCAGTGGTCCAGCTAGAGCGTTAGGCGGTGTAGTCGTTGGTTACCTTGGTGTTCGTGTATTTAGTCCTAAACCAGTAGCTACTATGATCGATAATGTAGGAGGATGTTCAGTGTTGTTAGGTACGAATTGCGAATCGGATAACAAACGAGATGCCTATATATTATAACAATGAGAGATGAGACTAAAAATGTCATAAATCTGTTTAAAAGGTTTAATAGCTATGGCCCAAGATGTAGAATCTTTATACGCAGCTGTAAAGGCATTAGTTTGTGTAGTAAGATCCAATCAAGCGGCCCAACAAGAGATGGACCGCAGGAGAGGATACCAAACTCTAGCTATGCTATTAAGAAGAAAATGTCCTCTCTTAAACAGTCATATATTGCACTTGACATTCAGTCTTGTGGGGACGGTCGATAGCGGTAGAGAAACTAGTGCGATTCCTAATGTCACAGCATTTCAGGATCTCTTATGTGACTTACAAGTAAGTCTAGAAAAGTTTTTATAATTTAACACGTAGAGTTGTCTTATGACATTACGCGAACGAGGCAAACAAGAGAAACGTTTAATTAGACAACTCTGATTTAACGAATGAATTGCTATGATAAATTGTATTTAGGTCTGGCACGAAGCACCCGGAGAATTGCTGAGATCTCTCCTCGAACATCTGTACGAACTAATAGCAGAGTCCAGTGAAAAACGAACTAATCTGCGATTAATGAGAGATTTACAATTAGTACATAAATTATTGCATATTTTGAGCGACGTGAAACTAGGTAGCACCAGACAGATCCTTTTAGCGCTTCTTAGTATATTATTGAGTCAACCACGACAGGCTGATCTATTATGGTAAACCTTCTCATCAATTTATATAACTAAACACACACACTTATGTTTATTCTCTACAATTTTCATTTTTATTCAGGTTTGGGCAATTTATCGTAGCAACCTTACCGCAATATTCTGAAAAACACTTAATTCTTAGAGAAGGAGAAGGAATCAAGGACGGGGAAGGAGAGAGTATACTTTTACGTAATCGTTGTTTACAGCTCTTACACTCATTGTTGTTTAATGGATCCAAAGTTAATGTAAAGTAAGAAAAATTACACGAATACTTATATATGTTAACGCGTGTGTCAAAAATATATATATTATTAAGTTTATAAATTAATATATATATTTATATATGTCAATATATTAATATATATGTCATATAATATACATGTCAAAAATATATATTAAATTTATAAATTAAATATATATATATATATATATATATGTATATTATTAAGTACAATTGCGATCGTATTAATTTACAGTATGTGCGAAGAAGTAGCCAAAGTTATGGGCCTAGATTGGGTACTATTGTTCCTCCAGTCTGATCTTCACAGTACCACAGTTGTCTGGGGGTTACGTATACTCGTGGCAATATGTTCAGTGCAATTAATCTTGCAAAAATTCAAAGAGGGCACGAGCAATGGCGGTTGGCTGCGGCATACCGATCACAACAAAATGGCACTAGCACTCGGTACATATATTAATAATTCCTTTGTGCTTTGCATACATAGATTACACGAGTAATATTTTATAAATATTACTCGTGTAATCTATGTATGCAAAGCACAAAGGAATTATTAATTTCTCTATAAATTCTCTATAAATTTCTCTGTATTAATTTCTCTATAAAAGTATATATATACACACACACACACATATATATAGTGTCTATATATATATATATATATATATAATATAATCTGTATTAATTATAACACACGTGTAGGTTGTCATCAACAAATGTCTACTGGTGAGATTAAGCCATCCGGACTTCACGTACCAGGATTTCAGCATCTGGGTTGGTTACTTCCGCAACATATCGATCTTGTCCCGGAACTTTATTTTCTCTTTATCGCTCTAATGATGGGACAGCCTGTGAAATTGTTACCTACAGACTCCAAGGTGAATAACAGAGTTAATTGCGTTTTTTGCATTTAAAATGGTTAATATATATAAAGAATAGTAATATTATGTATATATTGTTATAATTGTGCATTAGCTCGATTTGGATAACGTTTGGAACTTTATGTTTGGAGTCCCGGCAAATCACACACTATCGTCCTTCACTAGCAGAATTAATCTTTGTCCCGAGGCGATGGTTACGTTACTAGCTATGGTGCGGACAATGTTGAATAGTCACTCAAACAAGTGAGTTGATGTATTATATAATGAAGAATCTTTCACAATATGTATATATATTTATATATAATTATAATTATACACATTATAATAAATTAATCTTTTTCACAGCCCGGAAGTATTACCAGCATGGTTAAATGATTATCCGGTGACAATAATACAATTCTTGTTCTTCCTTTATCGCAACTTCACCGACTTTATGCAGGTCTTTATGTCCGCGGAAGTTTTGGGTGCCTTAGCCGGGACCTTGTTTCCGAAACCTGTCAGTTCTAGTCAGGATAGCAGCGGTGCTAGTACCCCAGCCGACGAGGTAATTATCTTCTTCATTTTTTCTCTGCATGTTCTCTCCGAAAAAGAAAATATTTTAAATTTTACGTATGTGAAATTGAACTTTACATAAGAATTGTTCGTGCTACGGACACAATAGATACTTTAAAATACTCGCTACGTAAACTTGTGAGATCGAAAAGTGATTTTTGTGCATATACTTTGCGTAAAATTGGCCGAAACATATTAACATTGATTAATTAATTATTGTAGCAGGAACCGGTATTAGTGAGATCGCCGTCGAAAGACGTAGGATTGACGAATCACCCCGCGAAGAAGTTCGTGATGGACTTTTTTAAGGTTATCGTCGTCGATTCGCTCTCGCTGCCGGTGACGGCCAAGTCGCCGGCGATAGATCTCGTCCTGGAAGCGTGGCCGGAACACGCGTCGACGGGACAGCAAATGCGTTATCAGACAGAGGTGTTGTCCATATTGATGGAACACCTGCTGGCCGCGGATGTATTGATTGGGGAGCAGGCTGCGTTGCCCGTTGTTCCTGGTGGATCGGCCAACAATATAACCAACAATGTTTGTTACGTGGCAGCCAGAATAGTTGACAAATTATGGCAAGGTAAATAGTCCCTCTAATAGTTCACGCGCGATATGCGTCAATTAATTAAGATTAATAAAGATGATTTGACTTGTGTCACAAAGGTGCTTTGACAAAAGACCCGCACGAAGTATTCGATTTCATCGTAAAATTAATCGGTCAAGCAAAGAGGCGACCTGGCGCAGTCAGCATGGAGGGCCTTCATCACTGCCTGAATAGAACAATTTTATTCTTACTGTCACGTGCGACTGATTCCATTGCCGATCAAATGGCTGTATTGGAGGCATTGCATAAGCTTACTACTCATAGGTATGCGTACGCACCTGTACGATGGTGTTGTATATTTTCATATAATATATATGTGTACGTTTTCAATACTAAAATAGAGAAAAGATATATAATCACGTAAAAACTTTTCTTTTTAGATTATTAGTGTTCGGCGCTGGCAATCACGAATTAGAATTTATCGGCTGTTTGACGTATTGTCTGTTGCAATTGACGGCTGATATAAAGATCATGTTAGACACTAACATGAAAACGACGTGGCACGTTAATCCGCAAGTGGAATCCAGCGATGATAGACTGACTTCTCATCAGGGGCACAATTTGATGGCCGTAGCGGCGACGAGAGTTTGGGAGGAACTCTACGTGTGCAAGAAACCGGCCATAGAGGAGGTTTTCAAAGTGACTCTGCCGGCGCCTGTGAGTAACGAACGCGCGCCGGAATTGTCGGTCGTGAGAGAACAGGTTCACGAGGCCGCGTCCAAGCTCTGGCTAAATTACGTAGTTTCGGAAAGAAGAGCCACGTACAGAGCTCCCTGGGAACTTCACAATCAGATCCAGTCGGTATGTCAAAGCTCAGTATGCTGTATTATGCGAATATAGGAATTGCGCAAAGTATACATTTGGACAACTAGAGTGTCTCGTGTACATATATACGTATATATAAAATTGTAGAAAATCCAAAAAGTGACGGGAGGTTTGACGAGATTGGCGAGCCGGACAAAGGTGCGGAAGGAGGAATCTGTGCGCGTAAGACTTAGATTACATCAAAGCACGGTTGCTCAGTGGACGGAGCAACATGTTGCATTAGTCAGGGAGCTCGCTGCGGTGAGGCGTTTGCAGCATCAACAGACGAATCTGCACACTCAGCGTTACGTATATCAAGTAAGCAATTCTATTTCTGTTTAATAATTTTGGTTTTCTACAAAAGTATATAGCGCTACTTATATAAACTTAGATAAAAAATATTCTTCTAATTAAAAAACGTGATAAAATAGGCTAAAAAAATTTTAATTTATTTTATAGGAATGGCTGCAAACCGAGACGGAATTGACTAGAGAACGCGGTCTTTGGGGACCTCCAACACCCACTTGCCTCGACAAATGGATGTTGGACATGACAGAAGGACCGTGTAGAATGCGAAAGAAGATGATGAAGAATGAACTCTTCTACATACATTATCCGTATCGGCCTGAATTAGAGCATCCTGATAATGTGAGTTGTACACAAGATATGCATTAGAAATATAACAAAACTTAAACATAAGCGTGTGTCTGCAGTATTGGCAGCCATGATACATTGATCTATTGTCTATATTTAGAAACAGCTAAAGTACAAAGTAGCGACGAGTATGGATAGTAAGGACTACTATCTGAAGCAGCTCGGCAATTCGTCGGGAATGTTCGAACGCGAACGAGACCTCGTTATAGACGACTCACCGTTAAACGTCAATGAAGCTTCTACAGAGAGCGAACCACCGATGGTTCCGTGCACGCTAGAACGTCACGCCAGTGAGCCGGATGAAGCGCCCGAGGATATTGAACAGGAGGAAGAAAACAATCAAGCTGTTCCGGACAATCAAACGTTGTTACGTCTTCTCGAGGAACATGAAAAGGTTTCTGTCCTATATAGTCGATATGATGCACAATCGCATTTTTTCCATAATACTTCCATTTACATATTTCAGATAAGCCACATGTTTAGATGCGCAAGAATACAAGGTTTGGACACGACTGAGGGTCTTCTCTTATTCGGAAAGGAACATTTTTACGTGATCGATGGATTCACGTTGCTGAAGTCTAGAGAGATAAGGGATATAGAAAGTTTACCAGATGCGTACGAACCGATCTTGCCATCGCCGGGATCTCCCAGAAGATCTAGAGCGATGAGACAGTGTTCAAAGTTTAATTACGAAGACATCAGGTATATATATTTTTTTTTAGATAAAAATTTATCTCTTTTTGCATAATATTTGAATAATAGATCAGTACCTGCACTATCTTGCATTATCCACAGGGAAGTACACAAGAGACGATACTTGTTACAACCCATGGCGCTGGAAGTGTTTAGCGGAGACGGTAGGAACTATTTACTGGCATTTCCACGAAAGGTCAGGAACAAGGTCTATCAAAGATTCATGACATTCGCTACCGCGATCGCTGACAGCGCTCAACAATCCGTAGCCGGCCAAAGGCGAACGGCGAATGTCGAGCAGGCCACTGGCTTGCTCTCGAATCTTATAGGAGAAACATCGGTCACTCAAAGATGGGTGGTTAGTACCTGTAATAATACGCAAGAAAAGTGTTAGAATATGTACTTTTTGTCAAGTATCGACGTATTTTCATGCGCATAGAGAGGAGAAATATCCAACTTTCAATATCTGATGCATCTGAATACACTGGCGGGTCGTAGTTACAACGATCTTATGCAATATCCGATATTTCCGTGGATCCTGGCCGATTACGACAGCGAGGAGCTCGATCTTACGGATTCGTCGACGTTTCGAGATTTCAGTAAACCTATGGGCGCGCAAAGTTCCGAGCGATTGTTGCAATTTAAGAAAAGGTATAGAAAAAGTATACGTGTATGTATAACGATATACATGATGGGAAACACTCATTATGTTTAAATGCTAACTATTGTTTTGCACATCGCAGATACAAGGAATGGGACGATCCGCACGGAGAGACTCCTCCTTATCATTACGGCACGCATTATTCGTCGGCGATGATAGTATGTTCGTATCTAGTGAGAATGGAACCGTTCACGCAACATTTTCTCAGATTACAGGTTTGTACGGAAGATTTGCAGAAGCGTCGTATGACAGTCCTTTTTCTCGCACATTCCCGTTCTTACATGTGTGATAATTGAAAATGTGGTCGTAGGGTGGACATTTCGATTTAGCCGATAGAATGTTCAATAGTGTAAAGGAGGCATGGTTATCCGCTTCCAAACACAACATGGCAGACGTGAAGGAACTTATCCCGGAATTTTTTTATCTCCCGGAATTCCTCAACAATTCGAATCACTTTGATTTAGGTAAGTTAGAAGCGTCTCGTTGAGCGTGATTTATTATTTTTGTTTCTTTATTGTGTCGTCATCTCATGGTTATATTTTCTCGCAGGCTCTAAACAAAGCGGTGTTCAACTCGGCGATATCGTTCTTCCACCTTGGGCGAAGCAGGATCCTCGCGAATTTATCCGTGTACATAGACTCGCGTTAGAATGCGATTTTGTGTCGCAGCATCTCCATCAGTGGATCGATCTAATATTCGGATGCAAGCAAAACGGTCCGGCGGCCGTCGAAGCTGTCAATGTATTCCATCATTTGTTCTACGAAGGCAACGTCGACATCTACAAGTCAGTTTATATATGATTATAATTTTGCAGTTATAATTTTCAAGATATCGCGTTTATCTCTCGTGTCATTCATCGTCGGAGTAAAAGTCTTCAATTCAAAAATTTTCAATTGTAGCATCGACGATCCGCTGAAGAAGAACGCGACTATCGGTTTCATCAATAATTTCGGTCAAATACCTAAGCAATTATTCAAAAAGCCACATCCGGCGAAGAAAATGACGCAGAGGACCAGCGTGATCGATCCTGGGCCGATCACTCCTGGATTAAGTATCACCACATCTGACAAATTGTTCTTCCATAATCTCGATAATCTGAAACCTTCGTTACAACCCATTAAAGGTTCGCATCTTTGAATTCTCCGTTAATAAAGGCGCTATGCATTTAAAGTTTTTTTTTTTAAACATGTAATTTATATCGTTCACAGAATTGAAGGGTCCTGTAGGACAGATATTGCACGTCGATAAAGCCGTGTTGGCGGTGGAACAGAACAAGACACTTATCCCTCCTTCTTATAACAAGTACGTGGCATGGGGATTCGCTGATCATTCCCTCAGAATAGGGAATTACGACAGCGATAAAGCAATCTTTGTCGGCGAGGCCCTGATGCAAAGCAGCGGGGAGATAGTGGCGTGCGTTTGTCCGTCTTCCAAATTAATAGTTACCGCTGGCACCAGTTCTGTAAGTCTGTCAGAGGAGAGGAGTTATTACGAACACGAGAATAACTTTGAATAACAATTTCCTCGCGACAAACTATAATGACGAGTCGTTTTTCGGGTCAAAGTTATAATACTAGATTAAAAAATATAAGCATGCTACAATCGGTATAGCTGTTGTTCTTAAAAAACTGCGGGTTTTTGCTCAAAAAGAACGTGAAAACTTGTTATTAAAAACTATTCCTTTGTCTTTTTTTTTTTCAGTTTTAGTTATCAGTTCTAGTATACATATTAAACACACATATCCGTCTAGGTCGTGACTGTCTGGGAATACGCCAAGCGACAACTTTCTATAAAACAGTGCCTGTACGGACATACCGATGCAGTCACATGTTTATCATCTAGTCCCGCGTACAACGTTATCGTGTCCGGATCGCGAGACGGTACAGCAATTATATGGGATTTATCCCGGTGCTTGTTTGTACGTCAGCTCAGAGGACATGCTGGACCAGTCGCTGCAGTGGCCATAAATGAATTAACGGTATTTATATCATATATATTATATTGTGTGTGTATATAAATAAAATTATGTAGATGTAAAGAGTAGACATGTAGAGTGAAATGCTTTATCTATTCTTATATAAAATATTTATATAGGGAGACATAGCTACATGCGCAGCCACGTGGTTACATGTATGGAGTATCAATGGGGAAGAGTTAGCGAGCGTTAATACGTGTGTCGGCCGCGCCGACAGGATGCAACAGATATTATGCGTCGCTTTCAGTCAAACTCACGAATGGGATTCGCAGAATGTTGTTATGACCGGCTCCACCGACGGCGTTGCTCGCGTAAGATAGATGCGTCTGTTTTTCTAAAATGTTTTAGATATTTGAGTACAGAATAATTTTAGATACATATATACATATTCAGCGAAACTTGATGAAAAATATTTGCGATATTAATAGACGCGTTTGTGTTTTTGCAGATGTGGTCGATGGATTATGTGCAAGTACCCGCGGAAGAAGAGAAGCCCGAAGAAGTGATGGCTGCCGAAAAAGAAAAGAACGAGAAACAAAGTACCGAGGAGAACCAAACTGAAACAACAATGAAGAGAGTTAAAGAATTGGTTAAACAAATGAGTATATCCGCCGAGGGATCAAGTAAGTAATATGTTATATGTATAATATATCAATGAAAAATTGTTTAAATTCTAACAAATTCTCACTTTTGCTCTTAAGGTATACTTATGAAGAGCGGTTCTGAGAGTAGTCTCTCCGAGACGGAAAATGCCAAAGAGGCTTCCAGACTTCACGAGGAAAAGGAAGAATGCTCCGATAACGAATCGAGCAACGGCTCTAGTAATAAACCCTCGCCTCAGAATAATCACGCGTCTTTGGTCGTGTTGCGTCGAAAGAGTCGCGGAAATCCGATGTTTAGAAAAAGCGAAGGCGGCGGACGTGCCGATAGCGAGGGCACGCAAACTAGGTGAGTCAATCTCGATAATCAAATACATTGTCGGCATAAATTCTATGTAATTGTAAAAATATAACTTTATTGTGTTGGTTTTAGTGAGTCTACCAGCAATCCGGGAGATTCGGAAGGAGCATTGAGGACTAGCAAGAGCGACACCAGTTTGACCGACAGTTTCGTTATGGTTTCCGAGGCTGATACAAAGCCGCGAAAGATCAATCCGCAAAATATCTTGCGAGACGGCTTCAAATGGCAAAGACAATTGGTATTCCGCAGTAAATTAACGATGCACACCGCCTACGATCGTAAGGACAATGCAGAACCGGCGTCTATCACAGCTTTAGCGGTATCAAGGTATTTACAAAGTGTTACATCGTAACATTCGAGTTAAATCAGCGAAATCGATCTTCTTATAATAAAGATTTCCATTACACTCTTATCGTTTCGTCATCAAGTATACAGTAAATTCAGACACAATTCATAAAATTCGAAACAAAAATATTTATAAACTTAAAATAAAATAAAATTAACATCACGTTTCAATTTAGTATATAATTCTCTTAGCTCGAGTATATTTATGACTTGTATTGATTACATATATATAATTTACATGGATATCAAGTACGTTCGCCTCATTGTGTTTCGATTCGTAGGGATCATAGAACAGTGTATGTGGGCGACACGCGTGGCAGAGTATTTTCATGGAGCGTGTGCGAACAACCCGGACGCACGGTCGCCGATCATTGGCTAAAGGACGAGGGAGCGGATTCTTGCGTTGGTTGCGGCGTCCGATTCAATTTATATGAAAGGAGGCATCATTGCCGCAACTGTGGACAAGTATTCTGCTCGAGGTAAGTCTCTCAAGGAATAGTGATTGTGTCTTGTTAAAAAAAAAATTTGCTTTGCCGATATTTAGCCGAGTTAACTTTCATATATAGATGCAGCCGATTCGAGTCGAAGATATCCAGACTCGGTATCTTAAAACCAGTTAGAGTCTGTCAGGGCTGTTATTCGTCATTACGGTCTCAGAGTAACTCCGCCGAGAGTAACACTTAATATGGTACACAGTACACACGGGAGTCTTATCTTATATATAAATCGTTAAATTATACAGGACACTCTTAGCGGGTTGTAAATACTTCTGTGTACCTAACCTCTTAGTTGAATTTCTCTGTACACGCACACAAAAGTGTGTACGTGTGTGTACGTGTGTGCAAACTGAACTACGCGCAATTTACTGCATTTTTTTTACGGAAGTTAACGCAGTCGTGACTCTGTTTGCATCTGCATAAGTAAAGGTTGTTGCATTTTTATTTCGATATTTCTATTATTAAGATAACTCTATTGAGAAACAACAACAAAGTATGATTATCTCATGTGGATTATATTTGCTGGATTATATATTCCTGTCGATTGTGTTTCAAATCATGCATAAAACTAACTGAATTTATAAGAAACGGATTTTTAATGCATTAAAATACTATATAATTAATATACTTTTTAATTTTCCTTTTATTATCGACAGGTCTATAAAATGTATATATAATTTTTTTCATTATATTTTAAACTATAATTCAAATTATACGGAAATTAAAATACATGTGTATGTTACCCGTAAGATTAAAGGGAACATAAGATGTACTTTCCAAATTTTCCCGATTCAAACTCTTGTATCTGTACTGCATATTGCATATTGTACTAATGCATGAAAAATGGTAACGTGCAAAATTTATACTATTTCTAATCAATGCATTGGATAATGTTATCAATTATCATTAATCAGGCAATATTTTTTTTATCATTATTTATAAAATTAAGTATATAATCTGTGATTTTATTATTTTATATTTTAATTTATATTTTAATTTAGCCAGAATGATCAATGGCTCTCATAGACATTAATCGATTACGTTATTATATCGGTATTGTTATCCTAATCATTGTATTAAGTTATTAATGGAAGATATCATAATGCTATTTAACGTTATATGTTAAAATTAAATATATATATATGTGTGTGTGATTATAACTAAATTCAAATTTATTTAAGATACGGAAAAAAGTTAAGATATATGTGATTATTTTCTTGGTATGGATAAACTTTTTCTTTGTTTGTACGATATGTGACAATTCCATTTCTTATTTTATACATCTATTATTACATCATGCTAATTGTCCTCAAAGAGGATGCCGATTTGGAAAGTATCTCTTTCTGATACAACTATACAATTATTTTTCTTTCAAACAGAGAGTACGTTTGACTTTTCTACCGTATACGGTAATAGAAACACTATTTAAGGACTGTATTACGATTTAACAAAAAAAGGTATATTATTGCAATGTGTACTCCTGACCTTTTATCCAAAGGCATAGAAGTCATAAACTTTATAATAGACAATACCGTATCTATGTAACATCTATTATTAATTGTAGGATATCTAAACAAAATCATAGACAAAATAATAAGCCATAGGTAAAAATCACACTAGCTAATATCTTTAGCAGAGTGACAAATGTGGAATACAAATGATTATAAATCAATGTATCGTGATCCTTGTGTATAGAAATAATTGTGGGATTGATTTCCAAGATATGAGTTAAAGGTCCCTGTATATGAAAAATTTATATAGTTCGCGCTATTCGATGTATCATAGTACGGGTACCTTCGAAAAACTTAAGTTTCTTACCAAATACCAAAAGCCAAATATTAACGAGAGACAGTTGAAAAAGTTTTGCAAAAAAATTCCGAGGCCGACTTTCAATCGCGAAAATTATGAATCGCCGTTCAAACAATCGATTCCACCATTCGTATTCTCTTTAACGATACATCTCCACTTCCTTAAAAGCACAAATTTTATAAAGGAACATAAGTTGAAGTGAATGATACAATCACAAGTTGTAGACAAATGTATTTCTACCGGATTATTTTTAACATTGCGTTAATACAAATCGATATTATATAAGCACAATGCTGTCAGGTATTCTTTGAACGAAAGTGTACACAAGAGAGACGAAAAAGTTGAAGTAGACGATACAGAGAGATATGATGATATACGAAACAATATTGACACTCAAATATATGAATTATACGCACGCGTCAAAGTCATCCTCTTTCATGCATAAAAAATATCTATGCGTTCCTATGCATGTCAGTTCAACTTACACATCGTCAATTATTTATGTATGTTGTTTTCTATTCGAGTAAAAGGTCTGTCGTTCTATAGCTGGATTTTATAGAAAATCGGACAAAAAAATGTAATTGACGTATATTTTCCGAAAAATAGTTAAATATATATGTTATTATTCTTTTGAAATAATATTCATGAAAAATTAATATTTGTTATTTTTTGAAGAAAAAAAAAATACCAAAGGGATTATAAACGTTTGAACAAACTAAATATTTAAGTTGCGCGAAAAATTGTGGAAAAAATATATTAATTATTATATATAACGCAGTATATATAGTTTAAACTATAAATCATACAATGGCGTTACCTTTTTATAGGTTTAATTATGATTTCTAGTCATATACAAGATAAAGTTGTTTCCACTTGAAAAGATTTTACTTTTTATTATTTTATGGCAAAGAATATTATTTATAATTATTGTACAAATGGAATATATTATACGCTGGGTACCCCACATAGATTTTTGGATACGGTTTATTATATAGTTTACCAGAAGAGAATAAGAGTGCGATGCTCTTAAAAGACATTCTATATTGTATCGTTGTTATACTACCAATGCAAATGATTTCGAAGTATAATACAATATGATTTTGTAAAAGAAAAATTTATAGTGACTTGTTATGTAAATTCTTTTAACAAAAAAAAAATGTCACGTTATTTTTATCATTAGGTTTTTAAAGATATATATACTTCTTTCGACATACTTTATGTACGATATATGTATACGTAGTATAACAGCCGTACAATTTCTTTCATAGAATGGCGATAAGTAACCGTTTCATTATACAACACATGTATTAGCAAATTATATATTTTCACAATATTTTTTTAAATAGCGTACAGAGGAATTTTCATTAAAACGACATGCGACGTAACTTCATTCATACTACATTTTGCTATCCACTAAGATGGATTTGATAGAATAATAAGAAAACTGTGTATTATACAGTTAGATTTCAAATTGTATATATAAAAATAGAATGAAAGAGAAGCTAAAGATATTTATTGCTTAAAAAAATGTACGATAAGATAGAGAGATCATATAGAAAGAGAGTTATATATATACATATATATATAAATATATATATATATATATATATATATATATATATATATATATAAAATATATTGTAATACCTGACATATGTGACGGATGTATGTGTGTGTACGAATGTGTTTATGCGTGTGTATGCGCGTATACATTTGCCACCCCTGCGCATAGGAATTACATGTATACATATATATACCAATCACATTATACATATATAAATATATGTAGCTAGAGCCGACTGTGTACCGTTAGTTGATATTCGTATAACATTGTATAGTATAGATTCTGATTGGTATAATTATATTGAATGGGCCAAAGTTGTAAAAGAAATCGCGTCTTTATTTAACTAATGAGTGAAATATAATAATTTATTAAATGTCGCATGCGTAACTTTGGACATACTGTAACTAAATTGCAAGATCACATTTTCTTTGACGCCGCGTCGTTCTTTGGTGTAAATCGAAAAAAATCACATATTTTTAGAAATAATAATCGATTAATAATGCATCTCTCTCTGTTTTGCGCGCCTCTTCTTTGCTTTATTATACAAAATCAGCGTATGCGAGAGACTAAAACAACGTAAAACTAAATATATATTAACATTAAGAAAGTCAATTCAATGTCTTGCCTTTCGACGGACTTTCCTCGAGAAATGTAATCTCTTTACTGAAATTTTGGATAAAAATATGAAAATTCTACAGGATTGATACTTTCGTTTATCTCTAGAATAGTGGTCGAGATTATACTTACTGGCTCAAGTGCCGCGACACAGCAAAGAGAGAACAAACAAATTCTAAAGACAGCAAATTATTGTATTTCATTAAGCCAAATATAAGACCATAACGTATTATATAATTTATGAGATAAGTATATTCTAAATGTATGAAATAAAGTTGTACTCAAAAAAAGCATACCATCTTTCAGAATCTCTCGTATTGTGTAGAATATCTTTATTTTAATTTTGCGGTAAAAAATGAATAGCCTCTTCTCCCTTCAAGCTATGAAACAATGATAGAAATGTCATGTTTGACTTATTCAGAGATCCCGCTTCGATTAAACAGTAATATACCGACAATATCTTCGATATTGTCGATACCCCGATGCAATGTTATTAATATATTAATTATATATTCGATAGATGACGTTTGTTGTTTTTTTTTCGGTACTTGCTAGTATTCTACATTCTACAGCAGTATTCTCTCGCATTCTATAATCGTTTGTCTCTTCTGTGTATGTGCCGGAAAGCACATTAATATCACATGTTGAATGTCACGATTGTCTCGCGATTCCAGAGAAAGAATGTAATATTTGACTATTTCTATTTTTCATAACATTTTACCGAAATAATAATTATGATTGAACGATTATGTCCAATAAAGGGCTGTTCAAAATCTTATAGATTAGATGCACTGTTAAAATAAAAAATAATAAATTCTTAAAACAAAATATTAATGCCAATTCACTGTGAATTAATCATATTGTAGATAGACATTAAATATATTATGACAATTATCGATCGAAGGATTGCCTGATTATAAGATACAATCGATAACAATTCGATGAATGAGCCACTTATACACGCCTCATCAATCTGTAATAGCCTGTGCAAAATCTTCTCGATATTTTAGACAAATCAGATTACTTATCGATATACAAATCAGGGTGAGCAATTGATTTTTTTGAACAAATTTATCAGAGTTTCTCATCGCAAAATTAATTTAAATAAAAAGAGGAAAAAAAATGAGAACACAGACACGGCATATTTTTTTGCGATTCTCTTTTCTTTTCGTCGCTGTGTCTGAAGCGTGATTAGATAAGGCTCCGGTTCATAGTACGTTCGAGATGCAGACCTCATAAGAGACCGGGATGACCGAGGCTCAGCTTCAGTTAAAGCTGTGTATGCAGATTTAACGGACGAAGTCGCCGAGTCGCTTCTCCGCGATTTGCTGTTAACGCTCTTACATTGTGTATGTTACACCACCCCGGATCGTTCCTTTCTTGCTACTGGCGAGAATCGCATTCGCGACAATTCGCCCAAAAGTATACCCGAGATAGTACGCGAGGAAATTGATTTTTCACGAGGAAACCTCATCTCTTCTATCTCGTCTCGTCCGCATTTTTCTTTTCTTCGCTGAAATAACCAACCAGTTGTTTTTCAAGATCTCACGAGGTATGAGTCCTGGGTATAAGGATTTCTACAAATCGGCTCGGCCTCTTTATTCGTAAAAACCCTTTCTTTCCGAGGGAGGTCTTTAAAGCGAAATCGAACGGAAAAAAACGGAAGATGCCCGCCTGCTCGAGCGGCAATACCTCAACATTATGGTCGACTAGCCCGCCGATGTCGCGAAGCAATAGCGCGTCGCCACCGCTAGCACCTGGCTCACCGTTGTCCACGTCGCCATCTCGGATGTCGTCGCCCGTGTCCATGTTGAAACGTTCGACGTCGAATGTACACGTTTCGACGTTCAACCCGCCGCCGGCTAGCCTCTCCCGGGTGTCATCGACCTCGAGTATGCCGACGGTGATAATCTCTCAGAGACGACAGCAGCAACGCCAACGGCAACAGCAACAGCAGCAGACGATCCATCAAGATCAGAGCAACATCGAGCGAAATAATGGCTCTTTGCTGTCGTGGATCCTGTCCTGGTACTTTGGTCTGTTGTCGGGCCTATTTCATGGTGTCTTCAATACTATCGGTTACGTGATCTGGGCGCCCGCTCTATGGGCGTCGGCCTGGGTCTACCTGTTCTGGGTTATTCTGCAACTCCCGCTCACCGCCCTCAAATGGTTCATCACTGTGCTGCACACCCCGGCGTACGAGAGATCGCGCAATAAACGGTGCGTGCTCATCAGTGGCGGTAGCACGGTGCAAGCGGTACATCTGGCGCGTAACTTTTACAAGGCGGGCGCCCGGGTGGTGGTGTGCGAGTTCGACGGTCTGTTTGGCCTGGCCAGATTCTCCACCGCCTGTTCCAAATTTTACACGATACCGCAGCCCGGACCTAGAAACGTTGTCCAGTACATAAAAGCATTGCGAGACATAGTTCAACGCGAGAAGATAGCTTACTACATACCGGTGAGCGCCGCTAGTACCGCTTACTACGATGCCTTGGCGAAGCCGCATTTAGAGGTCGCGGGGTGCGAGTGCTTCGTGCCCGATACCAGCGAGGTGACCGCGCTGGACGATCCGTTGGAAATGCTGCGACGTTGTCGCCTGCTCGGTCTTCCGATTCCGCAGCACTTTCTGCTGCGATCGCAGCAAGACCTGTTCGCCCTTTACGAGCGAAACGTGTTTCGTACCGGCAGGTACATGATGCTGGCCGCCGGTCCAGCCGGAATGCGCGACCGAGCCAAGATCTTGTTACCGCCCACTGTTCGAGAGTTGAGAAACCAGCGACAAAATGAGATCAGCGACAGGCGACCCTGGGTGGTGATCCGCGATCCTGGCGGAGATCATTTCATCACTTGCACCACGCTGAAGGAGTCGCGGATCGTGGCCAACGTGACGTGCCGCGTGGACGAGGATCGGGGCGGACTCGTACCCGAGGAACGTCCCGAGATCGCGCGGTGGCTCGAACGATTCTTCGCGCGTTCCTTCGGCGGCAGAATCAACGGTCACCTGAGCTTCCGACTGGCGTTGTCGGAGGAGACGGGCGAGCTGGTGTCCATAGGTTGTCGCGTGGGCGTAGGTCTGCCCTACGTCTGCCATACGGGAATACATCCGCGCTTGGTGTGGAAACCCTGCCGGCACTTTTCCAGGCAGAACTCGGCGGTCAGGTCGGGCACATTGGACAGGCAATCGCTGTCCGACGCCGTGGCCAGCGCCCTCAAACAACCGGCGACCATCGATCAGACGGCGCCCCATCTCCTGGGCACGGTGCTCGACAAGAGAGAGTCTCTCTTCGTGTACTGGGATCCTTTACCCTATTGCGCCTATTATCATCTCCAGTTGCCTTTCAGACGCGTCGCCGGAGTCATCAGGGCGCAGCATAATCCACCCCTAGCGGTGGTGCAATAGAGCCTTATTGGAAACAGTGCTGAACAAGCGCGACGGAAGTTCTCTTCGTGTACTAGAGATTCCCTGCGAAGATTGCGTCTGAATCTCTGCAACATTGATCGTATCTCCGAGAAGAAATGAACGTGCCAAAGAGAGAGAGAGAGATCCGAGGACGAAAAAATCCCGGACGTATCTGTACTTATTTTTTTTTTTTTTGTGAGTGATTGTGCAGAGTGTGATATTATTTATTGAAGCTTGATATCCATTCTTTTCCATGCTCAAGTCTCATCGGCAGCAAAGAACTATGTATTCCCTTGTTACTTTATGCGCCGCACTGTAACATAAATGAATATGGATCTTTAATAATTATACACGATACATATAGAGTATGAGAAAGAGAGAGAGAGAGAGAGAGAGAGAGAGAGAGAGAGAGAGAGAGAGAGAGAGAGAGAGAGAGAGAGAGCTTATATGTTTTTATGTGTGTATGTCTGCAAGTACATATATTCCTTTTACTAGTTGATTAACGATTGTAATAATGTTATGATATAATAATGTTAATATACTGTCGAGAGAGAAAGAAGAGGGGGAGGATATGAGAGAATCAAAAAGTACTCGATAAGGGGTTCCATTCTCCAAAGACTCGTCCCAAAGATGGTCGATGGAAAACCATTCGCGCTACGCGTTCGCTCCAAGATTTTAATGAAAGTTGAGAGAGAAAGTTGAGCGAGTTAAAAACAAAGGTCAAGTTCGGCTGTAATCGGTTAAAAAGACAGTCGGTTCCTCGTGTCGCCTTTGCTCGATTGGAGGAACGTATGAAGGAACGCGATCGCAAACGCACACAAATGAAAAAAAAAAAAAAAACATGTACAAATCACGTGCTATCAATACTGATTGTGCTAAACGGGAGACTTTTGCGCCGCGCGTAAAAAAAAAGTTATAAGAACTTATATCGGTACATTTTTAATTCGTATTTGGATTTCTTTACATTAAGTTAGATTTAACGATTTTCACAACATTGATACATATCTTATCCCTGAAGTGATTCATTCGACAAAATATTTATTTATTATTTTTTTTTCATTCTCGATAAAAGCTTTCAAACGTTTCTTAGGATTGAGCATATCGAAATATCGATAGGATTAACAAGGCAATCAAGGTTCGTCTGGATCGCTTAAGGTGTATATATACCATGTAACTTTCGATTATTTTAATACAATAAGCATCATCAGTCATATTTCGTTAATAAATGTTTCAAGAAATATTCATGTGTGGTCAAATCATACGCAATGTATATATTTTTAATATTCCTCTGTAGAAAGCTAGGTGCATCGCCTCGTAATTTTGCGTGATGTTAATTACAGATTCTCCATAATAATCATTGTAATAAATTTTGCATACAGATCTTCCTATTCAAATGTAAAATATGTCGTCCATGAAACTCAGTCGGCCGATCATTAAAGTCTTGATATAAAGAAAAAATTACAAGGGCTAAATGTAAAAGTTCGCATAAACAGCATTTATAATCTTTCGCAGTACTATTTACGGCCTTTTTTAGAATAAAAAATAATTTTCTAAAAATGAAGAGAGACTTGTTAAGTCTTTGAGCGTCTTCCGATATAATCAGACGCTGGAAATCGCATTGTTTGCTCGCACGACGTAATGCAATGTTTTGCATACAACGAGGGTGTCCCGCCAACGAGGTTCGCTGGTTGGCTGGTGAAACTTGTAATCTTTTCACGACGCAATGTACACGCAAAGCTGTAAATAATGCCTCGTTTATAGATGGAAGAATGACCCGGGGGCAACACTCAACACATGCTGACGGACTTTGACAGCTCGGGGTCGCCGGTTCGTGGAAAAACAGAATGAGAGAGAGTAAGAGTGAGTGAGTGAGTGAGTGAGTGAGTGAGTGAGAGAGAGTGTGAGTGAGAGTGAGAGAGAGAGAGAGAGAGAGAGAGAGAGAGAGAGAGAGAGAGAGAGAGAGAGAGAGAGAGAGAGAGAGATCGGTTCGCCGGTATTATCTGTCTTTCTTCTCCTTTTTCACCTCCCTCCTCTTTCTTTTTCTAGATGTATTACGCTGAACCGCTTTCTTCGTCGAGAAGATAAATATCCGCGTCAACATCATTGAACAATTAATTTTGTCGTCAAATTAATCCTTAATTCATCATCTTCGACTTGAGCTAGTATAGATAATCGCGTAGCCCCTTATTACGACCTCTATTTCATTTGATTCAGTTTCCACAGCAATGAACAAGTAATTTCACTTTAATATATTAATTGCTAGAGTAAAGTAATATTTTATATGTAGTTGCAATTTTTTCTTTCATTCAACATATTCTTCGAATCTCTACATTCAATATAACTGGAGTTATAAATCCGATTAAAAATATTTAAATTAAAAAATCGCTAAGGATCTTCGATGAAAATGATCGGAAAGACCGCTTTTTCGGCCGATCCGTAAGAAATTTGTGAAAAGAAACATGGGAACATAACAAGAGGACAACTTTGACCTGATAAGAAGAAATATGTAAAAACTATCTAGCGATAGTTTTATCGTGAATGATTCCTCCACGTGCCGCACATCGAAAATCACGCTAACCAAGATGAAATCGCATCAAGAGCTCTAATGTTTTTACGTAAATATTATGTATCTCACAATGGTGTTATTCTTTACATAATACATCTTATTTTCTGACACAAAATGAGATATCTCTATAAACTATTCGCTACTTCCGATGAGCTTACAAGCGGTGACGAAGATACAATTGTTTTTTTTTTTTTTTGCTAAGCAAGGGCGAGAGTCACGGAGAGATTCGGACAACGGCGGCAATAAAGTGTGTAACGTAACTTTATCATGCGATAATATTGAAATGCAGTTCCTTGACGACGGCTGAGTAAAATAAATCGATATACACGCCGGTTCCCTTCTCTTATTTTTTATTTTACTCTCCTTCGGGAGAGACACGCGATAAAGGCGTCTATCTTTCTCCTCTAGACCTACGTGAGCGATTCATTCACGCAGTGAATGAATTCGCCAACGCTTCTGTGTCTGTTTCTATACTCGAGACTGAGGAGTCATTCGATATATTATATACGTATAATGATATATGATTCCGTCTTTGATGTAATAATGATAATTTCGACAAAGTCGAATCTCTCTCGCTGTAATGAATCGTAAAAGTAAAAGGATCTGTAAGTCCACTAATTAGTTTAGGCGCCGTGGAACAGGAAGTCGTTTCCTTAGGCAATGAGCGAACCGCGTGGTTCCAGGCACGGCATTTTGTGGGAACCGATTCACCTGGTGGCATAGCGATGGTCTAGTTACCGCCAGCCGCAATACTCCTTGCTGCCATTCGCTGGTGGTAATAATATTTTACAATCCGATGCACAATGTCCTTTCTTCGCGTCCGGAGAGCTTTGCCCCTTTTCGCCACCATCTAAGACCAAAAGAGGCACTTTAGAGTTCTACACAGAATAGGAATATCGATTATAATCGGCATTTTTATATATAGAAGCAGATTTGTCAACTTTTATTAAATCATGCAGCATACAATATTATTGAAAGTAATGTAAAATATATAAAAATTATATATAATAATATATTTAAAATTACATATAATTATATTATTATATAATTGTTATGTTATCAGCAATAAAACCATGAGCAATTGGCAAGGTTTCCTCCTCTCTTACCTCGATTTGTCATAAAGTTTTCCGCAGTTAATTTCTCATTTCCTACGGCAGACGTTTCTCAAATCGTCCTTACACGATTACATTATCACAATTAATCATTGAGAGAAATGAATAAATGTATCATATACTTATATGTATACATAAGAGAAATATTTACAATAAGAAATATTAATAATTAATTTAAACATTATCATCTCTATTTGTTATCCATGTACAACAGCTAAATAGTTCAATCATTGATTTTTAATTGCATATTATTTTTTATTATATCTTATTTTTTATTTAAATTTAATTGTATATTATTAATATTAAACTACAAATCTCTTCTCTCTCCCCCTCCCCCCCCCCCCTCTCTCTCTCTCTCTCTTCTATTAACTCTTTGAAGCTAATACTCTGCACAGTTTTGCGAATTTGTCGAATAGATAAGGAGTTGCGAATTTTACATAAACAGAATAAATATAACCAGGAGGTGCGATACGGCTTGCAGAAATGATATTTCTCGGCGGGGTCAGGCAACGTTGATTTTGCGTGATGTCGATTAACATCATCATTTCGACTGGAGTATCGTTTTTTGGCATTGCTGAAAATAAAAGGAATTATCGGTTAGAGTTGTAAAATGCAATATCGATGGAAAGTATAAAACACGTCGTACTTGGTGTCATCGTACATTCATTCGACGAGACTTTTCTTCTTCAAATATTTGCAAATTTATGGAGGAAAGCGTCGCGCAAATAATACGGAATATATAAGGACCTTTCAAGATACTTAAAGGCAATTATATCATTTGTACAAATTTTTTGCACTTTCCTCGCACGATTTACGTTACTTTTGTGTGTGAGCCATAGTATTATTTTTATAAATTATAGAATTTTACCCGATGACTTATTCATAGCTAACTGCAATCTGAATCACGTGATAATTAGTGTATTTAATTCTGAGAAAAGTTGCGTACAAATTTGCAAACAGCGTAGACAGCCTCGAACGTTCGCAATCGAGGCTGTCTAACTTGTCTAATCGTTTGTGGTACTCGCGCGGTTTTAGAACTTAATCATTTCGAGCGCTCGTCACGGAATCCACGATGCACACGTCCAATTTGGATGTGTGTGTTGCGTAATAGGGAGTAGGCTTTCCTCGTCGATATCCGTTCTCTCTTTCTCTCTATCTTCTCGCCTTGAAACAACACGCTGCCAAAGCAGCCTGGCTCGGCTGCAATGCACGATACCGCCGTTGTATCTAATCTCCCCGGCGCGAACGTATGCAACGCGACGAGTAAATATTGTATACCCCCGTTAGGGGATACTTTCGGCGTGGGTCGATGCGATCGGCTATTAATATACCGTTCGCTCCGGTTAGTGTTATTCGGAGCCTCCGGTCGCTCGACAAACACACAAACGCGCTGCCTTTCCCCGGAAATATCCCCGGAAAAGATCGCACCGAGTAAAGAATATTTATCGTACATTCGTATATTTTAATAGTTTCGGCATCTCTGTATTTTATTTATATAAAATTGTATCGTATTATCCTCTTCTCGTGGCGGAAGGAGGATCGAGAGGAGAGGAATCATCATGCGGTTCCGATCGCCGATGCTTCTTCTGCTTCTTCTCTGCGCCGTCTCGCTCGCGATCGCGCGAGAAGTCGTGGACTGTCAACAGGGTGTCGACGACGAGCTGATCTGGGAGTATGACGTCAGAAGACCGCACCGAACCGGTGGTTATCAAGTGCGTTTTCGTTTATTATCACATCGTATCCTTGCATGTGGGTCTTGCTCGAAGATCTCGCTCGATTCATTCTCTCTAACGTCGGATTTCGACCCTTTCCCTTTCTCGGCATCACTTGTCCAGTCTATTGACAGTTGTTCTCTATGCTGATCCATTCACGAATATGTACATTTCTCGATTGTAACCAGGAAGTAGAGGCGGATTACGGTCCAACGGACGTGCGAATCACATGCATACGATACAACTCGTTGTCTGACGAAGATAACGGGGCGATATGGATTACTTCCGGCGGAATCGGACACGACTTTGTCAAGCTGAAATTCAGATCGAAATATTCGCGGGGCCTTCACTACAGGGTCTTCGTTTACGGACAGCCGACTTTGAGAAGAAGCTCCGTATCTTGAGATGTGTGGTGTTATTCTCAGGAAAACACATCTTCGCTAATCTCACCGTATTTAATCCCGTCACTTCTATTTTATAATTATAGATATTTAATCTGTTTTTGAATGTGTGTTTTATCTTTTTTTTTTTTTTTAACATCGTTACAAGATAATATCCGTAAAAAGAGTTCAAAATTTGGAATAGTGTAGAACATATATGTATGTTTCATTGGCATAAAAATATCGTACATTATTTGGGAAAAAACTTATTATTAACAGAGAGTAAACCGACATATATATATATATATGTCACAATGAAAAGATTAAATGGCACGCGCTTCGATTTACTTGTCTTAAATACAATCATCATAATTTGTACTGCTATATACGAATCCTCGATTGACGCTGTCGTCCGCTGTCAGAATAAATCCGGAGATTTACCACTGTTGTGTAATTTAGGACGTTAACCCTTCGCGTGTTCCAATAATATACGGACGGAAATGTCTCGTAACAAGAAATAAAAGAGTCTGATAATAAATTTGCCCCCCCCCCCTTTCCCCCTCTCCCTAGCTTCCATAATATTCTTGATAAAGACAACAAAAATATAAATGCAAGCACAAATAACGTTAGATTCCTAGATTTTCTGCAATAAGTAATTCGTTCTACATCTTATATAATTAGGCGTGTAACCAGGCCATATTTCGCGCATGATAATGTAATAAGTGTAATAAACCGTAAGAGAAGAAGATGATGGATTCCACGTCAAAGAAATTAGTCGCGAAAATGTAGGATAATAGAGTTGTTCATGGCTTCGTTTTCGAAAAAAAAAGAAAAAAAAAACTAAATTTAAAAATCGACAAATAAGGGTAATAAGATCTTCCGTATAAATCCATTCCGTAATTCGGGTAAAATTAATGTAAAATGATTTAACGATTTGGAAACGTGGGTTCATCGGGAGATTGAGAGAGAGAGAGGTGGGGGGGGGGGGGTCTTCTTATCGTTTTCGAACAGGCGCAGTGCCATTTAACCCATATATCCATCGGGCCAAATTCCGAAATCAGACTAACGTGACCGCAGCGATAAGCTCGCGTCGGGTTCCACGTGGAAAGGTGCGGGAGAACCACCTCCTCTAGATTGGAAAAGCATAATACGAAGTAACGGGATGAAGGGGGCGGGATGGGGTACCATCCGCGGATTGCCTCCATCGAGACCGAGTAGGAAAGAAATATATATTTTCCCTGCGTGCAGGAAATAATTACGTGGTCGAACATGCGAAACGATATCCGCCGTTCCTTCGGGCAATTACAAGAAGAAGTTTGATCGGCTAGCGGTTTCGAGCGTGTCGAGCGGTTTACCGGATGGCCGGAAGGATTCCCTGCTCGTCGTCGTTTATCAGGATATGCAAAGACAATTTATCGATATATCTTAAGCTTTGAATTAAATTCCTTCATTTTAGAAATAATAGCTTATAAAAGTCGAATGTAATTTTAACTGTGCCGATATAATATCCGCAAATGTGTAATTCTATATAGCGACAAGCAATAAAATCAAATCAAATTCATTAAAATTTTATGTAAATTATTATATTATCAGTCAGTTATGTATTTTCTATAAGTATAAAAATTATTGTACTATTTACATACTTTATATTATACACACACACACACACACACACACACACACACACACACACACACACACACACACATATAATTAAATATTCATATAGAGATATATGTATGTTATGTATTATTGATATTTCTTTCTTATTTTTTACCTGAATATCTTTTCTCAGATGCAATTATTTTAAAGAAAATAAAAGTATCATACATTATATAAATAATAATTTTTTCGACGATTATAAATAATAAACAATTATTCGTAAATCTGTCAATTATATTCATCATGTGTGCGCGCTCCTCGATCTATTTCAAATCTCATCTGAAATCATCATGTCCTTTTAAAAAAGCGCATCAAACTACATAATATAACTACATATTAGTCCCGGAAGTTAACATACAGAAGTAAATATTATGTCTACATTTACACGCAACTAACGTATGTATATATGATAAATATATATATGTCGATTCTCCTAGTTTGGAGATATTTTACCCTGCGCGGCGCCGCGAATGTGTTGACGCGGCGCATAGGGGGTGATAAGGATACCCTCGTGTAAGACACTCACCCCATCCCTCTCCTCCTCCTCCTCTGACTTGTGGCGCAAAGGGGACCGCGTTCAGGCAGGCGTTCGCGGCACGCGATCATCCATCCCACCCTCTACGAGCGGGGTTGGTATCCCCCCGGGAATAGAGGCGTCGCGACGCCGACGCCGACGCCGACGCCGACGCCGACGTCGACGGCGCTTCAGTGAAGGCCGACCGTTCGTGGCGAACGCAAGCACCCCCCCCGCCGTTTTGGCCGAGAAGCCCTGAGGAAACCGTATCGCCGCCAACCTATCTATCTCCATCATCGCCGAAGAGAAACGCTCCGCTTCCCGTCTCTCTTACAGAGAAGCATCGCAATCCGAACATCGGGAGGACACGATAAAAATGCCGCGGGTGAGTTATACCCATCTTTTTTTTATTTTAATATAAATAATTATTATAGTAATTATAGATTATTTAATTAGTATTTTAATAATGGAAAGAATACTGTGTGAGAACGTTATTATGTCAGGATTTACTCCGTCAAGATATTAAATATTAAGTAAAAAAGTTATACTGAATTGTCGAAGGAGACATATCTTAGCAGCTTTAGTTGATTTCTTTTACAATACATATATAAAATAAATAAATATAAATACATATAAATATAATAAATAAATAAATGTGTATTCTTCCGGATACCAAAAAAAAAAAAAAAAAAGAAACGAAAAGTAAAGAGAGTACAATGATATAAAATCAATTTCTTTTACGATAAATATATTTTTATGACTAAAGCATTGCGTGTATATAATGTAATAAATGTTATGGCAATTAATAAAAATATGTTGAACTCTTTGATAACCTAATAAGTTCCATTTATCATGAAGCGGATCAATTAATCTCATTGTTCTAATAATAATGCCTTATATTTTCTAAACTTTACGCTGCGAAGTCTAGTATTACATTCTCATAGTTATACAAAAGATAATATATATGTATGTTAATAACATATGTTACATGAATATTTTAAGAAAGAGTGATCACCATTACAACAAAGTTCAGCCATGAATTTCTTTGAAAGTTATCAGAAATATTAAATAATTAAATGACAATCCCAGCTGTTACAATTGCATGTCACAGCTGGTCCCTCGTGCTGTATCGTCGGGAATACAATATTGCAAAATTCTATATCTATCATCGATTAAAATCTACCTCTATCTATCATCAGTTAACATCTATCATCGATTAAATTCCTTAATCTATATAGAAAGAGAGAGAGAGAGAGAGAGAGAGAGAGAGAGAGAGAGAGAGAGAGAGAGAGAGAGAGAGAGAGAGATTAAATTCTCGATTATACATACATATATAGAAGCATCAATTCTCGATACCTAATTGCATACGATGCTCTTATCGCACAATTGATCGACAAAGTCTTCAAACAGGGGGTTAGTTAACTCTCGCGTAGAAATGAAATCGTTAGTAGCAATCGAGAGTTGATTGACTCCTTTCATTACCTCAAACATTGATTTGACGGAAAAGAGATCCCAACACATTGTCGGTTTTGTTCTCTCGCGATGCAGTTGATAAACGTAAAAGCTGATTAATTATAGAAATTAATAAAAGTAATTATATATTGTTATAAATCTTTGTCCTCCATTCTTTGAAATTATTTATCGCGTACGGATATAAAACAATTATTTATCGTGCAACATACAAGGCTTATATACAATTATTAAAATAATTCTTATCTTTATTCATTCAAAAAAATGTGCAAATACGAATGAAAAATGTATTGTCATTTTTCCGTTAAACCCTGTTTTTAAATAAATTTTTGGAATCCAAAGATTTCTGACGAAGGATTTTGAAAAATCTCTCTTTAGATAGGAAAAAATATACATATATTGCGCTCCCGCGAAAAAAACAAACAGTGGCTATTTTGATCGACAACGATTATTGCAATATATTGCAATATATACAATAAATCCATTAACTTAATATACGTTGTAAAAAAAATGATACTCACAGACTGGACAGTCTCACAGGCTATGACGCATTCGGGGTGTCGACGTAAAATCATAATAATCTATTCATGGGGAGACGTAGGGTTGATTCTGTCACGTGTCGCAACCTCACTCGCCTCAGTCACGTGTCCACTGCATTATATATGTTTTCTATAGAAACAAAATAAAGCAAAAACGTTTTTAGAAAATATTTATTTATAATTTTATATCGATTCACACACACACACACACACACACACACACACACACACACACACACACACACACATCGTAAAATCGGTACCTTGTTTACGTATCTGTTCTGACATACTAAAATAAATTTCGATTTGTATCTCATATTTAGTTAAATTTTCGTACAATTGCTACGTATATCACAGTAAGCATTTATCTCTTACTAGACACAAATAAGGCTCTTAAATGTCAACAAGATGAAATTGTTACATCGACGTGACTCACATTGTAAATACGAATGAATTTGAAGAGAGATTTTTCGGACCGTGTTTGGCTGACGGTGATAAGGTAAATACGCGACATATGCCGCAAGTTACACGTGTAATACATGAAATGCAACCCCCGGTGTGCGTATTTCAACTCGCGTGCACCGACATTATTCGCTACCGTAAAATATCGATCGATATTCGACAATGTACGCAATGAAATACAGGTTTTTTTGTAACAACGAGAAAAAAAGAATAAAAAAAGAAAGAGAGAGATATATATATTTCTCTCTCGCAGAATTCCGATAACTGATCTGATCGTAAGAAATTCTCCTTCGCGATAAGAATAACAGAGTTGCGTTCTATATTTAAAATAGATCGCAAAATCCATCCCCTCGTAAATTCATCCTCGCAATATCTATATGTTGTATAATTCTCTAAACGCTGCGGTTTACAAATCGTTGCGGGCAATGTTCATCATCGTTATATAATCGTATCAACTATGTTGATGCAACCTTTTGATCGACACTCAAGTCAAACAAATATCTTTGATTTTCCACATATATGTAGCGTTGTGTAATTCACGTTTTTTTTTTCTTTATTACTTTCAATTTCTTACGATCTTGCATTCGGATACGTGATTAACGTGCGGTATTTACGTGATATATCATTTAAACGCATTAGACTTCGAATTTTCATCATTGAACATTGGCCACGGATAATTTCTGTGTGTAAGAAAGCGTGGTTATTTTTTTCATCCTCTCTAGATTCCACAATTTGCGAAAAATTTGAAATTGCGAAATTGCTGTGTCGAAAATCTGTAAGCGATAAACGCGAATAAATTTTTACAAATGGACGAAATTTATCACAAGGACGTAAAAATCACACATTAATACGTGTTTTGAAACATTATCGACAAATCCACGGATCGTTGTTATGAAAACAGTTAGCATGCTATAAAATCACGTTTCGCGCACGATGAATCCGATCTATAGAATGCAACGTAGAGATTTTCCGTTTAATCTCAAATTCTTGCAATCTCTTTTTTTTTGGAATGTCGCAAGTGATAACATGTCATCGGGAAATGTTGTCAGGGAGGATAACTCTTTCGTTTTGGTTTTCAATTTTATGATAATAATGGTTAATCTTAATAAAGTTCACGACATATATATACGATAATGCGAAATGAGAATTGGTGCAGTCTGCACACACGATCAAGGGTAAAGATAAGTGTGATTCCTTTACGAAACTGCGTGACCGCGAATATATTCGGACGTTTGACGTGAATTCCCTCACGCTACGATTAAAGACGCGTAATCCCGTAATTTCCTGATATGGTTTAGGTAATAAAAAGGGCTAATAAGAGCCAAACGCGAGTAAAAAATCTAAATAATTTTTTAGGCACTATTTATTAGTTTAAAATTGAACGTTTCGGTCCCACTTCGGGCCATCTTCGGTAAATTAAAAGTGGACGAAATAAAATTTACCGAAGATGACCCGAGGAAGATGGAACCGAATCGTTTGATTTTAAACTAATAAATAGTGCCTAAAAATTATTTAGGTTTTTTACTCGCGCCATTTATTATCTAAAATATTAATATATTTAGAGCCTTATTGTTTTATTGATTTTTCTTAATACGTACAGTTACTTTCTTTCGCGATTAATCGATTCGATTCCAATCCGTCGAAATCCAAATCTTCTAATTATATCGTTAGAATTTTATAACGTAAGAAAAGTATACTTGACATCATTTTCGAAATTTTTCGAAAAAAATGTGCGTTCTCTCGATGGAAAGAAAAAACTGACTCCCCCACATTCTGTTAAAAATCCATGGTTTTTCGCGACGTTACGAGACGAAGCGAGAACGCCGAGGGAAAAGCAAGATTGCAGTCTCACTGACCCATGAAGTCACAGTCTGTAAAAACTCACTCAGATACACATAGACAGACAGACACAGACTCGATCCGGCCTGATATTCGACTAATCATTCGCGAAATTGGGACTTGTATGGACTTGATTCTCAATTTTATAGAGATTTTTGCGTCCTTCCGACGCGACTATATCGACCAGCACGAGGATCGCAAATGACACGACTCGAAAGAATAATTATTTTTGTACATCCATGTTATAAAACATGCTATTGCCTACGAGATACGCTATCGTATGCGATGCGTAATAAATGAAGACGACTTAATGAAGTCTGAGTCGGCGTTTGATACCGAAACCAAGTTTTGTACTTTGAGTCTGACCGATTTCCGCACTTCATTTGTCACTTGTGACAAATACAATTATCTGTGAAATTATTGTCGATCTCAAAGTCCAATTGCTAAGCGCTAAAACCGCGTAGCATACATGAGTCTTCAGTAAACGAAACGACGGAAATTACCAATGAATCATGCGTTGTGAGCAACTATACAATAGTAAAAAAGAAATATATCTGCACATTCTATCACTTTTGGAATAATTTTGCACGAGGAAGACAGAAAGATGCTGCTTTTTTTTTATTATTTAGTACTAAAGTTGTTTTAATTTTTTTTAAGATTTCATATTTTAATGCCGCGATTTCTCTCTTTCTCCCTCTTTCTGATGTTTTCTACGCGAATCGCGAAAGGAGAGTTCGAACAACTGGTTTCCTTCCGGTTTCTGCCAGATTTTCGGGGATACTTTCGGAAAAATCGGATCCTCTCTTCTTTGAGAGTCCGTGTTTAATTTCTGTCTTTCCTGCAAAGGACTTCCAGACATCTACCTGACATCTGGAAGCAAATGGGAAGTAGAAGAAGCTCGAGTTTACTACCAGGCACTGAATGGCACCAATCGATATATGCCCAGAATATCACTGCCGAATACATTGGCTTGACTTCCGCGAGTGCGAAGACTTCCTTTGTACTTCTAAGTTGCCACGATGATTTGAAATTCATCGCGTGAATCGGCAATACGGTTTACGTTAAGGCTGTAGTTTCCATTGAATAACGTCATCCTTGAAAAGTACACTCTATCCACGTTAGCCATTCAATAAATTTCGCGCGTTCATTCTAGATCGCAGTTTTCGCTAAGAGGAAGTATTCTTCGGGAATCTAACGTGTGATTATCAATCGAGCGTCTTCTTTATCGTATTGCTAGTTGCACTACGATGCACGAGATATGCTCAACACACATCTTTTATAAAAAAAAAAAAAACCGGCTCTATATGGAGTTGTCAAATCAATTTTGTGTATTAAAGGATCGCGATCCGGAATGGGCGTGTAAAATTAATTAAAAACACCTCTATATCAAAACTTATATAAAATATTGCAGATAATAAACCTTTTTAGATCCTATTTTTGCTATTCATCGAAGGTTAAACGACCGTTTGCCAGCGATTTTCCTTGAACGATACTATCCGTACGGAGGATAAAACGCGTCAATTAATGCGATTCTACGTGTTGATTTCCGGTGTATGATTTCAGCAGCACGTTTAATTCACGCGATTATAAACGCAGTTATCATCACCCCATATGAGAATTTCGCACACCTGGGCTAATAATCGCTGCGAGAGATAACCGCGTTTTCGATTCGACAAATATGCATCAACACCAGCCCTCAGCTAACAATATATTTATTCAAAACAATAGTAATGATTATTATTTGATCCGTTGATTTTATATATATATATATATATATATATATATTAATTATATGCATTGTGTTACATGATAAAATTAATTATTTAACGAAATTAAATTTATTAATGCAATGTAGAACAATAATTTTTAGAATAATAAATTTTCTAAATGTTTTATCTTTTTAAAAAAATTTTTTTAACATTACTTAAAATGCACAAACGAAAAAATGGTTATTTGGATAGTTTCCAGTATTCTACCTTGAAAACGATATCGTCAGAGAAAAAAATAACAGTCAAAGATAAAAATAAAAACGTGGAGACAAAACATACAAAATGCGTTAGAAACTTTTATTTCGTCAATTTGTTTTGTCTTTATATCGGTGATAACGGCGTATTTTGGTATCACGCAAAGACCGGCGTAATCAACGAACAAGCTGACCTATCGTAACTATAAACAAATCTGAGATGGCTTTCTTCCAGCAAGGTCGCGGGTTCAACTATTATAGCGACAAAGATCTACAAAAAACAGAGCTCGACGAATACAGATTAATCGTGTTGTTTCACCGTTTAATTTTGGTTTTAATCTGCTCTTAAGTTATCTCGAATAAAAAAGAATTTTTATTTCTACAGCCAGAGAAGAATTGTGATAAAATAAGCGCGAAGAGATAATTGGTTAGAAATGGGAGGGAGGGATATTAATTATAAATACAAAGCCTTATATATATGTATATATAAAAGAGATATATCAAATGCATAAATAATGTAATAAAAAATCGTAACACTGCTAAAAAATTAAACTGCTTAAAAATATAACGGTTTTTTCGATAAGGAAAAAAAATATCGAATGTTATATTATACTTAAATTACAATCAAATCGAAATTATACGTGTTGCAGCCAGTTTCGAAAGGAACATCTCAATTATCGGCACGGGGACAGATGGAGAGGCGGCGGCCACCGTTTCTCAGAGCTTCCAGCAAAGCCAAGGAGGTAAAAAAAAAGAAAGGGAAAAAAAAAAGATTATTATATTATGAAGACGCCAACATATACGAAAAGCACTTATTTAATAAAATCGAAGCAAAGATCAAAAGATGAGAATCTGACGATATATGAAAAATGCATAAAATTTTTTTAATTTAAAAAATTAAATTCTCTATATTATAAATTAAAATTAACTTTTTGAAAAAATTCTGTATTTGTCAATTCATAGATTTATAAAAGTTTTGTATTCTACGATGTACGTGACGTGCGTAAAAAGGTGCGTTTCACCTACGCGATAAGGATAAGCAGGAGCGGTTCAGTGAATGTGACGTCATCAGGTTGTCATGGCAACCCACAATAAATAGTAAACAGAATTCTAACCAAAACAAAATAAAAATACTTAAAGTGATGGTGTATGATTTTACTGCAGAGACAAGAAAAATAATATAAACAATTTTTAAAATCTATAAATGTCGAGAGATATATACATGCTAGATAATTTTCTCGAAGCATTCTCTTAATAAAAAAAAAAAAAAAAATGCACATGACTGTAATGTTTATTTTTTATGATAAATCATCCTTTATATTTATCAGATATTTGTATCTCTTATCAACATATATGATACTTATCGATATTAATAATAATAATTTGGAATTGGAGGGAATAAGTTATCGCATATTTTCGTTATAAAAGTAATTTTTATATAAGTAATAAGAATTTATGTTTAGTAAGAAATAAACTAAAAATGATTAATAGAATAGTTAAGAATTGTTTTATCTTGCACATTCTGTTGTTCATTTGCACTGATATCGTATTAAGAAAAATTGGAGAAATGTTATTGTGGTAATAAAATATAAAATATTTAACTCTCTAAAGAAAACATCAAGATATGATTATATAGCAGTGAAATGAATTAGAAAATTATGCATTTATAGACAGAACGAGGCAGTAAAACAAAGATGGATTCTGCACGCAGTGGGGGTGCCATAGAGGAACAGAATAGTGATGAAGATCTGTCACCGGATGCTTTGGTTAGACAAAATTATGAGCTCCGTCATCGTTTGGAACAGGAAGCTGCAAGTTACAAGAGACGTTTGGACACTTATCGGCAGGCTCAGCAACACCAAGCTGCTCTTGTCTCACGTTTACAAGCTAAAGTAAATATTTCAAATTCTCTTTATTAAAAAAACTGCAAGTTGATATGCAAACTACAAATTTGTTAGCGACAAGCAAATAATAATTGAAGATATATTTTAGGTTTTGCAATATAAACAGAGATGTTCGGAACTGGAAAATCAAATGGCAGAAACAATTCCATGTGATATTAGTAAACCAGCAACTGCCACAGTATCATCTACTTCTGCATTAGAGGCTGCTCATCAGACGCTCAGGGATATACGTGAGGAGCAAATTCATGATCTGGACACTGCCTTGCAAAAACTTGGAGAGGAACGGCGAAAGTATGTGGAAATACGACGTAAATTAGCATACGAAGCTATATTTAAGCTTTAATCAATAAGTATATAGATTGTATTTTATGAAAATGCTTTCTTCTACCATCACAGATGCGAAGAACTTTTGCAACTAAACTCATCTCTGAAAGATCAACTCGAAGAATCTCATCAAACAAATGAAGCGTTAACTACCGATTTGCAGAAATTAAGTAACGATTGGGATGTATTGCGCGAGGAGTTGGCTATTAAGGAAGACGAATGGAAGGAAGAGGAACAGGCGTTCAATGAATATTACATCTCCGAGCACAACAGACTGTTGAACTTGTGGCGTGATGTCGTGTCTGTTAAAAGATTGTTTGCAGAAATGAAATCTTCTACAGAACGAGATTTGTCCAAATTGCGAAATGAAATTATTTCGTCATCTAATGAAATGACATCGGCATGCAACAGTACAAGTTTTACTATGAAACTACAAGCATCTGCAGTGCAATCGACGGTATAAAATCATTTTATAGATTATATTAATTATATTAATAACTGTCTATATTTCTATCTATAATTATGTTCCATTGATATTTTTTACATTATATCTTATCTCTCCCCTACTTTATTTTCAGCCATCCCAGAGAATCTCAGAGAATCCCAGAGAACAACAGGAGGAAGAAAAAGCTGTAACTGTTTTGAAAACAGAAATTACAGCACTTAAGCAACAACATGCTGCTGATCAGCATGAAATTCGTACAAAAGACGATCGAATAGATCAGCTTATTCGAGAAATTCGCAATTTAGTAGATATCAATTTATCGTATATCATATCTAATTTATTAATTAATTTTGGCAAAATTTACGCATGTACACGTTTTTCGACATATACAGGAAGAAAGATGTGGAGTTTCTGAAGCGGCAGTGAGTCAAACTGCGCGTATGCAAGAGGATATCGAAGTGTTGGAATCTGCGTTGAGAGATATCGCGCATGCTGTGATTCAAGATGCCGAGTGTCGGGATGCAAGCGATGTCAAGCAGACACTTTCGCATATTCACTTATCCGGTGGACCAATCTCACAAAGATCGCCGAAAAGAAGCGCGAGAAGCAACGCTATACCAGCACTCGCTGAGAGTACTATAAGCGCAGTACGAGCAGCTCTGCAGAAATATCAATTAACTATACGCGAATTACAGGTATAAGAAGAATTATGTATAAGAAGAAAAATGTATTCTACATATCATCAATTGCTTACAAATGCTTTCTCTGTATAATTTAGATAAAATTACAAACCAACAAGGAACAGCTTCTAACAATGCGCAAGCAATACGACACCTCAGAGGCAAACGCTCAGACACTAAGTACAAAAGTGACAGAATTGATATCTCAATTGGATACGTGTCGTTCGCAATGTACGCAGCTAAGTCAGGAGAAAGAGATGTTGCAGACAAGTCTCGACACTGTAAAATTGGAGAAAAATACATTGGATAAAAATAAAATGGAGCTCAATAGTATGGTAGGGTTCAGAGTATTAATCGAATTTTTCCTACACGATTATTAAAACAATTACAGATATTAATTGATATTTATATTATAGCTAGAGGCCCTTAAAAATAATTATGAAAAACTTCAAAAGGCGAATAATAAATTACAAAAACTATGTGACAATCTGGAAGATGAAAAATTGTATTTGCAGAACGAGCTTAGCAGAGTATCGGAGGATGCTGATTTAAAGTAAATAAATTAACAATTATATATCATAAATCGTGCTTTAATTCTGCCAAAATATTTATATATGAGAGCAAATATATCTTTTAATATAAGTATATAATTAATATAGTATAAAATAATTTATAGAGAATTGAGTTTACGGTCAGAAGAAGACAGATGTAGTAAAATGCGAGAAGAACTTTTGACACTACGAGAAGATTTAAATAAAGCTTATCTAGCCAAGGATATGTTGGAACAACAAAAATTGGAAACTGATGGATTAATTTCTCAAATCGAAAAAGGCAAAGGTATCTTACATGTTCTCACAAATATATATATATATATATATATATATATATAATCTTCGATAAATTGTTATACACATGTTACATGAATAATTCAGGTGATCTTGAATTGGAATTGGAACGGATATTATTGGAAAAGTCAGATGTCCAGGAAATTTTGATAAAATTGGAAGCAATGTGCTCTAATCATGAACAGGATAAACAGAAATTGCAAGAAGAATTAAAAAAGGTAATTCAAGTTGAATATTATCTCAGCAGTAATATATACTTCAATTCATTAATTATAATTATCATTGTTGTAGATGACAGACGAGAAAAATAAACTTGCGAGTCAATGTATCGATCAACAAGGGGATTTAAATTCATTAAGAAAAGAATTATTGCAAGCTGAACAAACTCGGCTTGACATAGAATCTGAGAAAGTTACGTTGAATGAGAAAATTAAATTTTTGGAGATAGAAAAGGAGAAAGTGGAAATAGAATTCGGCCAAGTGAGTCGCGAACGCAGTGATTTGAGTAATCAATTGTCGGTCTTGGCACGAAAGAAGGAAACACTGAATGAAGAGCTCATGAGACTTAGGCAAAGACTAGAACAGTCCAATGAACTGAATGCACGAATAAATAGAAACTTGAAAGATCTTGTAAAAGATAATGAGGAGAAACAGGTAAGAATAATTACTTATACGATATATATCTCTTTCTGATCTATTATTATAAAAATAAAGTAATCTTTTCGTTTCTATAGGTACTTCTGGAAACAAATGAGAAAGAATTTCAAAGAATGCAAGAGCAACTTGCATCAATGCGCACTGAAAAAGAAATATTGGAAGGCGTATTATTCGATACACAAACTAATTTGGAAGCTACACATGTCAAGAAGACACAGTTGGAGAAAGAGCAAAAAGAAACATTAATCAAACAGGAAAGCTTAAAAGGGCAGGTGACACGATTAACAAAAGAATTAGAAAACAGTGAGAAACGTGCGCAAGATATGAAACAATCGCTTACACAACAGAGTGGTGATCAAATAGCAGAATTTCAACAAATTATATCGAATATGAAGAGACAATCTGAGGACAACATGAAGAAAATGAGTGATGAAAAGGTACTTATTTATAGAATTTTTTTAACTGTCTAATACATTATTCTGTCTAATTATTATATTGCTATATTGTATATATATGTATATGTCGTGTTATTATACATTTTTTCATTTTTTGTCTATTCATCTGCATCTTACCTTTGTAAGGAGCAAGTAAGAATAAGTTTAGAGAAACGGCTGCAACAGTCTGTGTCACAATTGGAGGGGGAGAAAAATGAAGAAATCAATCAACTGCAACAGAGAATAGAAGAGTTGCAACAACATATAGAGAATTTGTGCAAACAGCACGAGGAAGCGCTTCTTAGAGCCGAGAATGATAAACAACAGGCACTTCTTATAGGTATATATAATTAAATATTCTTAATTAAATCTTAATTGTCTTTTTACAAGATTAATATATTATTTTTTAATACATGTTTGTATCTTAAAATATTTGACAATAAATTTGTTATAGCTCATCACGATCAACAGGCTTTAATCGAAAAAATTGACGCTATTATGCGTGAATTAGAAGAAGAAAAGAACACTCTGGAACGTGTTAAAAGGGAGGCCGCAGCACGCGCCGAACAAGAACGTAATAATACGAATCAATTGCGCGACGAATTAAATCGTCTTAAGACAAAGCTGGACGAGACCAAGTTGAAGGCTAACGAAGAAAAGCTGAAACTCGATCTAAAAATAGAGGAACTCTGGAAAGAACGGGAGTCCACGCAGAGAGAAGTTGAAGAATTGCAAGTTCAATTACACATGACAGAAGATAAAGTAGACGGACTGCAAAATCAGTTGCATGATACTATTAGAAAGCTTAAAGATGGTAATTGACTCTTTCTTTCACTCAACCTATTTAATTTTTTAATCATTTGTCACAATTACAATTTATTACAGCTGACAATGTTAATGAGACATTGCGCAAAGATATAGTGGATTCAAGGAGACAATTGGCAGATACGACGTATGAAAAAGAGAAATATAATAACACCAACAAAGAATTACGGGAACGTGTTAAGCAAATCGAGACTGAAAGGAGAGAACAGGGAAGAACATTGGAAGAATCGTATCAAAAAATAGCAAGTCGGTATTATATTCTTTTCTTCACACACACACACACACACACACACACACACACACACACACACACACACACACACACATAGATATTTAATGATTCAATATGTAGTTGCTAAAATATCTGTGTTTAGCATTGGAGGATGCAAAAGCGACCATGGACGTCGAGAGAACGCGTTTACAAGCGCAAGTGCGAGATCTGGAACGCGAGGCGTTGCAATTGCAGCAACAACTCCGCTTCACGCAGGACGAATTGCAGAAATGTCACGAGAACAATTCCCAAGCTCAGAACGAGGAGAAGGAACTGCAGGCTAGATTAGCTAACGAGATTGAGGAAAGAGAGCGTATACAATTGCAATTGCATCAAGTGAAGAAACAGGTATGGAAACGTTTTACACGATTTTTTTTTTCATTCGATTCGGTTAACGTACATTGCGAGATTTTTCCGTAGGTCGTCGACCTGGATAACAGTTTGGAAGTTACGCGACAAGAACTGGGAAAATTACGCACGCGAGCGGACGAGGAAGATGAGAGATGGCGCGCTCGAGAGCAGGAGTTGCTGGTGCGTCTCGAGGATAGCCGCTGTCGCGAGAGAAAGCTGGAAGATCAGAAGCATAATCTGGAAGTTTGCTTGGCCGACGCCACGCAGCAATTGCAAGAGTTGAAGGTATTCTCGAAGACGGTTAACAAAAAGATATGACAAAATGCAACTTGCGCATATACAATATGGATCCGTATTAAAATTACAAAGCGTGCTTAATAATGTCCAGGCGCGTCTTGGGGGATCTGAAGGAAGGGTGAGAGCTCTCGATGCTCAATTGTCACAGTTGGAAACCGCTAAAAAGGAAGTGGAGCAGAAATTGAGCAGCGTAGGCTCCACGCTCCGTCGTATCGCCGGTATTCAAATGGACGGGAGCGTGAATATGCCGTTTAAATTGATGAGTCCGTCGAGAAGGTGGAGTCCGGCACGTGGTAATTTATATAAAATAAAAATCTCTTTAAGTTTTTTAATTCACGATAACGAGACACTGTGTTATCTCACGGTGAGATGGTATAACATGCAGTTAATATGTAACATGTATTTTCACATCAAGTGCAAGATCACGGTGACACTGGTAGAGATATCATATTGGATGTCGATCCCGAAATTATTAGAAAAGGCGTGCGATCACTTATGCAACAAGTCGCCCAAATCGAACGCGAGAGAGTATGTTGACTTTCGACAATTTTAAGCCGATTTATATAAACCATTGATTTGTGTCACGATAAAATTTATGATTCAATAAATTGTAGGACGATTACAAAACGGAATTGTGTAGCTTGAAGAAACAGCTGAAAGAGTCTCAAGATAATCAAAGTAATACGGATGTAAAGGTCAATAATCTTCTGGCTAATATTCGTACACTTCAGGAAGAGAGGAAATCTTTGGAGGCGAAACTGACTCAAAAGCAAACTGGCTATCAAGCACAGGTATATTTTTTTGACATATCTTACTCATTCTACATCTGAAAGGACATTAATATTTATTTATCTTCAGCTGGATACATTGCAACAAAAAACAGAAGAATGCGAGCAATTATGTGAAAAATTAACAATCTTAGAGTTAAAGATCAGTACCGAATCGGAAGAGAAATCTCAATACGAGGTATTTAATTTAAAAAAAAATATTCATAATCATTATAATCTCTATAAATGTATGTAACACTTTATACTTATGTAGGATAAATTCGAAAAAATGAAACACGAATTGAACAGATTGGAAACGGAAAAGCGCAATCTTCAGAAGGAGATTCGCCATAGCGAATCTCGCGCAACAGAAATGGAATTACACAGAATGTCCCTAGACGGTGATTTCCAAAGATTGCAAATGATGCTGCAAGAAAAAGAAGCGCATATTCAAGTAAGATCAAAACATCTACGGAATCTATGAAATGCTTTTTCTCGTATACAAAACATGTATATTTATATATTTATTTACACATATTATTTTAGATATGTTGCAATAGATGGCAAAACGCGTAACGATTCGTAGTAATTAAATTCCAAATTCAAAGGATCGTTGGCAATTAGGATATTTATTGTTGTAATTAACGTTTTAACTGTCCATAACAGTCTGTATTTTGAAAGAGAGACATATTTACTCGAGTCACATAAAGAATCAATTATAATAATCTGATTGATAAAGATGACATTTTTTTTTCTTTGGATTTGGAATTTAAGTACAAATCTTATAAACGCTATTTTTTCTCTCTCTCTCTCTCTCTCTCTCTCTCTTTCTTATTAGAAATTGCAAGATCGCTTTGACACGCAAAGCCGCACTATGGCAAATCTGGAAGAACGTTGCGCATCCTTAAAATCTACCATAGAGCAATTAAAACTAGCACTGGAGAAAGCATCTGCCACAGAAAGCGAACTCAAGAGTGAGATGAACCTGTTACAACGTAATATGATAGAGATCACTACTTCCTCTCAAAGTAACAACGAGAAACTCAAACAGGTAAAGGACTCGTATTTTACATAGGCCATTAGCTTTTTTGCACAAATTATTAAACACTGTTTTATCTTCAGCTGCAGAAACAGCTCTCGAATACCGAAAACGAGCGTAGAATATTATCCGAACGTCTGGAAACGGTTCAGCAGACCCTAAGCGATTTGAAACATACGAATCAATCGTTGATCGATCAAAATGCGCGGCTACAGAATGAATTGGCTAATAACGAAGTGCAACGATCAGCTTTAGAATCACAATTAAGATTGTCTACTTGGCCGCCGGAAGGCAGTGCAACCAAAGATGAAGAACTATTACGTCAACTGCAAACTGTTCAAAGAGAAAGAAGTGAAATGAGAGGAAAAGTGGATGCTCTTAATGACAAGGTAAATGTAAACGATTGAATTTTATACAAGTGTTACAATCTCTTGCAGAGAGGGGGAAGAAAGAGAGAGAATCAAGAAATGTTATTAAAAAAATATCATATTTATATATAATGAATATATTTTTTAATAGGTGAAGCTGTTAGAAGCCGATAAACGTAATTTAGAACGTCAAATTGCTGCGGGCAAAACGAGCGTTATTCGAAGCAAGAGTTACGAACGTCCAGAGAAAGCACACATAGAACTTCTAGGCACTAGTTATAGCCTCGACAACTTGGAGCATGAAAACCGAGAATTAAGATTAAAGATACGCAAATTGGAGACCCAATTGGCGGAAAAGGAATCCGAACTTATACGAATTAAGTCAACTTATATACATTCCTCCCATTCGTTATTGGACACAAGTCGAGACAGAAGTGGAGAATTAGAACGGATCAGAGCTGCGCAATTGCAGGCCGAGAAATTGTTAGAGGCGAGAGAACAAAGTCATCGTCAGCAAGTATCACGTTTAGAAAATCAGGTACATATATCTATGACAGACTTTTATAACGAAATGTATTATATATCTGTCACATAATTGCTTAAATTCGTACAAATGAAAAATATATATATATATATATACTTTTTTTTGTAGATACAATTATTACGAGAACAACTCAATCAAGAGATAAAGCGCAGACAGCTGTACGTTTTGCGGAGCTCACGGGCCGGTAGAGAAATGCAACAATTGCGACAAGCATTGGGCGATTCTTTGAGAACTGTGGCGCAAGATCCGTCACTAGATGCGGTATTACTGGAACACGAAGCGCGTAAATTGGACTCTACCTTGACGAGTACCACTAGTTTACCGCCGTCATTAGCTTTACCTGCTCCACCTTCGTCTCACAGATCCGGCACTCCGTCACAATTCAAATAAGAAGCGAGAAGTGACTGTACTTTCTCTGGAAACTGCCAGTATATCAAGTAGTACTTGTATATTTATACAAGAGTATATAAGTACTTATATAAGTAGTACTTATATTTCTCGAGAATATAAAGTACAATCATTCGCATATATAAAAATATTGTTCAGTGCGCTTTAACATTACATATCAAAGTCGTTACTTAAAGAAGGCACATGAGATCACATTAATCTAATTTGACAAATCATGAATTAATAATGCTTCTTGATATTTTACATTTCAAGACAATTATAGATTTTTTAATGATATTTTATTTGATATACGATTTTTATATTGAACATGTTGAACTTTTATCAAATTTTTTTATACAAATTTTATGCTTCCAAATGATTATATATGAGATGCAGACATATTTCATACAGTTTATTAATGTGCATGAAACGTATGTGAAAATTTTTGTGATATGACTGAACTAAATAATAATAATATTTGCAAATTTCTTTTGCTACGTCAGTTCTTATCTAGTTATCTGGTTATAAAGAAATAGTTGCATAAAAGTCAGTTTAATATTAATTAACAATTAATGCACACACAAAAATGATCTCTTTTTATTATCTCATAAGATATACTTATATATCCAAAACACATATTAATATATAAATTATTATCTAATTATTTAACAAGACTCTACGGCAAAAATTTTAATACAAGTTGAGTATGTACAATCCGTCCATTAATATATTGTGATTAATTTATAAATTTATTTATTTAGATATATATATATATATATATATATATATATATAATATTGCATTATTTTTGACGCAGATAATTGAAAAGATATATTATAAAAGGAAAGCTTGCGACTCTCATGTAATGAGAAGTGCTTATAAAGTAGATGGCAACAGTAAGAAAAAAATGCTATGTTTAGTCTCATTTTGAGACCAAAGAAAATCAGCAAACAAGAGCATTGTAGAGATACACTTCTGATTATCAGATAGAGATGCAAAGTCACAGAGCCATTTGCTAACGTAAAGTGTAGAGAACGGTAATGCTGTGATACAGCAGAGGATTAAAAAAATACAGACATAGATGACAGAGAGTGGACTGTGTCTGTTCTTTATTATTAAGAATATAGACATCCAGTCCTATGCACTATATATAGCCTGATACAGGATGATTGAGAGTATTAAAGAAATATTATTTATGCTTCGTACATTCTACTGTACAATGCAAAGTTTTATCGAGCAAGAAATGTTTATATAAAAAAAACTGATTATCGAAAGAATTTTAAGTTAATTTGGCTATTTGTAATACAATTTGTAACGAAAAAGGTTGATCTTCTCAAAGAAATCTGTATTTTTAATCAGACATATTGCAAGTTCATAAATCAAGCATTGTCATTAATATATCGATTGTGTTTTTCACGCAAAAAGTTCTTTCAGGTCTGGATTTATATAGGAAAATTGTACTATTATATATCGTCAAACTTTATATTTCACATTCACGTTCACACTTTTTTAGAAATATATATAGTAATGTGTAAATCTTAAAAATATCATTGTTACATATGTTGAGTTATATATTTGAAAAAATAAATATCACTCACCACACATCCGCGCGTTTCAATCGTATTTCCGCAACAGCTTCATTTCATCGCCTTTTTTCCGTCACATCCTAAAAATTTATTCTTCTTATGTAACACGACTTTCTTCGCACTGAGATAATGAAATTTGTGTACCCGAGAAACATATATCTTCGACACTCAACTAAAACACACGAGAGATAATTAGTAATCAATTGTAATAATGAAAGTGACGCGCCACGCGTACCTCAAGATGCCCTTCGGCTTTGCACGAAGGCAGCAAACCTTCAGAGACATCCATAGATGTCCCTAAAGGACGATGGAGACATCAGACACGCCATTGGTCGATTCAGGCTAGTTTCTCCGCGCTTATTGGTGCGCACGCGTCACGCGGCTATACAAGTTTGTCTGGATAGGACTTTATTGCCGCGCTTACGATTTGAAGACAGCCGCCGTCTGTCGGCGATCGCCGCGCATGCGCGAGGCATTCGAATTTGAACAAAGTTCAACGAGCGTCCAACGTGTCTCGCCGACGATCGTCGATAACATGGTGCGTGTTTACGAGTGTACATACAGGCGTCGTTATCCGAATGGTAAACGGTGATAGGCCTGTGTTTTACGATTAAATTGCCAAAAACGCGAGGATATTATTCGCAATGTCGGACAGTATTAAAGTGGCCATCAAAGTCAGGCCGCTCATCAAGAGGGAGAGGGACGAGAATTTGCCGATACAATGGATGATTCAAGGAAACACCATCGTGGCCACCGACGTGGAATTGAGGAAGCGAGGCGACGGTGGATTTCAGTTCGGTACTGCGAATGCAAATTTCGATATGGAATATATGTCCGAAATATCCTTATTTATTTATCCTGATATATAAGTTGCTCAAAATTCTAACGAAGTATTAGGTTGGATTTTTCCTTTTGTTGCACTTTCTGTTGCAATTTTTGTCTTTCCTCTTTCTTTTACATTTCTGTCCGAATACGTATTTATTTCATTTTAGATGCAGAAAGTGTAACGTAGAATGCAATGAAGGAAAATCTATCGTTGTAAGACTCACCAAATCTTTTATTTAGATTGATTCGTTAACATTGCATTTGCAGATCATATCTTTGATACAAACACCAGTAACAACGATGTGTTTGACAATATTGTAAGGCCTATCGTTGACGCTGCTGTAAATGGGTTTAATGGCACAGTGTTTGCTTATGGACAGACAAGTTCTGGCAAAACGTATACTATGATAGGCAGCTCGGAAGAGCCTGGCATAATACCTCTGGCTGTGGAACATATGTTTGATGCTATAGCTAATACTTCCGGACGCGAGTTTTTATTGAGGTTGATATTTGTTTGCTTTTTCCTTCTATATTCTTATTCAAAGTGGAATAGCTCTTTAATTTTTACAGGTTATATTAGTGAAATAATATTTTCACTCAAATTTCTCTCTTATTCATACAGCAAAATGGTATAGCAGGACTGGGAAATCCAGATTTTTAGCTTGTCAGAGGATTGTTTCAACATTGAGCTATTCTGCTTCCGTGATATATTTATTAAGATGAAAGAATTTTTTAAAATCTTATCTCTAAAAAGGAATTTTGTTTTTATCTGTATAAATTGTAACACTGATAAAAAGATTGTAACACTTTTTACTTAATTTATTAATTTTTTAGAGTATCCTACTTAGAAATTTATAATGAAAAAGTCAGAGATCTCTTAAGTAAAAGCTTCATAGATCTAAAAGTACATGAAGACACAAATGGTCAAGTGTTTGTGAAATGTAAAGAAGAGGTCACAAATTGTCCAGAGAATGTTTTGTCGATAATGTATAGAGGTAATAAACACAGAAGAATGGGCGAAACAAACATGAATGAGCGAAGTAGCAGGAGCCACACAATATTCAGAATTGTAAGAATGCCAATTCTCTTTAATTTTGCTTATAAAATTTTTTAAGATTATCGGATGATATATATCTATCTATATAATCTATTGTCAGTTTAAAAACCAGTTGTAATAAGATTGTATGCTATCGTAGACAATCGAGAGTCGAGAAGCTGGTGCCGAAGGTGCGGTACAAGTATCGCAATTAAATATGGTAGATCTTGCTGGTTCGGAGAGAGCACGGCAAACAGGAACCACTGGAGAACGTTTTAAGGAAGGATGCTGTATTAATTTGTCTCTTTCTACATTGGCATTAGTAATAAAGCAGTTGAGTGAGTCACAAGACTCTCAAAAATATATAAATTTTCGAGATAGCAAATTAACGAGGTTACTTCAAGCATCTTTGGGCGGTAACGCAATGACGGCGATAATATGCGCAGTAACACCAGCTGCTCTAGACGAAACTCAATGCACATTATCGTTAGTATTTTTAGTGTTTCTTAAATTATTTGTAACATAAACATATTGTGCAACAAAATCAAATATATCAAATATATTTAATTTTTGTATATATTTTGAATAGATTCGCATCTAGAGCTAGAAATATAAAAAATAAGCCTGAACTGAACGAAGTTATGTCAGATGGTGTACTTTTGAAACGTTACGCAAAACAAATAGATATATTACATGCAGAATTAGAGGTAAGTGTATATTAATATAGATAATTAAAAATCTTTCATTGCTTTGTTATATAGAAGATTTAGAGATATGCAGATATTTTTCAACAAGTTTTAGATATAAATCATTTCTTATACATATTATATACAAAATGTTAAAAAACTTATTAATTTATATGTGTAACAAATTTATTTTCTCAGAGAGTGAAACAACAAGCTCGATCGACCGATTTTCAAGAGATGCAATCTAAAATGCAAGAAAAAGATCGTATTAATCAAAATTTGGAGGAACGTATTAGATATTTACAAACTCGGATAGTTCATGGTGATAATCGCAACAACACTGAATCATTCAAGCATAAAGAAAAAAGAAGACAGACTTGGGGCGGCACTGTCGGATATAAACTGAATACATTTCAAACATGCACAAACTTATCACCAATCAAAGAAATGTCACCTTTCAAGTTGCATAGTAGAAAGTCGGCTGATATTGTGGATACATGTAGGTTTTTAACTTTTACATGATCCAAACAAAATACTTTAAAAAGTTGAAAATTTAAATTAAAATTATTTATATATTGTTCTTACAGCATCCCAAATAGCTCTTGCCGATTTTGAGCTGGATCTTATGATTAGTGAAGAGGATTGTGAGGAAGAAATGGAAAGCGATGAAGATACGTTTGCCATATATCAAAAGCGCACTCGTGTGAAATTTAAAGATGATGTAATTACCCACAAATCACCGCCTATGAATTATCACAACAATCGTGACATCTCACCTGAGAAAACTGATACGTCCACACAGACTGTAAGGTAATAATAATATGGAACAATTATAATTTATTTGATATATATTTAGTTTACAATTAGTTTAATCGCTCTTTTTTATTATTTGTAAATAGTAATCAGTCCTCTGATACACCAAAGAAAATTTTACGGGACAGAATCCATAATTTGAAGGAAGAATATTCACAGCTTCAAGAGTTTACAACCTTAGAGAAGCAGTTATATATTGAAGATCATTCTTTTGAGATTAAAGAAAAACTTGCAAAGTTCTCAATGTTAGAAAAGCAGATGGAAAATATAGTATCTGATAAGGAAAATTTTGAACATATAGCATCTGAACTTCGTAAAAAATTAACTGCTGCTGAATCGCGTTACATTTCGACAGAAGATAAATTGAATGCGCAAGCAGCAGAGCTACAAAGGATACCAGATCTAGAAAAGAAGATTGCACAATTGTCCGCACAAGAAATAGAGATTCAAAACGTTCCAGAACTACAAAAACAGATAGCTCTTCTTACAGCTGAAAAAGACGGGTACGAACACGTCGCTTCCGAATTACGAAAAAAGCTTAATGAAGCTGAACAACGCAATATTACATTAGAAGACAAATTAGCAGTACAGAATGTAAAATTAGAAAAATCACTTGAACAACCTTCATCGCAAAATGAGAATATGCAGCAAATAGAACTGGAAAATCGAATTACCACTATCGCATTCCAAAATAATGAATTGCAACATAAAATAACGGAGCTTCAAAATAAAAGAAGAATTAAAGAAGAAGAATTAATAGAAACGGAGTTATGCAAGAACTTGCTGAAAGATAAACTGGATGAGCAGCAGCAAACTTTACAAAATTTTCAAGATCAAGAAGAACGCATCAATAGTCTTATGTCTGAAAAAAATGTATTTGAACATACCATTTGTGAAATGCAAAATAAGTTGCAGGAAGTGGAAGAAGTCAATATGTCAATGCGGGATAAACTAAATGAGCAACAAATGGAAATTCAGAAATTTCAAAATCAAGAGAAGCAGATTGAACAACTTGTTTCCGAGAATAATAAATTTAAACTTACCATTAGCGAACTGCAAGAGCAATTAATAGAAGCAGAAATAAGAAATAATACAATGAAAGATAATGAACATCAACAAGATGCGGATAAACTACACTTAGAAAAACAAATTCAGGATGTTGTAGAGGAAAAAATGGAATCTGAACGAATCAGTGGCGAACTAAGAGATAAATTGAAAGATATAGAATTAATGAATAGTTCAATGAAAAATCAACAAGAATTATATATACAAAAGACAAACAATTTAGAGAAACAGGTTGAAGATTTTGTAATTGAAAAAAATGAATTTGAAGGAATAGTTGCTGAATTGAAAGAAAAATTGAAAGAAGCGGAATTAACAAACAGTTTATTGAAGAACAAATTAAATGAATATGAGACAAACGTGTGCGAAACTGATAGTCTAGATAAAAAATATATTATTTCCGAAATGCAAGAAAAATTCAAAGAAGCAGAATTATATAACAACACAATGATGGAGGAATTAAATATACAACGGGTGGAAGCACAAAAAACCATTGATGAGCAAAGAAAATGTATCGAGGATTTTACAATCGACAAAAATGAGTTAAAAGATACAATTTATGAGCTGCAAGAAAAATCAAAGAGAGTGGAATTACATAATGAATTAATGAAGAATAGAATAGACGAGCAAGAATTGCAGTTACAAAGAACTCATGATCTGGAGAAGGAGATTGAAAATCTTACATTGAAAACAAAAGAGTTTGAATCTATGGTTCACGAGTTGCAGGAAAAACTAATTCATGCTGAGCGTTGTATTTTAACGAAAGATGAATTGGATAAACAATATTTGCAAAAAATTCAAGAACTAGAAGAACAGGTCGCAAGATTGACATCTGAAAGAGATGAATATGAAAAAGTCTCTATGAAACTGCATAGACAATCGAGTGGAAAAGAATCAACGTCTGATCAGAGTAACGATAATGAAATTAATTATTTAAAAAGTCGCATAAATGACTTACAGGGTATCGTCCAAGATATACAAAAAGAGAATGCATATTTGAAAGAACAAGCATCATCGAGATCGGTATTGGATCACAAGTGTGACTTGAGCAACGGTGATTCTTCAAAAGTTATAGAGGATTTGTCGACTACGAGGATGTCCTTAGATAGTACTAAAGATGATAGTACTAAATTATATGCAGATTTCGTTTCGAAAACTCAAGTTTTAGAAATAACACATTTTGTGCAAAGTTTGAAGACAGATATAGAAAACTTACAGCAAACTATTTATCAGTTAACAACGGAGAACAGTGATTTGGCGAATAAATTGTCAGCGGAGAAGGAATGTGCCGAAAAATCAACTGCTGATTTTCAACAGACGATTGACGATCTTTATGCGCGAAACTCGAAGATAGTGGATGAAAAACTCGAATTAAAGAATAATTTGACAATTCTCAACGAACAGATGGAAACCTTACGCTCGAGGATGCCTGAAGTGAACTTAAACGAAGAGGAGATAAGTCTCAAGTACGAAGAACAAATCAGCACACTGACAGCAAGAAACACAGAATTATTATCCAACGTCACAGATGCAATGAAAGAACTTGAAATGTTAAAAGAGAGTAAAGCACTCTTGTACGAACATGATTGTATGCATAAGGATAAATTAACTGATCTTACGGAGAAACATAAATCTTTGACAATTGAGAACGATAAACTTTCCACTGAGCTAATGGATAAAATCGAAGAGAATGATGGATTAAAAGAAGAATGTGATATTTTAAAAAATAAACTAGAATTATTATTGAAACATGAAGAAGACAGTAATGATGATACGGAACAATTGAGAATGGAGAATACTTTGTTGAAAACCGAACAAGTAGAGCTAAAAGTTAATATAAAAATTTTAACTGAAGAGAACTCGAAGATATCTAATCAATTAGTAGAGACTATAGATGATTTGGATAATGTGCGAAAAGTTAATTCTTGCAATAATACCTTTCAATTATCGACGTTATTTAATAACACTTTAACGATGAGCGATACAATAGACAAATCTATAAAAGATGACAATGTCGAAGCAACAATCTCACATCTGCAAGAGGAAGTTAATCGTCTTACGCTTCTCAATAGAAAGCTCAGCGATCTGAAATTAGGCCCTTGTACTCAGTGTGCTTATCTGCAGGAAATGACTAAAAGTGGAAGAGAGCTGAAAGTCCAAGTGAAGACTCTCACTCACAAATTAGAGGATTTGCAAAGAAAGTTCAACCGTGAGGTTGCAAAGAGCGATCCGCTTATTTTAAAAGCTAAGGAGGACGTAAATATAAGCGTGTGTAATTCATCTCTTAATGCCAGTTTTCTGGAAAATATGAACGTTAGTTATGTCGAAGAAAGACTTCAATCTTTAAATAACGAATTACAAAGTTTGAAGGAGGATCACGATAAATTATCGGATTTGTACAAAGAAAAATGTGATGAAGTCGAAGAATTACAAAATAGCAGTGTTACGAATTTGTCGCCGAATAAAGTTCATAATGTAAATACTAGCGTTAAGAAATCTCCAAGCAGAACTTCATCGAGACTAGAAAATATTGTAAAAATGATGAACGATTTGCAAAATGTCTTTGATAAATTAAAGGAAGACAATGTAAAAATCAAAATAGATCTTGGCAAATTTACTAATGAAAAGGACTCTCTACTGGATGAAATTAAATCGTTGAGAATTGCTAATGAACAGTTACTGCAAAAATTGTCGGAAAGTGAACTGTTGTATTTGGAAAAAACAGATATCCTTGAAAATGAGATAAAGGATATGACCAAAAAATTACAAGAGTTTTCTGTGAGATATAAAGAAATTGAGCATGAAAAGCTCGTTGTTGAAACTGAAGCGGAATTCCTGAAAACAGATAAAGCGGTGAAAGAACAAACAGTAAACGAATTACGCCAAAGCCTCTCCTGTTTACAACACGAGTTAGATTTGACAAAGAGAGAGAAAGAACAGTTTAACCTTTTGGAGCAAGAGTATGAGAAGAAACTGGAATCGTTAAGATCAATGAATGAGGAATTGACTAATTCCAAAGCAACTATTTCACAAGAATTCGCTAATTATTCTAAGGAATCGGAAAATAGATTTACAGAACTAAACGAAAAGATAAACAAGTGCACTTCCGAGAACGATTATTTAAAACAGGAATTGATTAAGCTGCGCGACATAGAAAATAAGTTTGAGACGATGAGAAACGAGTACCAATCCAAATCTCAGCTAGATAAAACGTTAGTCGATGATAACAAGAAGCTTAAGGATGTATTAAACAACATTTCCAAGAATATCATTAAAGAGATCAAGTCTCTCAAGCCGAAAGTTGGCGCTGAGGAGTTCCTGGATAAATCGGTGGACGAGCTGTTTCGGATATTTTTACAAACAATCTTAGTGAAAGAGAAGGAGATAATGAAGAGTATGCAAGATAACTTTAATAAGGAGAAACAAAAACTCGAGGATGACAAACGGCAGAGCGTGGACGCGGAGAAACGTACGACATTGTGGGCGAAAGAATTGGAGAGCGAGATAGAGAAGCTTCAAGCAGAGTTGTCCCAACGAGAAGCTACGTCTGACAGATTGCAAAAAGAAGTTTGGCGTTTGGAGCAGCTTTTACAAGAAAATAACCGCGAACGAGATACGTTGAGGGAAAAGATTAGCCTGCTCGAGATGGATTTCAATAATATACAAATTGAGTATAATAAGTATTCCAAGTTGGACACGGTGAATGAAGAAGCCATCAATATCGCTCAAAAACGGGAGAGACAGGCGCAAGAAGCGATCAGGAATAAGGAAGCCGAATTTCAGATGAAGCTGAAATCGGAGAAGGAGGCGTATAACAAACGGATAGAAGATCTCGCGTGTACGATAGAATCGTTTAAAACGAAAAATATGGAATTGACGGGCAACATCGAAGGCCTCGAGGCTAATCAGGAGCAATTGAAGAACATTATCGATTTGAAGAACAACGAATTAATGAAAAATAATCAAATTATGCAGAAAATGCAGATTGAATTGGAACAGCTCACCGAGGCTTACAACGATCTGAATTGCGAATTGGAAAAGAAAAACTTGCGTGTCGAGGAAATTACGGAAATTTTGAAAACTAAGTGCGACGATCTAACGGAATATAAAGCTAATCTGGAGAAGATTATGTCGGAGAATACGTTCCTGAAACAACAAATTGGCGAACGGAAAGCCAGTATAGAGCAATACAAAATGGAGATAGAGACACTGAAGATTGAAAACAAAAAAGAGATTGACGAGATTAAAGATGAACTAAATTTCGAGGAATTAAAGAGTATCGAATTGAACAAACAAATAGAAGAATTAAATAATAAGAACGCTGCTTTGATGGAAGAAATAAATATCTTGAGGGATGATTACGCGACGATGCAACATAAGTGCGTTTCATTAGAGAAAAGAATCAGAAATAGTACGAGTAGGATTCAAGCGGAGGAACAAATGGAAGAATTGAAGGACTTGAATAGATCTCTGCGAAATAATTTGGACGGTGCTAGTAATCGGATAACAGAGTTGCAAGATGCCAAAGCTGAATTGACGAAGCAATTGATTACTTTAAACAGTCAGTACGATGCTGCGTGTAAGGATAATCAAGAATTAAAGGAGATGTTGTCGTCGTATAGGTCCAAGTGTAACGACACGCACACAATTTACGAAAGGTACGACGCTTTGCTGCAGGAGAAGAACAGAATTGCTTTAGAATTGGAAGCGATAAAAGTTGAATTGGATCAAAAGAACAGAGATATCGAGAATTACATTAGCGAGGTCAAAGAATTGAAGGAAAAGAATGCGGAGCTTGACCAAGAATCGAACGAGTTGGCCGAAGTTATTCGTCAGCACGATGCTGAGAATGCTAAGCTTGAAGATCAGCTTTGGACATGTCGCATCGAAAATGACAAGTTACAAGACGAGATCAAAGCTCTCGAGAATCAAATTCAGGACCCTCGTAGAACAGACGTATTCTCCGAGGGAGCTAAATCTCGCAATGATGATTGTAGTTGTACGGCGTTGAAAAATAAAATACGTGAATTGCAAATGGAAATTGTATCGAGGAACGGAAAGATCGCGACACTGGAGCTGCAAATACGGAGCGGAAGTTTCCCTTATCAGGCCAAGTGTAAAGAATTGCAGGAACATCTATCGGCATACAAAAATAAGGTACTTTAATGTATTTCAATAATTATTGCTTTGATTATATTATAAATTATAGATTCGATTGTGTAATTTGTTTTACAAACCTCTTACTTTTTTTCACAGAATAGTGAACTTAAAGCGGAAATTAAACGACTTCAGATCGCCATGCTGCGTACAAGTGCAAAAGAATGCGATCTCTGCAAACAGAGACTTCTAAATAGGAGAGATCAGACATGTCAGACAAAACCAAATAATGTACTACGATTTTACGGTACAACCAGTGGTATAATCGAAGTAAGTATACATCGCTGTCTTAGAGAGCTAAAACAATCGACATCACAGACAACATGTTTGTGAATATCAGGAAATGAACAACAGAAATATATACGTAATTGTAGAATGTTTTTGATTTCATTTCGTTGTTCAAGTTCTGTTGGCTATAAATGTTGTTATAACTTGTTTATATTGTTTTATATAATAATATAATTTTTTATGCAGGATGAAATAAGAATAACGAAATTGGAAAAGGAAAAACAGTTCATGAAGGATGTGTGTCGATCTCGATCGAAAACCATAAAGGAGCTTGAAAAACAAATAGAGGAGTACGAAAAATTGCACTCCAAAGACCCATGATAACGAGAATTCATAACTTGCCATATATTGTATTTGACCAAATCTTACCCTTATCGAAATAGTATTATTATAATGTACTTGAAATAGCATATTATGAAGTTTATCCGTATTGTTTTATCGTACGCGCGCGTAATAAAACAATAATTGAAACTTAAAGTTTGTAATGTAAGATAGAGTTTATAAAAGCGCGTAGAACGTAAATGTAAATATTACATCGTTAATGTTAAGCTAGAACAATATGATATATTTTTGTAATACAGATACGAATTCGATTAATTTTATACTTTATATGACAATATAACATTTTAACTTTTGACAATATAACACTATATTTTTTACCAACTTTACATTTTCGAAGATAGTATGATGTCTGTGATATAAAATAATTAAGTTTAACTTAAGACATAGAATGTATGAAAGGATGTATGAGAGAGTCTTGACTACCTGTTATATATACACACATAATTTGGAAAGTAGTAATAATATGGTATTATCAAATATTATTACAATTTAAAAATATTTAATTTTAATCTAGGACTTGTCAAGTTTTGCTTTCTTCGACTTGTATCTCATGTGCTTATGTGGTCTCTTTGTACCAATTTTTGTTTGAAATAGATCTGAAATAGAATTAATTTTGTTATATCGCAATTGAGTTAAATATTCTAAACAATTATCTACAAGATATTAGCATTCAATATATATATTTACCTTTATCAGGTTCTTCTCCTACTTCTTCACGATAATACTGTGCATCATCGTCTTCTTCCAATTTACTCTTTTCAGCAGATTCCTTTGCGATTTTTTGTAATAGCATGTCGCTTTCCTTTTTCTTTTGAATTCCCTTAAGCGATTTCTCTTTGTGGTCTTGCTTTTGTATTTCCTTTTTCCTTTTATTCTCCTCTTGTATTCTCTTTCTTTTTTCTTTCAATTTCTTCTTCGCTTCCCTCTTTTTCTCTATTGCAAGTTTCTCTTCTTCCGTTTTGTGTACAAATTCATGGAAAAGTATTTCACCATCGAGAAGTCCATTTTCCACTTTGATTAACTAAAATAGATTTAGAAAAAGAGTTAACGTTCAAAAGAGCATAGGATAAATATCTATACAAGTTTATTGTAATATTAGCTTTGATTAATTCTCTACCTGTAGCGTTATTCTTGGTCCCAATTCGTACAATCGAATCGCGCTCTTAGAATTGGCATGATTCCCCCTTGAAGATAATGTTTGCGGTAACGTAACATGACTAGTTTCATCATCTTCTGCTTCACTTTCAGATGCGATCGGTTTCGTCAAAAATTCCGAGATATCTTGACATTTAGATAAATTCGGTATTTTTGCTTGCACTAATTTTTTAACACCTCTTGATAAACCTGTAGGTACAACCTTGATCGCGTAATGTCTAAAGTCAATCGTTTTCGATGTCATATTGTAATTTAAACATATACAACGACGAATCGTGCTCAAATTAATCTGTAAAAATATTTGTAAAAATATCACTCAACTAATTGTTTTCTCGACTAGTTATGTTTTACAAAACTTACAGTGGTTAAGTTTATGGTTGGAAACATGTTTTGGAATGTAGAGGCTACAAGTTTCAATTGCATGCCTTCGCCGCTAAAATTATTTAAAATCACCAGTGGAGCATTTTTGAAGGCTTCCTCGTATACCATTTGTTTTTTTAATATAGATACTACATCTCGCGCCAGGGAAAAACTGTGTATTTTAAAAGTAAGGGTAGGTCCTCTGGGCAATCTGTAACAATAATTAATAACTATTATTTCGAATAATCATAACTCTAAAGAATTATCGATAAAATTTATTAAAAAATGACTATAATACCTGCAAAGTTTGAGGTACATTCCTAGCTCCGTCTTTGTAAATATACATATGTGACTAACATGAAGAACACCCGCAACGGAGACAAAATCTTTAATGGTATTTTTCTTTCGAATTTTTAAGGCTGAAGCTGTAAAAGGTTCCATAACTCTGCGAAAATCTTTAGTAAGCTCGACAATGTGTTCTCCTGGCAAGCCACGATGAAATACAAAGGAATGAGGCGCTTGCACTAACTCTTCCTTTTCCCCCACGTTTATTTGCTTATTTCGCTTAACGCATCGACCCTATATAAAAATCATGTGTTAATAAAGAAAATTCCAAATTATCCTTAATACATTAATACATTATTTTTTAAATGTATGTAGTAATTGTTAGATGTGTAACCTAACATCTAACCTACACAAATGTTCAATAACGTTTACATTCATGTTTTTTTATTGAACATTATTAAGTTATAAATTTATATTAATTATAATTGTGTTTGGCAAATAACAAAAAAATACCTTCTGTTTACGACCCATTTCTTCTTCTTCTTTTTCTTTTGATTAAAAAGTGTCACTTGAAGTGTCCAACTTGAAGAAGCTGCGCAGCACAGTAGGTCAAATTAGGTTAGATTTATCTTTTAGCACGTGGTTGAAAATCGATAATTCAGTTGAAAAAATGAAATTTTACGATGAAAATTAAAATTAAAGAAGCAATAATACAATTCCTTATGTGACTAAATATAACGTGTTTTTAACTTTACTCTCTCGATTACTTTCTCTCTTGCATACATTTTTCGTAAATGACTATACATGTATTTTAAATGTTCGCGCCAATTTTATTTCGCGCCACTTCTTACCATCATAGGGTGCGTTCGAAAATCCTAACCGTTAAAGTCACTAGTCTAGTGACTTTCCTATCCGTAGGGTAAAGTAGAATTCGATTGACCAATCAGAACAAAAGCAGCAAAGGTTTCTCGGAGTTTGTGTGAGTGTTACTTCTTTCACATCATACTCTTCTAATATCGAAAAACTGCTGGCTTCTGAAATTTAAATATTCGCTTTCGCAATTTACTTCAGTCTATGTTCAGTCTCTCTTGCCGAGATATATTCTGCTGATAACTTTGACGAGATTTTTCAAGAATATATTATATCGAAAGGAGCAAAACACATCTTATTATGATATTGAATCTGTAAGTCTAATACACATATATATAAGAAACGCAATAATATAACATCTTTTATGCATGTGACATGTGTATCATGTACATACTTTAGATACAAAAGTTTAACAGAGTGGCATATTCTAAAACATTACAAAAATACTTATTTAAATCTTTATATAATATTTTATAATAATTTCTCATACATTTATCGCTCTGAACTAGAGGTTTTGTTATCTACCGAAAGTATTATCCACCAGAGAAATCCTATTATTATTACTTTATCATTCTTATTTTTATATTGATGTGGAAAAACGCAGTCTTTTAGTACAACACACGGTTTACGCACATAAATACAGTAAAAATAAAAAAGATGAAATAATTTTATATAATAAAACATATTTTTAATATGACGATGAATTAGCAAACGTCTGTAACTGTATAAGTATATACTTTCGTATAAAAGAACTACAAGCGCTATAGAATATAACTACTAATTAACTTCACAATTATATAGCGAGCTAATAAAAAAGAAGTTAATCTTAAACTTTGAGGGCCGGGGATTAAGCGTGGCCGCAACAATAAATCACGATAACACGTGACTTCCCTTCTCACTGGTATTATGAATACCACGCGTGGAACGGCTGGGAGGAGAGGGGCGGGGGAGGGATGAGGCGGGGGTGGGAGGGGGTGCAGGGGGGGGGCGAATATGCACGCAATGTACTTCATTGTCTCGAAGCGCGGGAATCTTCAGCGCGGCTCGTTAAGCAAAGCGAACTCCTCTCACGGTGCAAAGTTCACGGCTGCTTCACGGGGATCCTTATCTATCTAACGCGTGTCTGCATGGGCCCTCGCACGATTTTTATCACGATAATATTATACCCCCTTACGACTGCGAACGAGTCATAAATCTGTATATTCGCATCCCGCATATATTCAGTATTAAATATATAGCGCTATTTGACTTCGAGAGTTTAATTGTCTCACCATGAAAAGGTCTCGTTCGCGATTTATCGTAGCGGAAAAATTAGTAGAATTGTTTTAAATACGCGCATCTAATTAAATATCGTCAGTTGCGTGTGATAGATGAACACATTTATGCGCAGAACAGAAGTTCCCCCCCGAATATAAAGACGACTATTAAAAATTAAAACATGTGACTTAACGCGCCAAAGAACATTCGCGTTCGTTTAATAAAATGAAAATTAATTAGCTCTTGTTAGACGAAGAATAAATCTCACGCTTCGATATCAAGTGTTGAAATTTTATAAATGCATTTTATTAATTGCTTCTGGAATTAACATTCCCCCCCCCCCCGCCCGCCCCTTAAGAAACGCGCGTAACTGTTTATTCGCCCAATTGAGATCCGCGCGCAACCTTTTTACGCCGCGTTGTTTACAATTTTTCCGCAAAGATGGAACGCGAAGATAACAAGCGCGTCTCGTTCCATTTCGTATAAATTCCTTCGCCGTTGCGATTCTCGCAAAATCTCGCGGGTTAGAATAGAACTCGTATCGAGGATCCAGTCATCAATCATCACGATACGCGTCCGCTCGCTCGCGTTTAATGGCGACGACAGATGGCGCCAGCAATCGCGCGCGCGATCAAACCGCACAATCCGCGATTCGACAATTCACGCGTGCCGAAAGGAAATTATAAACGCGCGCGCGGCAGCAGCCCGGAAGTAGCGAGACGACAAAAGCGCCGCTCTCATGTGGATGATGATCCCCTCGTACATACGTCTGTCGGACGGTTCCGTTTTTTCGCGGTTGGCTGCGTCTGGTTACGCTTCCAGTTCCCCCCCCCCCCCCCTTGATTCCCGATTGCCGACGTCGCGAATCGACGGCAATGACGACGTCGACAACGACGACGACGACGATGGACACGAATAATAGCCGCGAGACGATGCGCGAATAAAACGCTGGTGTGTCGAGGTAACGTTTGCCATATGCCGGCCTGCTAGAAACCGGCTGTGATTTTTGCCGGTCAAACGATGGTTGGCGCGCGTTTATCCCTGTCGCGGTACTTCGAGTGCCGCGTTCAATGGATTTGTCCATTAAATTCAATCGAAAACATGGGAAAAAACGATATCGCGCCAACTTTTTCTAAATTGCGGATGAAACATCACGAGAGAATTGACTCCTACACTTATCAGATTATATACGTACAATAATATATGTATTATATATATATATATATATATATATATATATATATATATGTATATATAATATAATATAATAATGTAACATTAATGAAACGCATATTTGGATACTCTCCTGTATAAAATATTTTAAATCATATTACACGAAAAATGCAATATACGAAAATATATTTTTAAACAAGACATACTATATATATATATAAAATTAACATATATTTAATATAAATAAAAAAAAGTCATCTCTTTTCAACGGAATACATTAGCGTACTCGATGCATTTGATCAGCTTGGAATAAATTTGTTTCTAAATTTACGTATATATGTATGTATATCAAAAGCAAAGAGTTGTCGTTCTCCGTCGAGGTGATTAATTGTCAGGATACACGTCGAGGAAGAACGTCGTCAGCGGAGCGCGGAACGTTTCTTGAACCGCGCGACTCTCCGTCGCCGTCGCCGTCGCCGTCGCCGTCGCCGTCGCCGTCGCCGTCGCCGTCGCCGTCGCCGCCGCGAGGGGTCCCGGTTTTTCTCCGCCGCGCTCCGTTGACGCCGCTCCATCGGAGCGGTCGCCACGCTCGGCGGTGGAACGCTTACCAGCAGCAGCGAGAGGAGATCAGCGCGAAGCAAAAACGCAACCTTCGTGCTTTTAAAGCGAGACGAGAGGCATGCCACGGTGACGACCATCGTCGCGGGGGGGGGGGGGAGGGAGGGGGGCAGGCGCACCGTTGCACCTGCATCTCCTTGTTGCGCTCCTCCTGCTGGCACTCCTACCTTACTGATCCCTTACCGCGGGATACCGAGAATACCCGCGAGCGCGTAACGCAGCGACGAGGAGCGAGGCTCCGCTTTGCCTTCTTCCATCTTTCGAGAGATATTTTTTCTTTTTTTTTTTTTTTCTTCATACATTACAGAATTATCGCGCGCGATATGTAGCAGTTATGTATATTCTAAAATTGAAGGATTTTATTTCATATTTTTCATTTTGCACGTTATCGGTATAGGATATACATTACTTGAATATGATGCTGTAGAATATCTCGGATACGCGGATGTTTTGTCAATCTTTTATAAGTTGTACATTTCAAATAGAGAATTCAGGATAGAATTCTATATTAATAATATCGTAGGCAACAGATTAGCAAACTAAATAAAGACTCTGTCACTTTCATTACAACATAGTATAAATAATATAAAAAAACATATCAAGTGTAGAGAAAAAATATATCACAAAAATTATATATATATATATATATATAGTTATACAACTAAATGTATATAAATAAAAAAACTCAAGTCAATATAATTAAAATATGAAAATACAGGCAGGAATTACCTTCTTATACAAAACGTAGGATAAAAAAATATAAAAAAGAAACTGAAAACAAGTCGTACGATTGAAAATAAAGTTACCGAAAAATTTATAAAAAAGAATACCGTCCAATACATAGTAAAAACATTATATACCGTCCAACGTCTGTGCACGTATTGTCATATAAAGTTAAACTATTTGATACTTTGTTCAAGACATGTTTTCAGTGCACGAGGAGCACGTAGAGCACGTAGAGCAAGCGTCGGAGCTGGTGCTCCAGCACGTAGCAGAGCTGTTCGTACCGGACCGTGACGACGGACTGGAACTTGGATCGCTCAGTAACGGTTGATGCAAGTTCTTCTCTATGTCGCGCCACTCGGACTCGAACGACAGCGTCGTTTTCGCGTCCCGCGACGGCGGCTCACTTACGTCGCTATCGCTCTCGCTCAACGTCGACGACTTCACTCCCACTTCCGCCAGCACCTGATCAGGCGTAGGCAGATCGTAATTGATGGTCTTCACGCCGTACATGTCGCAAATGATTTTCCTCTGTCCCCGATCGACGGGATTACAGACGCGAGTTCTCCGCGGCTTGATCAATTGATCCTCGAAACTGATCCTCTTCAGGCGAGGAACACCGTATACGACGTACGGCGCGATCTCGGAATGAGACAGCGTGGTCGCGGAAGAAACCTCGTCATCGTCCAACGTCGTGGGATTGAATATACGATCTATCCCTTCGACGTTTATCTCGTCCTCTCCCACGAAAAATTCGGTCTCGAGAAAATTCGTGGCGCAAAACGTCGAGCATCCCGTTTTCGAATCACTCCTCTCGTCTCCGATATCTTCGTCGACGTTGTTGTTGTTCCCGTCGATTTCTTCTTTTTCATTGTAGTGACACTCGCTCGCGTCCAGCGGGTCGACCGGTGACCTGCACGAGTCATCGTCGGAGATCAGGTCCACCTGAGGTGTGTAATAACATCGCGCGATGACATCCGGAGCTACCGTCGACGATTTATCGCTATTGCGCTTCGCAGCCGACTCGTTCTCGTTGTCCGACACTGACAACAATTCTATATCGTTCGTTGTCGACACGTCATCTACATGACACACCTGTGGAAAAAAAAATTTCTTTTAAATCGCGTGAATCGCGCGACGGCACTTTTTTGTCATTAATATTTCTCTCGCTAATTTTCTTTCACTTTTATAGGAAATTATGTCTATTTGATAATTTATATATATTCTTTATTATGAATCCTTGTGTAATCTTTGCAATTCTTATAAATTATTACGCACATTTATTTTATAGCAAATGCTGCGCGCGATTGTGTCATTTTAATTAAATATTTAAATGATCAAATTTTTGAAATATAAAAATGTAATTACTTGTATAAAATTAAGAATACGATACATCCGGTCGATACATCGGATTGCTTTTTAATATAATTTAATCCGTGGTATCTCATCGAGGGAGATCTACCGCATATATTATTTATATATGTAAATATTAAAGAAGGCAAAATCGCACCTGGAGCGCGCAGACTTGCTCTGTCGCGATTAATTAATTTTAAATTAAGAACAAAGACAGAGATAGCTCAATCTCGATAAAGAAATACGGAGATGCATATATTGTTTTTTTTTTTTTTTTTTTTTTTTTTTATTTAATATATTTAATATATCAGATGTTCTATAACTACGGCAAGTGTAAAAAAGAAACATAGAGATCTATTGTTTATTTTTGTTTTTTTTTTCAGGCACTGAGAATCGTGCACCGGAAGCTCACCCTTTGAATGGAGACGAATGGGATGTCGGTGTGGCGCGAGATAGGCCTGTACCACGTATTACAGCCGCTGTGCGTATTGTGAAAGTATACGCGATCGGGATAGCTCCTGGATCGACACTGGATCCAACCGTGATAGTCGACGAAGTCGCCGAAATCGTGCACGAGACTCGACGTGTCGTCGTGAATGTCGTGATTGTCATTGATTCTTTGCTTCGGCGGCCAAGCTACGTCCTCGTCCCCGCTGTTGGGATCGGTCATGTCGGAATACATTACGAAATAATAATGCTATCTCCGGCACTGTGCGAGTCGCGGCATTGACGAGAATCGAGAATAATGCGAACACAACACACACACACACACACACACACACACACACACACACACACACACACACACGTGATGCACGCAGCATCACACCGATACATCGGTAATCGACATCTAGCGGTACCGTACGTTACTGATTACGGAGCCGCGCGATGCGCGTTAAAGGACTCGCGCGTACATCCTAATATAGAGGGCAACCTAATTCAGCTGGACAGCCTAAAACAGCTTCGCACTTCAAGTCGATCTCGCGTTCGCGCGCGATAACGCGAGCGTAATTTGCGGCGTAATTTTACTCGTGCGTTTTACGCGAACGTAGTGGCGACCGACGACGGAATTAAGGCGATCCTTTCTTCGAGACGAGAAGAGGATCACTCCTGTGAATTCGAGGTAAGAAAAGTCCTATAGTTTTATATATAAACAGCTGGAATTGTAGGTTAACGCATTGCGGGAAACGAGAATGACCGTTTTAGGTTAGTTTGAACCAGCGTACGAAAATGTTAAAATGTTTTTCGTATAAGGCTTCGTTTTTCGAGACAAGCTTCGAGAGTACTTCGTGTGAAAAGACATTAAAGCAAATAACTGAAATTGATAGCCGTGCTGTTTTAGAATCAAATTACAATTAGCGTCATTGAAAGTTACGAAGGCTTAAGCGAAACGATGTTGCTAATTTTTCATTCTCTTCGTAAAACGAAGTCTGGCACATGTGGAAGGTATATTTTGCATTCTCTCGACTTAGAATTTTTTACGCAGGATATTGTTCCCCTTTTCTGGTTGCCTAAATTCATTAGGCTGCTCGCACTAGTCTGTCTCGCGTTTTCAAATGCTCGGGATTTGTAAAAGACGAGATTACAAAAGAGGTCAGGAGGTCTTGCTGACCAAGAAGACGGACGTCTGAGTTTTTTTTTTTTTTTTTCATCCATCTTTTTTCCGGAAGGAACGTCGGTAGAATGCGTAATGCAATACGGTCGGCGGCGCATCCCGATGCACGCACGGCTTATTATTCGCGACCGTGTGTGTGCATAGTTTATTATTCGCGACGTATCTCGAGAGAACGCTCGGTGATCCCGCTAAAAAAATCTGGTTCTTGTTCTATATCCTTTTTTTTCTCAATAGCCGCTTTTCTCTGAAATTCTTTATCTTCGATCGGTTTAGAATATGCAATGAATACGCAACAGCTGTTGTGTGGTCATTTGACGCGCGCGGTGCTTTTTTCTGTATATTTATCAATTTTTTATCCGTGATAACTTTTCTTTTGCTAATTTTCCATTTAACCTATTTATTTGTGCATATTTATATGTATACTTATATAAGTTTTTATGTATGTATTATTTATTTTATATAATTAAAAAAATTAATTTCTCTTGCTTAGAATTTATTCGTTCCGTGAAATTTTCTGAAAGATATTCGAAATGTCGTAAAAACTTTGTAAGAGATTGTGTATTAAAATATGTGCAGAGAATAGAAAGACATATGTATTCTTGTTTTCTGTATATATTTTAATACATTCTCTTACAAAATTGTTATGCCATTTTAAATATAATCTTTCATAATTTATGCGGGACAAACACGAGTTCTAAGCAAAAAATAAAAAAAATTTTTAATTATATAGAAATATGATAAATAAGATATATAATATTGCTTCACAAATAAGTTTTTCAATATTCTGATCTTATTAACTGCGGTTCATTTGCGTAATGACTAAGAATTAAAATATCCGATGTTCGCCGATTAAAAGAGAGGTCTGCTCTACTAACTACGTATGTGCTTTAGAAGAAAATCCTTGGCACCTTCGCGCAAATAATCTTCGCATTGTGTTAAAGGCCGAATCGTGATTTACGGTCATGCCGGACTGCTCTATTTCTCCGCTTCATTATTAGGCATTTATATACCTATGACCTCGTCTATAGAAAGTACGGCTGGAAAAGTTTATCCAATGCTGACCTTTTCTTTCTATGACTTACTCTTGAACAAAACGCTTACCTTCTACTTCCTATCCCTCCTCTTTTGCTATTCTCTCTGTTTGTCCCCCGTTTCTTGAAAATTCATTATTGCTGCGTACAATTTTGTTTAAAAGATTTTGTTTACATGTGTAGAGAATGGATGTTTATTTAATGAAAACTTCAAAGTACTTTTAATTACATTTGATATTGAAAATTAAGAATCTTTTTTCCCTTTCAATCTATACGCGTTGTTCTTCATTCTGATCCTCGTAGAAAGAAAAATGCGAGAAAGAGAACGATGGATTTGTGCAAGATTTGAGAAAGAGCTCGCGTGCGATGTGCTGTAAAAAAAAAAAACGACGCAAAAAAAAAACCGATAGACGGTTAGGTCTAACGCGAACATCTTGTAACTCGAGAGTTTCTCGGACCTTTGATCGTAGCGCGAGGGATGTAGTTCTTTATTCGTGGATCCGTTTGTAATATCGTGCGCAAATACGGTCGTGCGGATATGAGGTTTCCTCATTCTTCTCTTCGCTCTCCTGCTCGAACGGTCATATCCGAGTTCCATCCGGCTTTTATGACCGCGGAGGATGACGGTATCTTATATATGTTAGTATCTAAAAATAGCGACTACATGATACTGCAGAGTAATATCGCAAAAATACGCGCGAGTGTGTTTAAGCGTCAAGTGTGTAGCGCATTCTCGTTAAATTAACTTCAATAAGAACGGCGCGCGCGTCTTGTAAAATAGACTCCACTTTCATATTCACGAGCTAAACGGGCCTTACTTATACCCGGGCTGCTTATTCCATTCTCCTCGAGAGTGATAAAGAGCGAGAAGTACCGGATACGATAAGAGATACCGTCTTAGTGATCCTCGAGTACGCGCGCAAAAATTCCTCTCCACATGTCGAATACTTACTTCTACATATACGCGCGCGCGCGCGTTCACGCCTGAGTTGTCTCTTCGCCACGTTGCCTGCGTTCGCGGAATCCGTCGTGAGAGGAAATGTATTAGTAAAAGGAAATGGTAAAAAGACGCCAAAGTCGGGGAATTTATAGTTTAAAAGGATCTGCGCGCACACAACACGCGCGAGAAAGAGGTCCGCGATGACGACGACGACGACGATGACGAAGGGATGGCGAGAGGAAGGGAGGAAAAATCATGTGTGCGAAGAGGCGCAAAAGGAGGAGAAGGATGATGAGGACTATCGAAGTGAGGTTCGCGCTGCTTGTGACGATGGCAATGTTGATGGTAGTGATGGTGGTGGTGGTGGTGGTGGTGGTGATGATGGTGGTGGTTTGGACCGTTAGTTGGCCCCAGCGCCAGCGGGAGCGTTGTCCGGGCACTGCGCGTTACTATTCCTCTCTCCCTCCCTCCCTCCCTCTCTCTCTCTCTCTCTCTCTCTCTCTCTCTCTCTCTCTCTCTCTCTCTCTCTCTCTTTTGCCCTCCCTCTTTTACCACCGCATTTCTCTTCTCTTACACGACGCGTCTCTCTCTCTCTCTCTCTCTCTCTCTCTCTCTTTCTCTCTCTCTTTCTATCTCTCTTTCTATCTTTCTTTTTCTCTTTCCCTGTCCCTCTCTTCTTTCTATACCTCTCGGTCAAGCCCGCATTTATTCTACCGCGGACTTCCCCGGGACGACCCTTCCGCGCCGCGTCGGTGAACCAATATGGCCGATGGGTACCTTCCTCCGTCGCATTGGTAAAAAGGCGCACCAGCCACGAGGAATCTGCGCGTTTTGCACTCCTTAATCCCCAGCCTATTCGCCGTATCCCCGTACTTGATTTTATCCGAGGAATTTCGCTCGAGGAAGACGTCCAGACTCTCCGTCTGGTTTCTTCTGATCGATTCGGACGACGCTTCGAGAAACGTTCGATCGATCATCAGTTTTCTTTTCTTCAAACGTCTTCGTATATCTATAAAATTCATAATGGAATAGCGATAAAAAAGTTTCACAAATTAAAACGCTATTTAGAGATATTTTGACATAATTTTAGTGCGTATTTCGATTTATTTTTATACATCGGTTTTTAATTTATTCCACATTATATAGGAATAGAAAGATGTAAGGATGAAATACTTTTTTCGCAGACGAGCGTGCGTTTAGGCGTCATGTTTCTATTCACATATTTTGCGCATCATTAATTATTCATACGAGAATGTAAAATACAAATTCCACGCGGTTAGATCTCTTTTTTGCCACCGCTCATAAAATAATTTGACATTGAAGACGGCATTTTTTTTTACCGTTATTTAAAATATCGGATATTTTCATGGTTCTCTTTTCAAATTTTTAGGATTTTACAATTTATATTGCGCATAAACCTAAAAAGCATTAAACGTTTAAAGCATTAAGCATTTAAGTCTTTTATCGTGAAATACTAGTAATGGCTATTTACAGTAAATAAGGAATAGTGCTGACAACGAGTGTTCACTACCTGATCATTCATATTTTTTTTTTTTTTTCAACACGACGTTTAGAAAATTGTCTTACGACCTTGTGAGAGATCACAAAATTCTACAGGCTAAAACGATTTATTTTCTTCCTTCACATCACAATACCTTATAACTTGTTGCGCAACATACGTTGCTGTATCTGTACATCTGTATATACAATATAGGTGGTACACACATGATGACATATATACACGATGAGTGTGTTATCTCACTCACACGGCGCTTAATAAGATAATCTGCTCGGATAGATTCGTTAGAATTTAGACGGGTCAATCCATATTCCTGGAATTAATTAAATTAAGATATTAATATACATCTCGCGACATGATTTAATTCTCGAGCTAGTATGTTGATTCATATAAAACCAGCAGTGGATTGAAAAATTTTCATTAAATTTCGCAATTATCTTATAATTATCTCGTGCGCCGATTTTAATTAAAACAAAAAATTCTCTTCGATATCCTAGAGTCTAGAGAGTTTGCGCAACACTGAAGATATATGTATACATCCGAGGATACTTGCGACGAAGAGAGACGAATATATGTAATTGAAGCACACGATATTCGCACTAAAACATAGTTTCACCAAACGAACGATGTAATAATGTAGTTATTGATCGAATGTTCGTTTCGAGACTGTTGACGAAACGACATTGTTAAACGAACTGAGTGCCGGGACTTGATCGCTGGGCCAGTGGGTCTCCTCGTCTGCTTCTCTCCGCAAGGATAACAGTTCACGGGTGTACCGTTCACGCTAACGTTATCCGCGCCGTTTTAACATCGTATCTCCAACTTCGTCATGATAATCGAAAGTAAGGAAGTAAATACCTGGATGGGTGAATGCGGTCGAACAAGCAAACGCGCACGAAAATTAGAGAAATTGTCAAAAGTTCACCCCAGTGCTGATCGCAACTGCTGATTTTATTAACCGAGGCTAGCTCGAGAAATAAATTGTCTCGCCGGATATATTATTATCGAATTTTTTCGATTTCATTCCAGAAATCATCATTTCGAAATCATTAATTCGTATAAAAATTTTAATAAATTTATCATATATAATAAATTTATTAAAATTATAATTGCATATCCGAGCACATATTGTATAATTATAATTGTTATAATTATTATATATATTATAATTATTTAATGTGTTAAGAAAGGAATGTGTGTGAAATTGAGCTTTTTATATAAAAGATAAGGATTTAAAAAGACGATTTACTCTATCGACACACTCTTGTGCATGATATAATAATTTATTGCAGGCTTAATATTTATTATTGAGGCGCATTTACGTTTACGTATTTTCTGACTAAATCTAGAGTTGTTCTCGCGCGCACAGTTTTCCAGCTACATGTCTGCGACGATGACAAATTGTTAGGCTAGAGAAATACACACAGATCGCACAACACCACCGAAGGAATTCCTACGTTACGAACGGATACGTTAGATCGGTCGGCGGATAACGATCGTAGAAACGCGCTACGCGGAATAATTCTCCGTCGCAGTTCATTCGTGCGTTGAACCTTCGCGATGTGACCTTGTTAAAGAAACGGCTAACGGGGACACGGCGAATGCTAGATCGCGATACCGATATAACGATTCCAATTCAAATGTACGGCGCGCCCTTGACACGCGCGCAAATAGCGAATGGCGACAACTAGATCGAGCTTCGATCGCGAAATAGATAGACGGATCGTGAGATAAAACATACCTGTCACCTTGACTCTTAGCCGTGTCCGTTCGCCTGACGTACGACGAGACTGTCCTTGACCTTTCTTAAGAATGCCTTATCAACGTCAATTAAATTTTAGACGAACAATTTTGTGCAATTGTATAGCGATAAGACACAATTCTTGCATTCTCGCTACCGAAACGTCAATGAAACATTTAACCTTTTGCGGTTCGCAATTCTCCTGACAATTTCCGGTCATTATCGTCATCGGTACATCTTGACGGGGAAAATCGATTTCTCTCTCACGGTCGCCAACTTTCGTGCCCGTTTTAGATCGCTCGTGTTACGTTAGATCCAAATACGCGGCTTTGACGACCTCGTATAGCGAGAAGTCGGATCTCGCGACTCGATGGAAGGTGGTTACCCGTTAGTTGATACACAAACTCCGGCAAAAGCGCCGGGAGGCGCATCTTCTCGCGCCGACGAAAGTAGGATCGCGCTCGATTTTCACTCTCCGTGTTTTCGATTACATAAGTAGCCGCTGAACGCGAAGACGCGGCTTACGGTTTAATAAAACAGTTATGTTCGCTTACATTCAGCGCCGCTGTACTTGAAGCTCGTGTGCTCGTTGACTCCTTCTTCGGGAAGCGACGAACTTTATCTCGGTGAACGGATTAATTACAATCGAGTTCATATATCCGTGTTCGTCGGCACTACGATGTGTCTCTCATTAATTTGCGTACGTAAGACACGAAATAGCTATACGTTTACGAAGTTACAATATGGATAGCCGATTAACGAAACGTTAATTAAGGCTCGAAGAGAATTCAATTATTATATAATCGCTCCAACGAGGACAATAATTTAAAATAAGGGATGTGTTGAGAGAAAATTGCACTTGTATTTTACCGTATAACGATTCCAATGGATGGATTCGATAATCTAGGTCTAATTTTACGGGGAGATCGCGAGATCGTAACACGTAATTTGTCCCTCGCGACGGCTTCCCCGAGGGCCCAGTCGAGGTCCCTCGCTAAACGGTGGACACTTTCGCTCATCATGTCCTTGGGAAGGCTGAACTCACATCTGACGATCCGGGGGATTACCTTACCTTACCGTATGCGTAACGCGCCGTGCGACACGATACGTTCCGTTACAACGATCCTACTGACTCGATTCGCCGGCGCCGAACGAACAAGCGCAATCAGGGCGAGCAATTGCACCGACGCTAAAATCCATTCATCCATTATTATTTCATCGAATTTAACGATAGATTTATTTCCAACTCGTCTTAAATTCACATCCTTAAAAACATGAAGACGATGCGTGTTACAAAGCTGTATACAAAAATTGTTTACATTTTTTTTTTTAATGTGAAGATTTAAGACGATTTAGAAAATAAACTTTCCAATTGGTTCATAGTAATACAAGTAGATTTCTCTCTCATCTGAGTCTGCCGTTTCATTCGAATCTATTTTCATGTTTTAAATATAATGTAGCAGTTTTTAATATATTTCTAAATTTTTCACGATTTGTTTCCTCAAGAAATATCCAGAGTTTGGTATGATGTAAGAAAAATGAATATACTTGGATAAAACTATGTTAGAACACGAGCAGCAGATTTAAGTATCCGTGAGAGAGATTTTCCTTGTTTATTATTTATTTATTGAAAACATGCCGGATATTCCTGAAACTCCTTTCTCTTTGATTAATTACTCTTATCGGCATTAATATATTTGTGTATCGCGATCTTAATGCAAAATGTCCCTTTTAAGAATCTATTATTCGTCGAGAAGAACATGTCGTGGAAACAAAAAATCAGAACAATCGGCGTTGTTTCTTCTACAGGAAGAAGTAGCCTCGCCCAAGTAGACATAATGCTTGTCAATATTAAAAGATCATAGGGATTTCTTCTAAATAATCGCCGGTTTGTCGTGCAAATACTCGACGCATACACACACACACATACACATACACGCTTGTCCTATCCGTCTAACGGTATTCGGATTGTAACATTCGGCGATTAGCTAACAACTCTGATTGTGCAATGACAGTTACGCAACGCGGCAATATGATAAAAGTGTTACGGCTGTGGAATAAATGCCTCACGTCCCATCCTCCTCCGTCGTAATTCCTTTTTCGGTCCTTCTTCGTCGTGTCGTCTCTCTCTCTCTCTCTCTCTCTCTCTCTCTTTCTCTCTTGCCGTCGGAGCGAACCGAGAGCGCGAAACGGAAAGAGACGGATTACTCTCGAACTCTCACCCACAGCCTTGACCCACTGAACCCAGACGAATTCTCGATCTCACCGAATCTTTTTCCTTCGCACAAGACAACGGATCGCGAATAAAAGTTTCGACCACAAAGTTTGGGGTGGATTTTTGGAAACTCTCTTTGAAGATAAATCAGTGTTGTGCTCGAAGAGAGTAATTCGTAAATCGCTATTTATAAAAAACTCATAATTTGACAATTCTCTCATTTAAACGCACACACTTTGCATTTTATTTTTACATATATTACATATATATAACGAACGGCTTGTCATTTGATTCGATTCATTTGCATCTCTTGGCCAGGTATCGCCAGACAGACGACGATAAGCTGCGAGACTCGGTGAAAATTGTATTACCGATATTATCTAACGATGGAAAGTAGCGCAAGGCCGCTTTCTTCTTACTCAACCGACTATTACAACTGAACACTGTAACACGCCGGCAGGCTCTTTCTCTTTTCGAACCGTCGCGCTGTCCGCGGAAGCGAGAAATTAATGCGGTCGTCGAAGAATCGTTCCTCACGAGGAGAAGAAACGCATGGAAAAGTGGATTTTTACTCTCGAACGCCTTTTTCAAGCTACGAATCAATTTTTTAGGAGAGACTTCATATAATATATACAATGTATGTTGCGTATCTTTACGTAAGTCAATTGCTGAAACACACGCTAAGAAACCAGCTCGTCAATATTTTCATTTGCATTACAAATAAATCTCGTTTCATCTACATGCGACATTGAGAATGCTCAAGTTAACTTTTCCTCCTTATAACATAATCCAGAGCGTAATACTAGTATTATTACAGTACTATTGACGTTGAACCGTTGGTGCCAAAAGTATTGAAACATTAAATGGGAATCTCATAAGACAACTATACGCTTAAGAGAGATTACCGAAAAAAAATATCAGGAGTTTAATTTTATTACATACGTTATATCGCGACTTGTGTACGAATAATATTACATGTATTAATCTTGTGAGACTTGCGGATAGAAAAAGAAAAAGAAAAAAATACAACATAAATGAAGATTGAAAACGCATACATCAGGATGCGTAATGCTTGTTATTACACGTGTCTCTTCCGCGGTAACGGGATAAGGAACCAAACCGACCGGCCTACTTACGCGCGGACGTTCACGTACATTGAGCCGAGTCCGCGTCCCACGAATCGCCTCAAGATCCCAAGACGCGCATGTGAGCAGCATGACACGCGGCACGTAATCCCGACAATTTATAGCCGAAATCACCAAACAATCACCGTCGAGGTGAACTATTCGCGAGGTCAAAGCAGTTCTCTCTTATCGTTAATTAAATGAAAATATATACACATAAAGGATGTGTGAGAATTTCACAAATTATTTTATTATATTAAATTAAATTTATTTATTTCTCCTTCGTCGACGTTACGCGATATTGCGCGCCAAGAATGATAATAATAAAAGTACATGTCTAAATAATGCAAATTATTTGTGTAACTACTTATTGGATTTGTATATTTTTTTTATAAAGAAATTATGTTAAAAAATTTTCGCGCTATTTGTTTTCATCAATCAAGATTTCTACGCGCTCACAATGTACGTGGATTTTTTTGTTCCAGTTCGATAAAGAAGAATCGAGAAGATCGAGATATTCGCCGCATAATAGGAAAGAAATATGCGAAATACACTGGGAACAAGAAAATCGAGAAGATCGATCTTTCTTTCCATTTTGGCATCGAGTGCTACAAGATCGACATGCGTAGTTATTCGATCGCGAAATCGCTTCTTGAGGAATCACGCGGTGAGCATCCAGACCAGCCAACAGGTACGCGAAAGAATTTCATAATTTGCTCAACTGGCAACATAGCGGCTAACAAGAGCAAAGTTACGATGCTCGCTGGCTCGTTGAAAACCAATTTCAGCTTGTCGCGAAGCCGCAAGTTTGAAGCAAAAAAAAAAAAGCGACCATTGATTAGCTCCAATTTTATAACGCAACCGGATATAACGCCGGATTCCACGAACGATTTATATCTTTCGATTCTTTTTTTGCACGCGATTCGATCAGAAAATACTTTGTATTTTTCACTATAGTAATCGAGATTAATTTTATCTCCTGCAGATTTGCAACTTTTTCATTATTATGCCATTCATGCGATCTTTCAAATATCGAGCAGCGAATATATTTTTTGATTACATATATAATTTAAAAAAATATATTATATATTTAATATAATATGAGTCACAGAAGTTGTTTTAAATTTTAAGCAAGCTCAAGCTTCTGTAGTTGCCAGACAAAATTGTTATTATAATTTCTCCCGATCGTGTTCTATCATATTTTTCATATATGACAGCGCATTCTCTGTCGCGGCCTCGCTCCTATTTCGGACGAAAGTTCGTCGACTTCGACATTGAATTTTGGTGCTCGGCAGGTTTTCGTTTCGTAACGCCATCACGTGATTTCACCGCATGGTTCGTAATGTTGGTCCTACATACATATACGCGCCTACGTGGGCCGACAAAACGTCTTATGTATACTCTTGGCCTCTCTCTCTCGTCTATCCAGGCATTCGAATCTCCCATTACGCCTTCGGTTTCTCCATACGCGGCGTAATCGAATGTACCTCGATTAACCTTTTTTCCTATGTAATCCACAACATGTGCCAAGAGAAAAAAATTTGTTCAACACATCTTATAAATCTTATTACATGATAATATTTGAATATTATATTATACTGCCCAAGTCATACGACGGAACAAAAGATACCCTATTCAATTATTACATTTCTTTTTTTTTTTTTAATATTAAAGAAAAATGATTCGAGTATGTGTCCAGTAGGAACCATGATTAAGGCAAAATGTCTCATCAATGTCATAGGTTGAAATCTTCAACCTTTAAAGATATGCGTCAGAGTTATGTTTAACAAAAATAAAAAAAAAATATAATATACGATGTAGAAAAATCACGTAAATTCTGACACATCATTAATGATCCTTTTAATACTTAATCTTGTATATTCGACAAATTCAACGGCACACTGAAATTAAATTCGCGACCTCGCCGCATTCGATGCCACTTCGCATCGTACGTGTATGTGTGTATGTGCGGTTCGCGATTGCTTCATACGAATCTACCAACGAAAGAGATATCGCACGGATTTCTCTCGCGCGAGCGTGCATGGTATATACGCTTCGAGACCTTCACCGTGGAGATCTTGAACCGTAGCCGGCGCGCACCGCGAGACCGGTACCAAGATGGCGGCCATGGCCGAGGAACGAACGAGCCGAACAGCCTCGGCCGGCGATTGTGTAATGGCGGCGGCTCGAGTCTCTCGCGGAGAGAGAGAGAGAGACCCACAAGAGAGGTGAATGTCCTGCGAGGCTCGTGCCCCCCTCTCGTCTCCCCCTCTGCATAGTCTCCTCTCTCCCCCTTCACTCTTTTTCTCTCGCGGACTCGTCTTTATCCTCGCTACCACGGAACGACGACGAATGCCAACCGGGGCTAGCGAAGGCTACGAAGCTCGCCGAAGCGAACAAGTGCACTACCGACTGACGCGGAACCTCATTTCGGCTAGATGTCATCGCCCTCGCGTAGGTAAACAACGTTTACCGCGGCGTTTCCCTTCCACCCTCCCTCCTCTCGCCCTCCCCCCCCCCCCTCGTACCTAATTCGGGTCCGCAGGAATGATATATTCGTGTTCTCAAACGTAAATGAGATGTCCTTTCCTCCGCGAAATGCCTTTAACGGCAATCTTTTGTGCTCTTTTCGCTATTTTTTTTTCGCGACAATACCGTCGAAATTTCGCGAAAATCTGATAACGGAGCGCAAAACCAACAACTCTTCGCGCAGAACGAGATTGACGATTAAAAAAAAAAGAAATCTCTAGACTTATTATATATTTATTTATTCCTCTTCGTATCACGAATGTGTCGGGACATTCAATTACGTCGTGATCTGTATCTTCATCTATGCAATCTCGCATCATTTGCATCATCGGTTCTTACGTTAAACTGTGATTATTTTCACCATCGATCGATGCACGCGAGAAGATACATTGATCTTTACGTTGTAGTAACTTATACTTGATCTCTACACGTGTCTGACCCGAGTAAAATCAATCACGCAATTTTTCCGCGATCGAATTTCGCGTATTTTACAAAGCAAATTACGACCATTCTCTCTTTAAACGTCTTATCGTCTTAGATTTCGTGATTGATTGTAAACGTAAATGATGTATGCAAAGCACATATACTATATATATATATATTTTTTTTTTAATAAACACGTGCAATCATTAGATTAAAATAAGTGGAGTTTTTTTGCAAACAATTTAATGACGTAGCAATGTTTAAAAAAAAAACGAGAAAAAGCCGGCGTCTGCCGAGTCACGCCGAGATACGTAATTAATGAAATTCATTCAGCGAGAAACAATGCTGGAAAAATTACCTTCGGTAAGGATGAAAAACAGCGCGTCGCACAAAATGGCGCCGCAAATGCGTTTCACGGCGTGGAATCTGATATTACCTCACCGTAGCCACGGCAGTGACAGTGGCCTTCTCTCTTCCGTTCCCCTTTTTCTCCTCTCTCTCTCTAGTATTTTTCTTCATCCGTCTATTTCTGTTGTCAAGTCCCCCTTTTCCGTTGAACGTGTCACATGTTGCCATGAGGAAATTGTACTAATTGTAAGCGCTAATTATAGTAGCTTCACGGTAGTCATTCCGAAAAAAATCTCGGGTGAAAAATCTCCAACATGCGAGCTAGAATTTTCATCGTAGTATATACATCCGTAGAACAATCGTTTTCATATAATATTTATTCACAACCACTCTTGATTCACCCTCTAAAATCATTCTGAAATCTCTCTCGTTCTATATTTGTCATTAATTAAAATCTTGGGAAAGACAAATGTCTCTTTACACAAAATAACATAGGTATTAATTATTTAGATTGTTAATTGAGGGGGGAAAAAATTGTTTTGTAATATATTTTGTAATAAATAAATAAAAATATAATATTTCTAAAAATTCTTTTCCCGAAATATTAGTATGTTTATTTTAGATAGCGAGTCAAAGCTTTATTAAGTATAGCTTAATAACCTTTTTTCTTTATCTATAACGACGACGACACACTAATAGATCTCTCTTGAGGAATGTAATAACGTGTCGTGTAGATGAGAAACGATACTCCATATCGATGTTTTCGGTATGAAAAGAATTCGAACGCTCGTCTCGACTTGGTGACTCACAAGTGTGCCATGCGTGAACCGCAAGCTCGATGAAATAATCGCCTCATCCATATTTAAAAGCGCGTATCTTGCTATGAAAATTGTGTCATATTCTTCACGCGATTACGTTGCACATCTCGCGCGATATATGTATATGTATATTCGCATTATTCTTATGGCCGGGAAATAAAACGTCTCGCGCGCAAATTTACAAGTAGAAATGTCGGACCGTGGAACGCGTGTAAAGCCACAGCCATCATTCGCGATATGTTAATCCCGTCTCGGAGAGCGACATTATGTACATTATTCATGTATCAGGTTGAACGACAAGGGGCGAAGAGTTCTGTGCATTTCCGCGATTGTACTTCCCTTCCGGTTAATCGACGACGAAATCGTTCATAGGATTTGAACAACTTACCGAGTTTGATGTTAATCAAACGACTTTGCGAAAAAAATATTTTATAAAATTCAATTTTTTCTGTCTTTAATTCGTCAAACAATTTAACCACACAAGCATTTTTTCTAATTCTTACGTATCTAAGAAAGCTTTACTGTTAGTATGCAAATCTTAATATATACATAGTTTGAAGAAAAAAAAACGAACGATTTTATCAGCAAGCAAGCACGACGTAGAAGCGAGATGAACAAGTTGATGTAATTATTGGCAAAGTTTACAACAGGCATTGAAAAAAAATATTCATAAGCTTATTAATACAGATTTGTGTGTGATGGATTATTGCATTTTTTTTCTTCCGGAATTATTTTTGATGTATTCTACATTCGAAGTTTGTTGAGGCTGATAAACATATACATATATAAATCCTAAACATATCTATATACAATAAATATCTTCGTAATTATATTTTAAATTAGATACCATGATACTAGAATACACCCAAAAAATTAAATGTAGCCGAAGACTTGATTGGTTTTTTTCATCCTTGAAGCTAAAATTCTAGAAAAGAATTATTTTTTGTTTGCAATTGTTTAAAAATCACGAATTTTGTAAGAGAGAGAGAGAGAGAAAATTTAGATAATTTAAGCATTTTATAGAATGAGGTAGGAGAGACACAGCGAGAAAAGATATCAGTTTTGACAAACTATTCTACAACTATTTACTATCGCGCAAGATGGACTCGCTGCATATCCGCGTGCATTTAATTACTTGCAGGCCATTTCTTGCCAAATATACGTACATGTATAATCCCACGAGACTCTCTCCCGTGGGACCCGCGAGGATGCGAAAACGCCGCGGCGCGGATACTCTCGAGGGAAAGAAACGGGATCAGAAGGTCACTGCTGAGCACAAGCGCGCGCGCAAAGAGTTTCCTCTTGATGTGCTCGCCTCGTTAAGGATCGCCGGAGGGTCGGATTCCCCCTCGTACCCCCTCCCCCCCCTCGTCCCTGCACTACTCCTCCCTTCCTTCCTTCTCCGAGGAGAGCCTCTGGCCCGTCGTGTTCGCGCGAATCCCGCGGGCGCGAGCGGTGCGTTCCTTCTCCTCCTCGGCATGCGGTAGGTGGGTGTGTAGGACATAGCGGACTCCTGCAGTCAAGGACACGTTCCGCTTGCCCACACAATCGCGTCTCACATTCACCGTCTCACCTCGTCCCTTCCCTTCCTGTCCCGTCCCATCGCGTTGCTCTGCCGCACTAACTCGATGCGCATACATATATGTATATGTGTGTGTGTGTGTGTGTGTGTGTGTGTGTGTGTGTGTGTGTGTGTGTGTGTGTGTGTGTGTACGCGTGTGTGAACGTCGAATTGCTCGTGCGAGAAATAAAATTTATCCTTTTATAAATACAGTCGAAGAAATATATTTGTGGAATTTTTTTTTTTTTTTTTACGAAAAGAATAAAATTGTGTCATTTTAACGAAATAGAGAAAAAAAAATGAGATTAACGTTGTCACACTTTTTTCATATATTAAAATCACATTTCCCTTCTTCAAAAGTTTAATGTCACGATCGTAAACAGATTGAGTTTAGATGCCATTGCGGTTCAAGATTTTGTCAAAGCAAATTTCCTCTTGTCTTACATTCAAGAACAAACACATGCCAGACGATAAATCTCTATTTTTCTCTCATGGAAAAATGTGTCACGTGACCCGTATCCGCTCGCGTCCTTCGTATTATCGTAATAAGAATAGAATTACCATTTGCCTTATTACAAAATTGCGAGGCAAATATGCCGATTGCCTTCAGGGACACCGTTTACCCTCTATCCTGTTAGCGGGGAAGGAATGCCGAGCGAGAGAAAGAGAGAGACGCGCTCTCGTTGGCGAAGGATTCTCACGACGTCGCTTCGCCGCCTTCGGAAGATCCTGATCATTCTCGGATCCATTAAAACGAGTCGGCGGCGAGCGCGACAAAAGGAGACTCGCCGTCATCCGTTGCGCGAAATACCATGCAATTTCGTGGCGAATCACGTTTCGCCGATCCTTTTTTTTTTCCCCCCCGCGTCCTTAGGCGAACATTACCGCTCGACGGACGTATATACATATAGGCGACGTTAAGAAGGCTCCTGTCTCCTCGCATGTCCGTATTAAGGTATGGAAGCGCGAAAGCGAGAAGAAAAAGAATTTTCTATATATATATATATATATATATATATATATATATATAATCGTCGTATAGATTGATAAATAAAAAAAAGTCGTATAGATTGATAAATAAAAAAAAAATATATATATATTTTTTTTTATTTATCAATCTATACTATTTTCGAATGCGAGTGTCGATGTACGAGAAAGAAAACTAGTTTATTTCGCGAGAGAAATATTTGCATGACATCTTGCTTCATAATTCGATATAATTGCGGTGAGGAATCCAAGAGTCTTCCGAGCAGTCTTCTGAGGAAACTACACGCGTAATCCGAGCTAATGTGTAACTCGTTATAACGCATCGCGAAACTTCTACGATGATTCACAATTTAAGCTCCGTACATATATATAAATCGTTAATTGGCTAATTGGCACGAGCACGAGCTCTCGACGAGATAAGTCGTTGCGAGATAAATATACATGAGAAATTAATCAAAGGCTGTTATGATTTTTATCTTTGTATGTACATCTTTCCGCGTAAAACACTCGACGTGTGAATGATCCATATCATTCAAGCAGGATTTTTAGTCGGAAAAGGACATCCATTTTCGAAAGACAATCGCTTCGATATAAGATCATTTTGTTATTATTATAATCATCGCATATTTGATTTTGAATATTTAAAATATTAAAATAGTTATGGAAATGAGAGACGCAAAGATTGTGTTTACGTTTATTGATTTAAATTCATCTTAAAGACGGGATCATTAGGTCCTGTCGATAAAACGACATTGAAACTTTACGTTCGAGTGCACCCTTATTTAATTACCGAGTGGGAACGAAAATAACTTAATGATCAGCTTAATGCTCGGCATGATGCAAGAAACTGTCTGTAATGCATCATTATAAATGCGTATGAATATAAATTGAGAGGGACACGATACTCCGATGGCAACGTTTCGAAACGTTGAAGATAACAGCGTTGTTAATTTTTATCAATCATACAAACTTTCTTCAACATTGCATTATTTTACCTGTATATTATTTTAATTGTCGCTATGTATAAAAAATTGACAATTTGCGGTCGAGATTTAATGGGAAAAAAATCGGCGAGCAAAAGAAACGCATCCCTTTCGAAGTAGAAAGAAGATATATGTAGAGACTCCTGGATACGACGATTATTTTATCAATAGTACAATAATGCGAACTCTGCTGACAGTAACTGCATTACCGTAACCAGAGTATCCGAATAGCATTATCGACGTAACATCGTCCAAGTAATAAGTCGCGACGGGGAATAGGCAGAAATAATCGTGGATTAAAGCGAAGAATGGCGTCACGCACAGGAGTATATATGTACACGGAGTTTGTAAAGAAGGAACGAAAGAAGAGAGAGAGAGAGAGGGAGAGAGGGAGAGAGATAGAGAGGAAACGGACACAAGAAGGAGGAGAAGCGATCGGCAGAGGAATAGGACTCTTGAAGGAGCGAAGAAAGAGAGAAGGGGCAGAGGAAGTGAAGCGAATTAGCGAAGGTATACGACCGAAAAGGAGGCCACGATCGTTCGAGTAAACAAGTGTCTTGTCCGCGGCTCGAGAGACCAGTTCCACCTTCCTCTCCCCCCCCCCCTTTCTCCCCCTTCTCCCTTGTTCTTGGCTTGCGAATCCTGTCGCCGTGGCCTTTAACGCGCGCGAGCGCGAGCGGTAATCGGTCTCAGAAGTATCCGCGTTATCATTCCGCGTTATCATTCCGGATGCCGTCGATCGCGACGTGAAATTCCCAAGGCGCGGAACGGATGCGTATCAAAGTGGCAAAGGGGCCGGTGATACTTGTCAAAAGAGCGGCGACTCGCAACTTCGGATACGATAACGAAATCTTCGATGCAACGCGACCGCGACCGTGAAAAGACCGGCGGCAACAAAGGCCGCCATTGTGTCCGGACATGGAAAATCGTCCCTGTCCGCTGTCATATAAATTATTTTTTTTTCTCTTCCCTCTTCCCCCCCCCCCCCCAACAAGAATGTACGCTCGCTCGCTCATCATCAAATTAAAAGAAAAAAAAAAAAAAGATTCGCGGATTAAAGTGTCGGGCGTTTTTGTTGAAGAAATAAAATCCTTTTTGACTGAGAGATTCGAATTTTATATAATATATAATGACTCGTCATCTCTCTTGTAGTAATATAACGGCCGCGGATGCAAGAATCGCGCTTGTGATTCATCTAACATCTGTTATGAATTCAAGCGCTTAAATCACAGCATCGAGTGGTTATTTATAACATTGCATCATAGAGCAATTGCAAAAAAATATCAATTACCCTTTGCCTGTAATTTATGTTATTTATAAAGCTATTCGCACATGTGGCATCTCGTTAATGTATATTTATGTATATAAGAAGCGCAAACTTGTTCAAACGCGCAGATGATGTCTCTCTTCAAACTCCGATACATTGTATATGGAGAAAATATATCTTTAACGAATATAATCTCGACCCACTCTTTAACTCCGTTACGCGTTACAGTCCAAAATTTCGTTCTGCCAAGGTCAGAGAACCGCAGAATTGAATCATTATATACGGCTAATGAAAGTCTTCGTGCGCACTAGAACCTTCGACGCGAAAAGTGGACGAAGAAAAAAACAAGTTCTAGCCGTTACAGTTCTATGCATCATTTCGTCTCTTGATCTCTCTTTCTCTCTCTCTCTCTCTCTTCCAAGATCAAGGCCCCGCGATATTAGCATGATTGCCGCATGAGAAAATAATCTGGATTAGCGTCGAGCACGCGCGGCGAAACGGAAAACGATGCGCGTGGCGTGGCGTGTGTTTGTACGGTAGTTATATTTTGCACGCGTGTTACGTGCGTTTTACACCAGTCGAATGCCGATACCAGTCGACCAGATCGAACGGCCGGCCGATCGAGCCCCGGTCATGTGAGTCAGTAAGACATTTGCTCTGCATGCCACACCCGGTATGCATTGTGTGCATTCCGTGTCGCGCTAAAACGCCGGGCGACACGTTCGAGGATTTATGCCGACTTTAGGGACTGCGGGGGGCGGCGTCTCGTACACAATGAGATCCAAATCACTGATTGATTTTCTACTTGAAAGTTATAAAGATCCCGATAAAATCAAAATTTCAGTGCTTATTTAATTCCTCAAATAAGTAATGTCGCGTTATTAAAAAGCTGCAGAGATATAAATGGATAAATAATCAAAAGGAAAATTTATCGTCTCGATTAATTTTAAGATTTTAATCCTTTCTTCGACAGAAATATTATTTGACACCTGCCGATAAATTCAATGTTAAAAATTGAATATAGGTATATAGATGATGTAAAATATGTTTCCCTAAACTAACGAGATTTTTTTATATGATAATTTAAAATGTATTTAAAAAAAGTCGAATGTGTTACGATGAATATCGGCGTTGAATTCCATGCTGGGATATATTAGATGTCAATTTCATGCCTCGTACATTAGTATGCATACGAAATATTCTAGGAGAACCTTGGACTACTTGACTCTATAGTACATACTAGCTAGTTTTATATCTCCGTATTTTATATAAGGCTAAGTAATAAAATACGAGCTTCGAGTCTATCGCGAATGACAGGTTATCATTCAACGTATTAAATCGCAGGATCTTTTCCTGCTATGACAGGATTCCAGCCGTGTACGTAGGAAACAACAACGGAGAAAAAACAAACCGATTTTAATTCTGCAAGAATTTCTCGTCGCACACATATTATGAGATCGATATAAAGAAAACACTGTGTTTTGAAAATTATTGTTTTTACTCGATTCGCATTTTTTTTGTTTTTTTAAATCGCCTCTCGCAAAAATCTTACAAGACGTGTCTATCTAATGCTCGAATCGACACAATATCGTTCTCGGTTTGTATAAATTCTAACGATATCTCGGTTCGATCGCGGGACCCTGCTTCTAATCGCGCGTGTGTGTGCAATTTCACGCACATACACACACAACACACACACACACAGATGGAGAACGGTCAAGGCCACTGTATCGCCGACGCTCGCTGGAGAACCGCGAGAAAGCAAGTTCTTCGACATTTTCCGATCGGTCTCTAGACTTCGATCTGCATTTTATCATGTTTACTGTTGAAGAACTGACGGCGACGAATAAAGGGACGATCACGCATGGCAGAGTTGTTTAGCCGGCGATGTAAGTCATTCGCCGATGAATAGGACTGTTCTCCATCCGTGTCGGTTGACGCTAATCGCGATTAATGTGTCGGCAAAATTTGAAATACCATTCACAATCTTATCCCAATCTTCTCTGACTCGCATTACCCGAATTATAATTGAATGCGATTAAGCAACATTACTGCGATTTCTCGAGTGAGAAGTATCTTTTATTTTTCATATCTCTCTCTCTCTCTCTCTCTCTCTTTCTCTCTCTCTCTCTCTCTCTCTCTCTCTCTCTCTCTCTCTCTCTCTCTGTCGCGCGCGCAATCTTGCAAAATCGTCGCGATGAGAGTCGGGTCACGCCAAATTACGGTAAATCCGCGCATTCAGCGGCGACGTGACTCCGTCGCTGCTATTGTCATTTTAATTATTATCGTCGGATGGCTTTCGGGCTAAGCCAAGTCATCATCGTGCGCATCGTGCGATGAAAGGCGGAATTAAAGCCTTAGTCGGGAGGTCTCTTCCTCCGCGTGAACCACGTGAGAAAATGCGTGCGGACGAAATAGCAGAGAGAAAAAGAGCGAAAGAGAGAGAGGAAGAGAGAGATCGGCGCTGTCGTGACTAAGCCGATTCTATCCTGCCTCGCCGAGTTACGCCAGCAGAGCAACAGCCGATGGCAGAACTAGAATTACGTTCTAAGCAGCGATGAACTTGGCCCAAGAAACGGGAATGAAATTACTGCTATTGCGCTATCCCGCGTTTTTTGCCTCACGACGCACTGTGCTCTCGACGGCTGTTTTATTACGTTACAATAGACCATTAACAATCGAAAACTTAATATTTAACAATGGCGTAATATTTATATTTACCTTTTGCATATTTTATAATATATTTTCTCACGCAGTTTATCGTGACGCTTTTGTTGTTATAAAAAGATCGCTTTATTATTATAACGATAATGTATCGTATTAATCATTCTCAATATGCATCAGACAATTATTGATTCCGTATTACATTTTGCAAGAATGATACATATATATAATAAATAATTATATATTATTTATTAATGTATGTGCTATTTTACACATACACACACTCACACACACACACACATATATGCTAATACTAATAAATATTAATAAATTTATTAATATATAGATGCTTTAAAACAAATCTCCCAATATGATAAATATAACTATATGTACTAAATATACAATTGTCAAACTACTTTCCTTCTCTTTTTTATTAAATCTTAATTTTTCTTAATCCGAGTTAACAATTCAAATATTATCTGACAATTTGCGCGATTTTTTTTTTTTATTATATTGTCCGAAAGAAACATTTCTTACTTGTTGCTTGTTAAGTCAATAGCTTTTAAGAGCAGAAAAAATTTCTACGGTGTTTACAGTTACTTAAAAAAAAGGAAACTTTCTCCGTGTATCGATAGACAAAAGTCGCTGTACCGTAAATTGCTCACTCCATGTTTGTCTCTTTAAAATTATTTTATTTTGGTAACATGTTAAAAATGTGGGGCCGAACGTTTTTCGTTGATATGCGTAACGCTTTCAGTCGATAAACTTATTTCGTTACGCTAATCTGTGATTTATTTTTGGTCAACGATATTGTCTCTTATTGTTAGTGAATAAATAGAGAGACCTTTAAAAAGCAACCTATAAATATACGAAACTACCGGACACAGTTAGTTTTTTTGGACCAATATATATATTGACTACCTGTATGTGGCTTATTTTTCTTTTTTACCGTATTTCTTCAATTGTTCTCCGATCTTTAACGAGTAGATATATTTATGAGTAAAATACGAATTTTGATTTGCTCTAAAGAGAGACATATGTATACAAATAATATTTATTACATATATGCATTTAACATATAGCGTTGATTTATTATAGTATTGATTATACATTATAGTATTAATTATAGTATTAATTATATATAATCAATACTATAATAAATATATAAATATATAAAATTGAATACGCTATCAGTAGTTGTCTGATTATCTACTGGACAATGATTATTTGCGAAAGCAAGCTACACACGAATGGTTGCGTTTTATGGCTACCTTTTGTCTTTTTTCAATATTTTTGAGCTTTCACTGAAAACGAATTAGTATATATAAAAGCTAACTAAAGTACAGATGAAAAGAATAAAGATTTATTACACTAAAAGCTGCACGAAAACTGTCAAAAAAAAAGGACTTAGGGCCAGTCGTAAAAACCATTCTCGGTCCAAATGTGACATCTTTTTTACGATTCGGGGGCTCGAATTAGCTCAAACACACATTGGAAGGAAGGTTGAAATACGACTAGGATCCGAACGACTGCTGATTACGGCGAGGATCAATGTAAAATTAACTGTAACAAGGAAAGATCCTCCATTCGAAAATTTAAAAAAAAAAAAAAAAAAAATTTAAGAACGGATAGGGGGTGTCTTAATAAGTAATCTTTCCGTTCGATCTTTTTCCTTGTAAGATGACGGCTAATAACTTTCTTCGAAAGCCACCGACTCGATGAAGAAAACCCACCGCTGCTGGAGGGATCTGGCAGGGTAAGCGCGCGCGCGAGACCAAGCGAGGCGAGGCGAGGCGAGGCGAGGCGAGGCGAGGCGAGGCGAAGCGAAGCGAAGCGGCGCTGGATACAAGAGCGTTCTTAGGTCATTGACTGCCGGTGGCCGCTGATCTGCGAGTATCCAAGGACAGCCGCTCCGACGCTCACGACGTCTCTTTCTCCACTTCCCCCCTCTCTCTCTCTCTCTCTCTCTCTCTTTCTCTTTCTGTGTCTTCCTCTCACCTCCTTTCTGTCCTCGTCTCCTTTCCTTCTCCTTTTCCACTTCTTCGCGTCTCGTTCCTCGCTCCCTCTGCTACTTTTAAAATCCGCCGTCTCGGCTATCTGTCTTAACAGCGAATCGAAAAGGGGTATCTTTTATTCGCTCGTATCGGTCAATATTGCCAATTAATTCGTTCATTATCCCACGTTTGGTCAGAATGTACGCAATTTGACGCTCGACGGTCGCTCTCGTCGCTCATTATATTTGCAAATCTAGGGAAGTCATATATAATGCGGGTGTTTTTTTTTTTCCCCTTCTTCGATTCTGTCTTCAGACAACGTTGACACGCATGGCGCCGCGCGCGCGTTATTCACGCGCTGGATTCCGTAGCCTTGAATTATCAAAGCGAAGAAATATTCCTTACGTTTTTCGAAACAATCAAATCGCGCTGCGGAAAATATCTTTGTGTAAATTTTACGTCGAATGTCTCTCGTGGTGTAATAAAAAAAAAAAATTACGTTTCTTACGATCGCGCGTTTCAAGTCACATTGTATCAGACACAAGGATAGACTGCACAGGTAAATGTATACACACATAAATGTATACTACATTCTACTCCGTAATGTATCCAGGTCATGGGAAAAGGACCGGGCTGAAAGGTTTGTAGGATTTCGCGGTTGCCTTCTTTCGTGCGGCACGCATTTCCGTTTCGCGTATTATCGACGCGCGGTCTAATCCGGCGGAATAAAAATGTAGATCACTGAAATGGCACTTTTCGTATTAAATCCGAACAAAGTCAAATCCCAAACGTGCTCGCGCGATCGTGACATTTTCTATGGAATGATGGAAAATATACGTCATTTTACAATCTTATAGTCATCCCACATTAGTCACCACATATTTTTTCTGTTATTTGAGAATATTCCGAAAAAAATATCTTGCTCTTTTACAAGGCTCTGTTTTTCTTAATACTTACAATTATTTCATTATCGACTTATATATCAGTTTATCGATAGCATTTATTTAAAATGAGCATATTAACGTCTAGATAGATATTGATGCGGAATCCTTTCCGCGATATATAACAGATTTCTGTTTAAAAAATTAACTCTAAATCTTCTGTTTATAAATTAATTATAAATAGCTTTTCCTGAATATAGGATAAACCGCCCCAATCGATAAATCGCAAATTCACACCAATATTCCATCTTTTATTCCGCGAAAGGGAGAATTTCGGCCACCGTATGAGATTCTTTTCACCGTCGGAAACCGGATGAAGAAAGGGTTCTCTCAGGATAGGGGTATCTTCGGTACTGAAAAACCATCGGATCGGTACGTGAATATTGAATGGGTTCATTTTCTGTTGAACGGTTGATCTAAGTTTTCTATAGAGGGTCGCGATCCGTAGGCAGAGGAACTAGATCGATCTCGTGAGAACGAAATATCCGTAACAGCAGCGAAGCATATATGGAAATCTGGTTATAGGTCATGGGGATAATCTTTTTATTTTGACATCGTGTCTTTCGAAAAAATACTAAAGTATATTTTTGCGCGTCGATTAACCACTATATCCGATCGAATTAATGAAATCTACAAGTATCATAAAATATATTACCTCCCCTTCCCTGCTTCTTTTTTACCGAATAAATAAAAGGTATTAATCCCTATATCTCATCGAATAAAATCTATACTGTAATTATCACTGATAATTATCAAAATGAAGGAATTATCACGTAGAAATATTCACTATTCTATTACATAATTTACAAGAATTGCAATACGATAAATACTTTATTCACGCGTGTGAAATGAATTTACGAAAAATCAACTTTAAAAATAATTTCTAAATTTACTTAAAAGTCTCTACTTGTGTCGATCATTATACGTTTGGTGAAAAATGTTCAATATCCTCTTATCAATTTTATCAATTTCCATTTTACTCTTTTTTTGGAAAGGGCCGGCGAAGGATATATAGAAGGGTCTAAAAATTTTCCTCATCTAAGGAAGTGAACCCGATGAGCTGAATCGGGTGATTCTCGAAAATTGCGTCACGGCTGGCATCGCTATACCGGCAAGGTGCCTTCCAGGAATTTGTAACGGGATTTAATTTCGTCATTCGGAATTCCGTGGCCGTCCGCGGACGTGTATTTTTAGAAACGCGAGCGCGGTCTCGTCGCTGTATGCGAATATTATGTACATACGTATTCTATCTATTTCGCGGATACCCGCGAATATCGCTTCTAATTTGCAGTAGCGCTCTTTCAAATCAACCGCAACATTCCACGATGCTTATTAGAAACGAGGAGTCAACTACAACAGATTGACACTCGCACATACTTACATATTATAAAAATTCTTAATGGATTATAAATATGCAATATGTAAAATTTACATATTTATAATCTGCTGCAAATTTTATTCATTTATATTACATATATATATATGCATCTCTCTCTCTCTCTCTCTCTCTCTCTCTCTCTCTCTCTCTCTCTCTCTCTCTCTCTCTGTCATACATCCCTACATTTCTCACATATTCATAATTTATGCAATGAAATGTACAAAATGTCTTATAATAATTATATGTACGGTAATTAGTTTAGTGACGGTTGCCGTTCTCGAAACGCGAAAAAAGGAATATGAATCAAAACGCGAAAAACGTGCTTCCTTTTTCCCAAGTGTGCTCCGGATCTGTCGAAAGTTTTCCCACAAGCTGTGTCGACGGGATATGGAAGAGAAATATCGAATATACGGTAAGGTGCTACTGAACACACTACAGGATACGCGAGGATGTATCGACCCACCTGTCCGTTTCTCCCACGCTCCTGAGAGATGACGGACCGATGGGTGGATGGAGGGCCTCTAATACGAGCACATAAGAATCCCATAGAGGGATAGAGCGAAAAATGGATCCACCGCCCTCGCCCGTCTTCTTCCACCTGCGAGCTTTCCTTTCTCTTTCATCGGTTTAGGACAAAGAAAAATAGCGTTCCGTAACCGAAAGGAAACCATTTCATCGCTCTCGCGCGACCGGAATTGATTGAATTTCCATCGTCCTTCCCCTTCGCCTCCTCTGGTGGATCTTTGTCGCGCAAACATTTGCCAAAGTACAGGAAGTATTTGTTTATTAGAATCTTTTCAAGAAGATATTATGTTACTTCGAATGATGATTGCCACTGCTCTATCGAATATAATAGAAAAATGAAAATTATTTCATAACATTTAAATAGCTTAATAGGTATTAAAAAGGTATTAAAAAATCTGCCATTTTCCTCACGGTGGAAATTCTATAAAGATAATTAAAATGTCTGGATAAAATTCAATATGTACGATAGTTGCCAAAAATAATTAATTAATCTCTTTTGAAGACAATTATTTATACACCTTGTTCTCTGCGTCTGGCTCTTATTAGTAAAATGTAAAATTAAATGTAAAATTAAAAATTTTCTACAATAAACCTATTTTTATAAAATAATCAGAATAAACCGCATTGTTAGTATCTTAGTATCAGCTGTATAAGTTGACCCAAAAATTACATTAATTACATCTAATTTTTTCAAAAATTTTTGTAGCACGCACAAAACAAGGTGTAATTTTTTGTCTGTACTTATTGCTCATTTATTTGACTCATTTATTTATTTTTTTTACTGTTTATTTATATTCACTAAACAAGAAATTGAGGTACAACTTAGGAGACCGATTCGCATTAGGCAACTCTTCCCTAAGTAGAGTGATGCGTTGGTTTTTATGAAAACGAATGTTTTCTAGAAATCTATTTTTGCGACTCTCCTTATGACTATTTTGAGTTATTGATAGAAAAAATAGCTTTGTTTGAAAATATGAAAAACTCGAGTCGTATAAATTACATAAGTCATATCCCTTCAGTAGATCTCAAACAAATTAAATCCCGTCAAAATTTATAAATAACCTTTTTGTACAAGGGCAATAAAATAAATTTTAAAATATAAAGGTTGTCTTGTTAAAACGAGACTAACTTTTTAACCCTTGCTCGATTCCGCAACGGTATTGGCGGTCCTTTTCTAAGGATATTGCTTCTAAATATTCGTCATACGACGTGCCTTCTAACCCTTTTTTATGGAAGCTTTACATTTTCATTTCAAAGAAAATTGCCATAGTGCGGAAAATACAGAATGGCATTGTATTTTGGCGTAAATGTGGAACGAGATACATATCTTTAAAAAAGGACTATATTTTTAAGGAAATATGACGTTTTTTTCTTTCATTGATGTTTGAAAGAGATCTTTCAAAAAATGTTTCTTTTTTTTTAGATCATTTTTACCTGTTTTCAAATATTTGTATTTTTTAATATCTGCATTCTTGTTTTATGTCATATTACCGATTGCTTCTTACCGAAAATATATGCTATAAAATATATAAATATATAATATATAAACTATAAAAGTAATATAATATTAGAAAAGTAAAAGAAAATATATATATCAGTTATTGATTTGAAATTTGATGTAAGAAACTTATGTTATGATTGTAAAAACGCGACAAATGATCGCAGGCTTTCTTTAAGATCGGCGATAGAAACGAAGAAGAAAATTTAACTCACTAAATATGGGAATATATTCGGCCGATGAGATTTACGACGTCTGTAAAATTAAAACGTTCAAATTTCGGAGGAAGGAAGGAAGGAACGGTTTATTATAGACGGACGAAATTTCCGAACAACTATCCGTTAACTCACTCTTTCTATGTTTTTAATAATAGCGCGAACAAAAAGAATTTTTCGTGAATGATCGAAAGAACAGGGTGGAAAGAAATTCCATTTATAACCTTACCTTTTTTCCCGGTACCTGGACAGTAACGTATTTATTAGGGGTGAAGGGTGAAGAATCTGCCGGATTTCAACCCCCCTCGAAATTCGAAATCTAACTGACTAAGTTGACAGCATTTTCGCACATATAGAGCACTGTTTTATTAAGCAAATAAAATTATTAGTCCATTGCTTGATGTTAAATATGAATTTGATGTAATCGCTCGCCCCCAGAGTTCCAGTCCTCCACCCCCCGGCAAGCAAAATCCTAAATACGTCACTGTACCTGGAAGGGTTAAGTCTCGCAATATATGTATGTAGGCGTTCTTACGATTTATTAATTTAATAATAAAAAATAAAAACTATTATACGAAAATATTTAATTTTTAGATTGAAAATCTGCAATTAGCATGTGCAGACATTTCTACTTGACGTATTCTCAAGAACTATCCGATAATTGATGATGCGACATAATGCGAAAAATTCATTGTAGCATTGTAATACATTTTCCGAGAATTTGTGTAAATTATTCGGCCTTTGGGCTTTTACATTTAAAATGCCTTAATCCCTTTAGCCCGTATATAAATGCCTTACCAAAAAGCTATTATTAGTCGTTTATTGGGCGTATATATACACCTTTTATTGTGAAATTTTAGATCGCACCTTATTATAAATCACAAATTATTTTAGACTAAATTATTTTAGAAATATTAATTACTTGTTTTATAATTAGAATCTTTCTGTATTTTACAGATCAACATCACATTCTGCAATTCTGCCAACTGTACATCGTACCGGTGAGTACTAAATTATTACTTATTTTAATCTTAAAGCAATGAATTTGCGAATATTATATCAGATATGTGTGTGTGTATGTTAGTAAAAGAGATAATAATTAAAAAATATACATACAACTAAGTAAATTTCTGCTTTTCGATAAATGTAAAATATAATTCTTTAACAAATATTTTTGTACGAAGCGTGCAAAAGGCGATCATGAATTTTAAACGCACATCTAAACGCGCTGTGATATTTTCGTTTAAATCAAACCCTCTTTCGCGAGTTCCTATTGTTATTAAGTTATTTTTTTTCTTTACAAGATATTCTAAAGAGTACAATAATAATTTCTGTTTTTGATTTATAACGCTGTCATTGTTAATACAAATTTCGAAAGCTGCTCATCATATATTTTTATTTATTTTTTATTTTTTCAACTATTTTGTCGCGTATTTATTTCAAGTTTCTTTTTTTCATAATTTTATTGCTTCGAATCGCACTAACACTAGCTAGAATCTTTAAATTATCGTCCCAAAAACGAATTTTCCAATCTTTATCGCAATATATACGCTGGTTATCAAGAAGTACCGCATGTTCAGCCGCGTAGAATGTATCCTTGAGCATTCTCCCGCTCGTTCGTCGTCCTGCTGGCTGCGGTTCACTGACACTCGCCACGGCAGAACGTCAAGTCCAGCATACACTGTCAAGGTCCGCCGGTTCTCTCTCCTCAATGGCGTCTCGGTGCTGTCACGCAATTTACCTACGGTAATCGACACGCCTCGCCGCGAAGGACGCCGTTTTTCCATCCTTATACGCGTACGACGCGACTTCCCTTCCTCCCCCTTTTTATAATTTCAGAGAACGAGCTCGTTAATTTTCGACAAGCTCCGCCGCGATTCCGCCATTATATCTCCCGAGTTTCTTGGATATTTCTTTCGTCTTCGTTGTTTCGACGGCTGTTAATTTTTTAGGCGAGCGAAATAATACGTGGCATTATACATACAAATACGAGGGACGTTTGCTCTTTATTATTTGCGATTGTGTATGTACATATGTACGTACGCGTCGCTGTCAATCGAGAAACTGCCTCCGGAAGATGAGTCGCAAACCGGAAATCGAGATCTCGAGAGATATACCTTCGCTTAATTTCCTCGGCAGTCATGAAGAGAGACTCGAGAGACTCTTACAACTGGTCCCTTGGAGATGGGAGAAAAAACGGGATTGAATAAATCACGATTACTACTTCTATTCCTCGGTGGCCATATGGCGCGTCTCTTGTACGCCGCAAAAAAAAAAAAAAAAAAAAAAAAAAATGAAAGAAAACTCGGGCACGTGAAAGATCGATTATCCTGAAATTAATTTCGTGACAGGCCTTGTACCTTCCTTTTTTTCGCGTACGATGATCCCCTCGATATCTATCAAAATCTATTCTCTGTTAATTATAACGATTTTTCTAATCTAACCGCTATACCGTAATCTCGCATAATCTGCTATACAATATTCGCAGAGTGTCCTATATATATATATATATATATTTATTACTGTAATACAATTTTTACATAATTTATATATTATATAAATGTTATATATTTTAATATTAATATCTTTAATATTTGAATATTATATACATTTATACATTATATATTTGTACTATACATATACTAATGTATAAAGTACATTTTATTACTTTAATAATTAATTTGATAAACATCTAAATAATGAAATTAATACATTTTTAATTGGACTGCGCAAAGTATTCCGTAAACATTACCGTCGTTCGTTGCAACTCGCGCGACATACTTTTCAGCGACACTATCCTCGCGAAACGAGATTTACTCCAAAGATCACCGGCAACCGCCGGCGCCGCCGAAACGGCCGATGACTCGCGAATTCGTCATTCGGGATGATAGTCCCGTTTCGGCGCGTTTCGCTTACGTTTCGCCGCTTGCGCTTTCGTCCGAACGGCGTGCGTCGTCCCTTCCCCCCCCTCCCCTCCCCTCCCCCCTCTTCGGGGACAATGCTGCGCTTTAAAAGCGCGCGTCCCACACCCGCGGCCGCTGCGTCGTGTCGTTATATTGTCCTGCACTTATACGATCGGTACCGCAAGTACCAGAGACACGGCTTACTTGGTTCACTTTTGCTGGTTAACGGTAAGCCCGTCAGGAGTCAGTGAGTCAACGAGTCGACGGGGGCGCGCGAGTGCGCGCGAGTGCGCGCGAGCGCGAGATCCCCACGCATCTCTCGACTCCGATCGCGTCCAAGAGAATCGATCTCGCCGCGTTTGCACGCATACACGCGCACGGGGTGTCCCGAAGCCGCAGAATATCCTCTTAAGGCCTCTCTCAGCCCAGATATCATCCTTAACGAGAGAGAGAGAGAGAGAGAAAGAGAGACGCTTGATATGAGCTTTAAATTATAACGTTTTATTTTTTTTAAATTTTTATATTTATTGTTTTTTACGTTAAATTATAATTATCGTATTATATATCGGGGAAAAGTTGACGTTTGTCTGAAGATATTGTGAATTTTTTATATGTCTATTTGAAGCTTTTTCGTCAACTTTCCCTGAAGAGAATACGTGATAATTTCGAGACACCGTGTACACGCGCGTTTCCTCTCGCGAGCGCGTGTGCATACGATGATGCAATTCTTACGTGTCCGCCATTCTTTCGAGTTCTCCAACTCGCTCTTTGATGCCATCGTTTTTTCCTCGCGTATACGCCTGAAAAAATCCATTCTTCTCCGTTAACTAAAACATATTCATATATCTCTGAATATTAACCCTTTATCAGCGAACTCCATGCATATCTTTCAATATAGGTCCATATAAATATATCAACACAGCTAAAATACTCGCAGTAAAACAACTTGAATGTTAAATGAAATAATTCATGATTGAGCCTTCTCGTAAATAATTTTGTGACACTTTAAGCGGTCATTTTTAAGCCATTTAATGTGGAAACTATAAATCTATATCGTAATTACAACCGGAAAAATTTTTAGATATTAATCTGTAAATTAAGCATATACATTTATGTAAAGCAATTTTTGTAAAGCAGTAATATTCGATAGTTGAAAATTATTGTGACATTCAATATTTTGGATTTTCCTCCGGGTTGTTCACTTTTCACCTCGGTCAACGGATGTATACGTCCTGCATTGATACGATCGCCATCGTCTGCCATCGCCGCAAAAGTCGAGTACTTTCGATCTCGCGTGCCGATTCCATAATGATCGCATTGTCTTGATCGCGATGGATCGCGACGACATTAACTCGTTGCAGAGAATCGAAAGAGAAAGAGAGACGTACAAGCGTAGATAGATCGGAATTTATTCCGTCCTCTGAGAGAGCACATCTTTTAAGAACGATCAGAATTATGCACAAGGTGTACTGAGAGATCGTTTTCGTAAAGCTGGTGATTCTGAATTCTTTTTAAAAAATAAATTATACATTCTCTATACATATCAAGTTATCAAGATTCAAAACTTCTTCCAGATAACGCCTAACAATAAATAATTTGCATTGCAAGAAGTAAATAAAATTAGATAAATCGTTTAGTAAAATACTTGAGGAATGTTTTTTGGGGAAATAGAGAAGAAATCTCACACACACACACACACATGCAAAGGAGATGAAAAGAGAAAAGGAAAAAATACATGCACAAAAGAGATGTGTTTTCTCTCCAAAGTTTAAAAGAGACGAAGTAAAAACCATACCTTGTCTAACACATTATTACATAATACATAATTCTACAATTACGCACGAAAATAGTATGATGTATAAATAATTGATAATTAACGGAATCGTATCAACAATCGGTTTTATTCGTTAATGTCACAATTGAGAGGAGTCAAAGGAGTATCGTTCTCGCCGCGCTAAAGGGAAACTTGAGAAGAGAACTTGAGAAATTCCCGAGGACGAGCGACCTAATTCCCGAGGAACGGACATCCCGTTCCCACCTCGCCCTCTTACGATGCCACGATGACGCAACCGAGGTGTTCTGCTTCTCTGATGGAGAAACCCGACGTGCTCGTCTCTTGGTCGTCATCGGCATCGTCTTCGTCCACGGGTTTTCGGTCGAGAAGCGAGGTCATTAAGCGAACCCGCCCCCCCCCCCTCTCTCTCTCTCTCTCTCTCTCTCTGTCCGCGGCGTATCATCGCGAAAACGCTACGACTATTCGCTCGGCAATAATTCGACTACGCGCTGACCAGGCCAGCCAGGGTGTACAGGTGTGCCTGTCCGTGTGCGCGCGTGTGTACACGCGTGTGTGTGACGTGCACACGTACGCACGAGCCGTAGAAGAAGAAGGCGCAGGCCTTGCGAGGCTGAGAGTGAGTTCATCGGACGCCGGCGGCCGCGGATTTACCGTTACGTCTTCTTGGCGAAACCCGGGGAGACCCGTCCACACACACACACACATAACACACACACACACACCGGCGCGGCCATATGCCCCTCTCTTTATTTCTTTCTTTCTTTCGCCTCTCGTCTCTATTCTTCTCTCTCTCTCTCTCTCTCTCTCTCTCTCTCTCTCTCTCTCTCTCTCGCCTCTCAGTGCACATATATATATATATATGTATATATGTACATATATGCACGAACACATGGATGATCCGGTCTCACCTCTTCTGTCCCACTGAATTCCAGCCCGGCGGCGGATTTGCCGGTAGAAGAAGAAGCGGAAGAGAGCGCGCGGAGGGTTTATTAGGATGACATTCGAAGAAAGTTCAAAGTTTGTTGGTTTTCAGAGTCGTTGAACTCTCGCCTGTTTTCTGAGATAATTCTCAGCAGTCGTTCCGCCAACCGGATTATTACGTCGCGCTGTGAAAATTGCGAAGATTGGACATAACGGGGGTGCATCTCGTACTTTCGTCAGAATTTTCTGAATGGGAAAGAAATGAAGTTCAATATCTTTATGAACATAATTTTCGGCAAACTTGTCAAATTAAAAAGGATTTAATCTGAAATTTATTTAGCTATCTCTCGCTTGTCATTATTGACTATAGCAATTTTACAATAATCGTAAGAAATTAAATTCCAATATCTGAAAAAGTTTATATACATATGTGAAAACAAAAACAAAAACAAAATACAGACTTTGAGTAGATTGAAAGATATTGTCAGCTTCTTCTAGACATTCTTTTAAGAAAAATTTGTCGCGCAGTTCGACGTTTAAACTTTGTCGTTATTAAATCGAATTGCATATCGATCGTGATGACGATTTTATCATTCAGATGAGATTGATCATTTCCTTTTCTGTATGTCGTCGATGCATAAGCGCGTGTGTCATTTGGAATTCTCGGAACCGAGAATGACGCGAAATCTAATTTCCAGTTGAAATGTAGCTATTAAAGAATAAAAGAGTAAAATTTATTCTCAATCTACTCTAGGACTTGCAAATTAGAGATTTATATGAATCAAGACGAAAAAAAAAAAAATTTTTATATCGTTATATAAATATGAATTTTTTAACGGCGATACAGAGCTTGGAATTTTAACACTACAGCAGCAACCACAGCTATACAAAATTCTTCCGGTCAAGAATGACTTCTTGCGGTCGAATTGAATTATAGAAAAGACAGACCTCCGACTTCGCTTAAAAATCGAAGCAAACCGGTTAATTGTGAAATCGCAGTAATGTCACACGCGTATCTGCGTCAATCGATCGTCATTTCGTATACATACACGTGGAAGATTCGTTCTCAGAATGATGATCGGTCAGCACACACACACACACACACACACACACACACACACACATATCCGCATTAAATATACGATACATTGTATATAGGAAGGTGCCGCTAAGCACGTGATTATCAACAATAAATGTGACAGTGAGGAATGTGGTAGATTCTGCTAAGCACGTGGCAAGTGACCATCGAGAATGAATGCGAATCTGCATACACGTTAAATATTGCAGAAATGCATACGAGTGTGGATATTACGATACATACAAATTATTTACATATAAGTCTGTTTATAAAAAAAAGGAACGTGATTTAAGTATAGAATATGTCATATTTTTTTAAATAAAATTTATAGCTTATTTTATTATCAATTAAAACTTTATCAAAAAAAAAAAAAAAGAGAGAGAGAGATAAGCTGACCCTAGGTTTTATGTTTCAAGCGGATATTTTTCTCGTATCGCGAAACACAAATTTATGCATATTCGTATTTCTCTCGAATTCTCACGACATATTCGCGGAGATATCAGGGGAATCGTATGCGGGACGCCCATAAATTTGAATTAATCGACCGCTTACTTTTTCATCCGTCATACGGAACCAGCTATGAGATTGATGGACAGTATAAACTCTTACAAAACAATCTATAAACCTAGCGGCCTGTGTGCTGCAAATTACGCTCGAATGCAAATTACCCTTGTCTCGTAGAGCGCTCATTCGATACACACGAGAAGCCGAAGCGGTTCTTTCGTTTTTGCGCCTCGCACGGCAACACCATCATTGACCCTGGCATTGTCTCGGCTAAGCATTCGCGTGTACTTTAAATGTATCTATAAGTATCAAGAGAAATCTAATTTGAAGATATAGGTCGCCGCAAGGTATTTAACATTATAAATTAAGATACCGGTACACAACCGTATTTTCACCATTCAAATTACTATTGAAATGCTTGATTTTGCTCCCTCTTCCGCTAAAATGTTTGCTAAATTTTTCACACGGAATAAAAGGGTGGGTAGAATTAATCCAATAATTCTTAATTTATTAATTACAATTCTTATGTGTAATTTATTATTCTAATACTCAAATTAATCGAAACATGCGTTAATTTTTTCATACCAGACGTTTATGACGGATAGATAAAGTCGCTCCTAATTTTTTGTCATTACGAATTTCGATCCGAATCTAACGTTCGCATCCAGCGAACGGCAATTATTTCAGCAGGTGGGCGAGTCCCGTCGAACGCATTTTTCCCACCGCAAAGGCAAAGGCCACCTGCGCCTTCTACTTTACTTTCTTCGCGGTGTTCCGTTAAATACCCCACGCCGAACGCGATTGCGAATCCAGGTGCGGAGGTCAACTTACGTCAGGTTAGGGTTTCGAAGCTTCGCTCCGACGAGTCCCCCTCCCTCTCTTCAGCGTCCTCAGAGCGTCACGCGCGTTCGCCCGTTCCGTCACTTCCGCTACACGCAAACCGCCGACCCTGAAGATACCCACACACCGTACTTTATAATCATCGGATTTTGGAGTACGGGTTTGTCGTTTGTCTCGTTTCGGCTTGCTTCAATACGTTTGAGAGTGAAACTGGGTATATCGGATCTTTTTTCTTTTTCTTTTTTTTTTTCGAGAATTCATCTTTCTTTTTTATGCGTCGTATATCTTTCGATAAATGGCCTACATTCAGGAATGTGTCAAATAATTCGATGTTCGAGAGTTTTACGTAGAATGCAGAAAATGTGACGTAAATGAAATTGTTTTAGCTGAATCGCTTTAATTTTTTAATGATTTATGTAATTACGTATTTTTTTTTTTTTTTTTAAGTTTCACGAGACACTTTACCAACTATCAGTTGATAGGTTCCGGACTAGTTTCGCGAGAACCCGCATACTTCTATACCAATATCAATGTCGCGATACACACATACACACACATTAAATTCGCTTCTTGCAGTTTCTGCTCGTAAACCGCGTTCTCTAGTCTATCGGAGCGAACTTTGCGCCGAGCAATTTTCCGCGACGAATGCGAAATAGCGTCTGGAAGCAAAACGTTCCGGCGATAAACCGGCGGTAAAACAAAATCGCTGTGAATTTCGCGGAATATCGCCGCGAATGATCGAGAGAAACCGTGGGAGGAGAGGAGAGGAGGACCATATTCGCGGAATTTGCACGGATGGAGGAAAGTGCGTAACGGTGCAGAGAGCGCAAAGAGATAAGGAAAGAGAAATAAAAAAAAAAAAAAAAAAAATCACAGACGTTTCGCGCGCGTTGCCGGGCAAAACGGATAGACCAAACACAGCAGGCCGCCATGCTGGTACCCGCTGGCTTCCTATTCCTCTTGTCACGAACATGGTGGCCGGAGCCGACCGATAACCGTCGTCGGGATAAAGGGGTCGACCAACTCTATTTCCCTCATTGCAGCTTTTCGTATCGAGAGTAACGATTACCGAGCGTACGAGAGAGTGTTGCAAATTTCTCGAGTATCCGTTTTCTCTCTTCGCACATTCCCCCCCAAAAATATACGCATTTATACAGTTTATATAATTTTGTTCATCACATAATCTTCGTTTTTTTCTTTCAAATATATAGATTTGCAAAAAAAAAAAAAAAAAAAAAATAGATATTTTTTCGCCGAACCGTCAAGTCTCTTACTCGAGTTCGAGGGGGAAGACTGGTTTTAAATATAGTTCGGTGTATAAGAGAGTCGAGAGACGTGGAAACGTCGGAGAATGAAACAATGAATCGCGAAATCGCGCGGACGGTCGCAAGGTTAATTTCGCCGTCGACGTGGAAATCGCCTCGGAGATAGAGAAGGTGAAGCACGGTCATGGGAAGAGAGAGAGAGAGAGAGAGAGAGACGAGCGGAGCCGCCGCGACTTCCTCCGTGCGTGCAAGAAGCGAGTCAAGTTCGCCGGCGGGCAACACGCGCACACACACATACTCAAGACTCACGTATATACACGCACACGTATACCACTCACATACATATAGTCGTGCTATAGACGGGGACCAGGTAACAGTGTTCCCGTGTTACCGGTCCACGCGCGGCCGCCACGGTAATTTATTTAATGTAAGCGACACACACACACACACACATATATATACACACACATATACGACGCGTACACGCGCGCGCAGGATGTTCCGAGGCAGAAGTTCCTCGAGAAGACGAGCGGCACAGTTATCGCATAATGGGTCTGCGTGCGTTTTAGCTACACTTTTGTAACGAGGAAAGGAAGAATGTAAATATTGTATAGAAAGCGTAGCTAGAGAAAGACGAGCTTGAATAAATTTCGCAAAGAGAGATGATAGAATAAACCGTGAATTTTTAACATTTAGATATCGTCGGGCGATTATAAAGTTACAAGAGAATATTGACGAAGGATCTTTGCGTTTGGAGGAAAATCGTAACTTATTTCGAGCTTTCTTATCGCTGTCGATTTTCCTTCTTCATTGCAAATGCGAGAGGAATTCGTATTTATTCGGGACAGAACGAATTCCGGATAGAGCTTTGGAATCGCAAAAGGGAATGTGGCGCGATTTCGACGCGATGACTATCGCGTTATCTATCGCGCGCGGGAGAGAACCTCAGGAACCTCGCGAAGAAGGCGAGGCCCGATGAATGTGCACGGCGATGAACGGGAAGGAAGGTGAGACACGTATATATATATATATATACACACACGCTTCTGACCTCAAGAAACCGAGAGGCGAGTGGGTATAGAGGAGGTAGAGCGGGAAGAGAGGGACGAGGAACTCGCCTTCGCGAGGGAAGGAGAGGCCCCGACAACGGTCTGGCGCGGATCCAGCATACGTGCACGAACTCGAGGACTCTCATGTGTGGTTTCTCCTCTTCGCCTTTTTTTTCTCTCTCTCTCTCCGCCGCGGGAATACGCGCTCTCGCAGGGCCGACCCTGGCGTTGGGGCGCCTCTGGACCGAGAAGCGGTACGATAATTGTGAAGGGAAAAAAAAAAAAAAGGAAACGCAGGAAATTGAAAAAATATTTTGAATAGATGAATGAATGGTATAGATGTATAAAAAGCTACCTGAATAGCAATCGTATATATTTAAAAAATTTTTCTGAATACTCGATTATTTGGATGTTGTTCCAAGTCACGAATGACGCGCGTTATTCGTCAATGATGAAAGCGTCACGTGCGTATTTTTTTTTTTAAATATATATTTGCTAGACGGAGTTTCAATATTCGGGGGGAGGAAAATCGTAATACTTGGTTTTTTAATTATTTCGGAATAATTTGAATTTCCGCGTGATATCCAGAACATGCAATTATAGCCGACATACTTGAGTTAAACGCAACACTCTGACGAATTTTTTTTTTTTTTTTTTGTACGTACGAATATAGTATTTATTTCGTATTTTGCGAGCGAAGGGGGCGATTTAATGCACGGAGGGCCCAGAGAATCTCGATACTCTCCCTGCGTATATACGCGAGGCTGAGCTTCTCAGGCTCTCTTCTCGGATATTTTCCAATACGAGGTTATCAAATCTCGCGTGCGAAGGATGCCGGGAAGAGCTAAACGACAATATGTGATTATGTGTCCAATTGCCTTCCCGAGATGTAATCAAACGTTGATGTCGGCGTATATGCATGTGTGTGTGTGTGTGTGTGTGTGTGTGTGTGTGTGTGTGTGTGTGTGTGTGTGTGTGTGTAACATCTTTTTATATCCGGCTCCAAACTAAAAGTATTATCGTTCGACGTATAACGACCGCTCATGAATATGCACATCCAATAATCGATCCTGCTTCGCAGGAAGTCCGCTTTATTATCGCAAAAACCGAAATTGGATCCGACACGCGTTCGCGCTCCGATCGATCGCGAGAATCAAATCGTGCCTCTCCTGACTGACGTGGAACAGCGTAATGCACTCAATGGTGGAGCGTGTTACGCATAATCAGAATCAGGATTGTGACACTTCCGGTTTTCTGCCCGGAGTCTCCGAGTTCAACGGAGAATCCAGCGTTACGTTGTAATTATTATGCTATCGTTCATATTTTTTTTTATTTTGTAACAATGCCCCTCGCGCGATATTTTTTCGACGAAAAAGTAGTGCGTTTATACTGGAAAAAAATATTTCAAACGTAATATGTCTGCTTTTCCTTTTTTTTTTTTTTTTATATGATCTCTTTTTCTCCGGGCAAGAAATGACATCGAGGCGACTCTGATTAAGAACGTAATAATGTCATCGCGAAAAAGGCATGATCTCAAATGCGGAGGGAGAGGAAAATGGAAGAGGGGGAGAAGGCGTGTTAGGAAGAGTGTGTTAGTCGAGTATGTGTGTGTACGATCGACTGGCGAGGAATTGTGTGCTTCGGAAGATTGCGTCGTTACAAGGAGAACTGCGCGAGAGCGACACGCACGCAGTACGAACGCAATAAGAGTCCCTCTTCTGGCCTGCACCTCCCCCTCCCCCTTCCTCCCCCTTCCTCCCCCTTCCTCCCTCCTTCCTCCCTCCTTCCTCCCCCCACGCTCCGGAAGAAACCCTTAATTGGTGAAGCAGCCACGCCACCGCGGGAAGTATACGGGATCTAGAGACGTGACTCGTGCGACGCATGCACGCATACACGCACACGTGAGCATGTCGGTGTGAGTCGGGAAACGTATGCACGCACGCACGCGCCAAAACGCATTCAATCATAATTCAGAAGCGTTAAGATTTCCAATGCGTAAAAGCTCCAACATATAACTTTTTTTTTTTTTTTTGTAACTGCGAGATTATTTCATGTGATACGCGATAAACTGATATTGATCTTGATTTATTGATTTTCGATAATTATATCTTTATATAATTCTGTGAAATATTTTTGATTTATCGAGATTCTTAGATTCTCGTCTCGACGAGTAACGAATGAATGGATCAATTACGGTAAAGTCGTTCCCTCAATCACGAGGTAATATTAATTACCTCGTGCGCTTTTTCAATTTACGTAAAGCACAATCGATTGTTATTAAACGTGCGCGAGAGACGAGGATAATTATTTTTTTCCGCGCTTTGTGCGCGCGGATTACGATGATGCGCGAAGCGCGCGGACGTGCGAAGAGCCGCGAGTTACAACAACTGTTACCTCATTAAGATTTATAAATCTCGAGTTAATAGTAACGTCTAGGAAACACATTGTGCGCGTTGCGATACGACTCTTCGTTACGGTGAGTTCAATGCGGCGCGTCATATGCGCGTATCTGTCATTATCTCGCCGACGATATTGTACGCCGACGAATTGCCGTATAACGCACGTCGGCGTGAGTGATTTCAAGTATGTATAAGCTGGCGGAGAGCGCACCTGTTGTTGTGTCTTTCTCGCCGAGACGTCTTCCTTTCCGTCCAGCGCGTCCGCGCGTTTTCAACGCGCGAGTTACGTTAACGGTATACCGACTTGTGCGACGATATTACTCGGAAATCGTTCCCTCCCCCCCTCTCTTCTCCCTCCCTCTCCCCCCTCCCCCCCGCGAACCGACCGTAATTGTCTCCCAATTATTCGCATAAGAGCGAGCGCGGAATTTCGATTTTCTTGCTCGCTCGCGTAAAACAATGTAACGAGAAGACGCATATTCTCACAGAATTTTCCTTACGATTCTAATTAGCCGTTACTATGAGACCGCGATAGATTTTGTATAAAAATATCTATGTTAATTCTCTAGCGAAGAATAGAATAACAAAGTTTATGATACGATTAGAGATGAATGAAAGAAATTTTTTTTTTTTTTTTAGAAACGGACCGACAATTTATATAGCTTGACGAAAAGGTTGTTTGATTATAATTCGCACAGACGGGCAAACGTAAAGGAAAAACTACGTTGGTTAAAAAAAAAAAAAAAAAAAATTGAAATTTTTTTCTCGACTGCAAAACGAACGGACGGGAATCAAGTTGCAATTTGTCGAAGAAAATTCGACATGCATCTGATCCGAGATGCACGCATGCAACCATCGCGGTCGGACACGTTCGATGCCCCTTTCACCTCTGTGAGAGAAGCACTCGTCTCTGGGGACCTTTCCTCCGCACCTTCCTTCCGACTCGGTCCCCTATATAGAGAGATGGAAGTGGCGCGGGAAAAAAAAAATCCCCGCGAGAGAGATTACGTAAGTCGTACGGCGAGTCTCGAAGAGACGAGAGAGATGTACTAGCTCGGGGGAACCAGCAACGAGCAACGACCGGAACTTAGCGAGGAACGGTGGCACTGAACTTGACGGTGGGGTGGGTGGGGGAGAAAGGGGGGTGGAAGGGGGGGGGAGGAAGACGAAGACGCCGTCGTCAACGACGATGAGGTACGAGAGACGTACGGCGTCGAAGCGCGTCGCGAGGGAAGAGATTGCCTTCCGAGACTAATGATAGTCTAGATTTTAGTGTGGCTCTCTCGTAGCATCAGCTGCAATACGTGTAATGACGATAATGATAATAATGATTGTAATAACGATGGCCAGCCTCGTGCGCGGGACTCGGTCGAGTTCGCCCGAGTCGTTGTTTTTTTTTTTTTTTTTCCTCTTTTCTTTCCTTTTCGCTAGGACGAGGATCTAACATTATATATAATCCCGTAGCTTAACTACCTGACGTAACTCGACGTGAGATTGACCGCCGCAACGAAAATTACATCCCGTCGAGCGCATATTCGTCGGACTTGGATTTTATCATCCGATGTGATAATTAAATGCGCGCGGATTGTTTAAAAGAAAAACACAAGTCCCGAATAAGTAGTCTTCCGATCGCGCCGTTATATATATATATATATATATATAAAAAGGGCACCTAGTTAATCGCCGGTTCGTCGACAGGCGAGAAGAAGCGATCTTTTAATCATTTTCGCGTGCCAATGTATCGTGCAAAATTTATCGACTCAATTCCGACAGTTTCCGGGTCCGATCTCACGCTGCGCCGGCACGTGGTGAAGAAAAGATTCTTGCTCTCGTTCATCTTCTTCCGTCTCCAGACTTTCGATGACAACAATTGGATCGAAGAGACCCCAATGTCTCGGAGTAATCGAGACGAAACTGTTGACGCAGGTAGTTATGTGTTCGCTCTCTGACATGATTCCCTTCATGAGAAAGATTTCACAGCGCGTGGAAAACAGATATGTCCGATGCGTGTACCTGCGCATCTTTATTTTCGGCATGAGCTTCACAGCTTTACATTTTTCTAATGGAAAAAGAAAAATGAAGATCTAATCTCAGATTTTTTTTTTTTTCCCCACAAAAGATGCCACCAACACGTATTTGGTATTAAATAAAATCTAGGTCGCGCGCGGTAAATAATATGAAATAAATATATATAACGTGCACATTATCATCCGTATACGTAATTAAGCTTTCAATAAGCGTTTCGTGTTATATAAATTGCGCGTAGAATAATACAGCTTCTCGTGTGGAGAAGGATCGGAGAAACGCTAGTTTTACGATCGCGTCACATATGTATATCGGATCGTCACAACTTGCATGCTCCTTCTCCCTCTCTCTCTCTCTCTCTCTCTCTTTCTCTATCACACTCTCGAGAGAGAGAGATACATAACAGTTGCTCGTTCGGTAACATAGCCCGTCTCACACAACGGGCTGCAATAATTTCCCCTACCTGGTCGGCGGACGTTTACGCGACTGCAGCAGAAGCGAGCGCGCGCGCCGCGGCGCGTTGCATAAGTACTCTTCTCTCCTCGATCGCGACCTTGACTTTGACTTTGACTTTTGATTACGATCGCGACCAAGTAGCGGCGGTTGCCACCGACGTACGACATACGAGCGGCGGTTTCGCAAGCCGAGCGCGTGTATGGGCGGATAAATCTCATCTCTCGTCCAGATATACCTGCGTTGTTGCATCGCGGCATCGAGTTGAAACTACGACTCTGGCTGCATGTTAGACGCAACCAGTTGGAATTGCAATTTCCATCGCGTAGAATTTACAACTGACAGAGTGCGATTTAACTTTGATAATAAAAAAAGGAGAAAAAGGGAACAAAGATAAGTAATTATATTTACTGACAAATTTTCGTCGTTGTTTTACTTTGTTTCTCACAGTTCAATCTTTAATTCCGTCTATAATTTAATTTAGGTTTCTTATCGAGAGTATAAGAATTTTTCTAAATAACAGAGGCAGATGAATGTGATTTGTATTTGAATAATTTATTGTTTATATATCCGAGTATTTATTTGTTACATAATGGCATTGTGATAAATTTTTTTTCGCAGCGCGCGTGCGCGCGTTTATGGATTTTTTACACTTGACAGAATGTAATTTTTCGGTAGATAGTTTTTAGAGTAAACACTGCGCAATGTATATAAAGTCAAGCATGCCGCATTTGATCGTCTTAAACTAACCGTATAAAGATAGGCAAAAAATAGACAAAGAAAAGGTACCTGGAAGAAAAGGGCTGCGGTGTGTAATATGGACACTTTTATATTCTTTTAAAAACTATTACTGGCATGAAAGATACTAAACACACTTGTAATAGTATTTATTTATTTTTTTTTTTTTTTTTGAGGGGAAAAGGGTTACGGTAGCCGAATAGTTATCGAGAAGACGTTTAAAAAAGAGAAAGTAGGTTCTCTTCTGGTTGGACTACTTTGACCAAAGAATTCTTAGGATTTGAGTAGCATGTATTCATTCTAGCGTTTTTAAAATGGCGTCTATAAAATGGCGTCATACAACTGTTGTACAGGAAAAACATTTGCTTTTTTTTATATAATTTATTAAATTAAATATATTTAAAAAAATTGAAAAAACTTGAGCTTTTCAATCTTTTTTAGCTACGACGAGCGTCAACTTAGTTCGTTTTGTGCGAAACAATAATCTCATATACATATAGTTTTCCCAATTAACGATCGGGCATATATATCGCCTTTCGCGCAGCTAAAGAATTAATTGAGGATATTTAATAATTCGTGAACCAAATAAGACACAATTGTAATATATAATTACCAGATAAACTCTTTTGGAAAAGTATTTTTCAAAAGTACGGTAGGACCGTACATGTATTAAAATGGAAAAGTAAATCTTAATTGAGAAAATAAAAAAAAAAATACGTGTAATAAAAAAGAAACACTTGATGTTGCTCGTTACAGCAATCTTATTCATCCAATCGCGATTGAAAACGATTTAAAAAAAGGCTAGAAAATATTAATAATTATTAATTCCTCGAATGCGCAACGGAAAATATACGGACGCGCATCCTATATGCAATACAATCCTATCGCATCATCGTTTCTCTATAATATAATGATGTACGAGTACGTCGAGAGAAATGCAAATCGATCGTTTGAGAATATGCGTCGAGTGGCATGAGGTACTTAAGAAATATCCATAAAGCCAATCTTACGTAAACTTATTACATAATTTATTCTACATGTGCTGCTGTGTTCCTGATCATACCGTTTATAGTAGTTGCACGAGTTCTTTATTCAATGTCAAGGATACCGACTATTATGGAAAAAAATTTCTGATTATTCGCGATTTCATGACTAAACGGATAATTTAAATATTGTTAGAATGATGTGTTTAACAGAATGGAACACACATTGAAAATGCACAAGTACTTAAAAAGGATTTTTCGCAATAAAAAATTATAATAAGGATTATACGGGATTACATATATTATATATTGCTCGTCAAGTTCTCGTTTGAGGTTTTTATAACTTGGAATAGTGCGGATATCGCAGATTTAATCGATCGTGCCGCGAAGGCAACGCGCGAAGGAAATGTTTTATGCATGACCGGCAGACAGAAATCTCTGAAAGATAAATAATGCGCCGATCTCTCTTCTTTAGGACATCTCACTTTGCTCTACCTGCCCTTTATACACCCTCTTCCTCGGTCAAGAGATAAACGATCGAAGTTGAACGCAGTGATTTATACGCAGCGTCATTATGTGCGAGATGTGTATTACTCAGCACAATGTGTTTAATCGCTAGTTAAAGTTGATTTAATCGTTGCAACATTTAATAATTTCTTTAAGGAAAAAATCAATGAAGTTCTTTTCAGATAGATCGGATGTTTGTACGATTATAATATAACTATGTCACATGTGACACATTTAATCATATTATAATTTCATTCATGTATCGATCGAACTCAAGTTTTATATGTATATGTAACTTCCACGATGGTGAAAAGGAATGCGTTTAGATCACGTTTCGATCACGTTTCGAGATTTCACCCAGTGAATATCCCTCCCCCATGAAGAGGGTCGTAAACGTTCTCGCCCTCGATTTTTTTTTTTTTTTTTTTTTTTTTTAGAAATCTTTGAGATCGGAAGATAACTCGTGCTGGACCCGTGGACATAATTCAGTGTCACTGTTTGTTCTAGATTGAAATTGATTAAATAAATGTTTGGTCTCTTGTAGATGCTCGATGCCTGCACAAACATTATTTACATTTTCCTTTGCTAGAAAATAAAATCTTTTCATAATGAGCGCATTATAATATTTCTTCCGCTAGCTTCTTTGTTAACTTCGCTAGCAATAACAGAATATAAAAACACTTAAATTACTTTACTTTACATTTAAATTCTTTTACTCTTCCAATGTCTACCTTATTCTCGAATAGACGTGTGCGGTAAAAAAATAAATTTGCCCTGAAGCAACGTAACAAGTACGAAAGTAAGATAAAATAAAATAAAAGAAAAAAAAAAACAGTTACTTAATTCACAGATTTTTGCGAGAGAATGTGAAAAGCTGGGAGAGGGAGAGAATTGATTACCCGGAAACGCCGTTCAACAGTAAAACGCTAATTCGATCAAGAGGTGTAACCAGGGACGGAACAACTAGTTTCCTTAGAAGAAGAGAAAAAAGAAAGAAGGAAAGAAAGAAACAAACAATGCAGTCCCCTAACGAGAAAGAAAACGGAGGACACACACGTACAATGCTCCGTTACGCGCATGCGCGAGGAGCGGTTTTCATCTCGGAGGATTGCAGGCTGAATAGTCCCGCTGGCTGGCTTACGTTCTTATGGTGGGATGAGGAGGAGGGCCAGTTGACGGCCACGTTGGTGGGAGACGAAGAAATCAACGGGGTCCGCGCGCGTTGCTCGATGGGTAGATAGGTAGGTAGGTAGATGGCGAGGGATGGAGGCAGAAGAGGGGCTGGGATGTAGAAGGGAGGAAGAGAGGAGAGAGGCCGAGAATACGGGGCCTGCACTACTGAGCTAAACACTCACGGATTCAGTAGCTTACGAGAGGCCTCACGGTTGAGTTTGCGGTCGTTTCGCGCTGCCTGTTCGAAACGGAGCTGTTGAGAAGATAACTGTAAATTCGCCGAGTGTGCAGGAAGTGACAGCGCGTGTACGGACCTAGGTACCTTGTACGGTTCAAAAATCAGTTCGCGAGTGACACTTTAATATTTCGAACCTCGAGTTGACTGGGCCCTGTTTGGGCTTTCCGGCAATCGGATCGCTGAACAATCAACCTGTCATTTGATCTGTGAAAAAAAGAGCCCTTTGCGTCTATACGTGCGGATCTCTATTCACGTTCGATCTGGAAGTCTCCCATGTAGATCCTCGATGATTGTCCGTGACGTGAAGTAGGGACAAGGTAAACGATGAGTCTACAATCGCGAGACCGCAGGTGGATTTAACAATTTTTGTTGTAATCTTCTGTTGGGGCCGGGGTTCTTCGAGTACTCTTAAGCATGATACTCTTGTGATCGTTACAGGCGTGTTTCGCTTTACGCATTTTTTTTTTTTTTTTTTTTTTTTTTTGTCTTGTGTCGCGAGCGATCTTGACTGTACTCGTAGCGGCGAAGCTCGCTTACTCCACTTCGATGTAGTGGTAGTGTAAGTGATAACGTCGTGCATCGCTTCCACCATCAGGTCACGATGCCAAAGATCTTTCTGATCAAGAACCGACTGCACCAGCAGCAATTGCGGCTGCTGGAATCGCAACATCCCAGCAAGAGTCCGCCACTTGGCAGCGGCAAGGACAGCCCGCTTGGCAGCTCGGAGCCGCTAAGTCTCATAGTCAACAAGGACCAATGTAAAAACATTTTCTTTAATTAAAACGTATTGAAACCGGCGTAATTTTGGAGGATTTCTACGTATCCTTTGGCAACAGAATTGGAATTGATATTTGAAACTGTAATCGATTCATGTAACATCCATTTATTTTTAAAAGGAAAATTGAATTCACCGAAATTACACCGGTTCTAATCTTTCAGTTCAAAGTTTTTCACATTTTAATGACTGACAAGTTCTTTGGTTAATTAAAGTATACGTATATTTTTCTTTTGCATTTAACGAAAATATTTGCACCGCCTTTTTTCCATTTTTTTTTTTTTTTTTTTGACATCTGTCAAATAGATCCAAAAGTTAAAAATTTGCATATGTCAATAATCGATTATTGTCACATAAAATAGTGACAATAATCACAAAATTTGTCGAAAAATTTTTATATAAAAGTGTAAGCTTGCATTGGTAGAACAAACTTTTTTATATCGCTAAAAGAAAACTTTGCACTACATTTTAGAATTAAAAATGTAAAATAGAGAGACTATAGATAATGAAGGCCTGGCAAATTAAACTATTATTAGAGTACGATAACAAAAAAAATGCAAAATGGAGACGAAGACATTATTAGATTAGATTAGAATAATTAGGAAAGAAAATATTGAGAATATTGCTAATTGGGGGACTTCTTACGACTCGGCGTAGAAAAAAAATTGTTCAAATATTATTGTTAGCGTAATCGATCAATCGTTATAAAATGCACAATGCCGCATCAATATAATTGCTTACATTTCGTTCTTACATTACACAAATATATCTGTGATAAAGAGATAAGTAGCCGTGCGAGGGATACGTATTAAATCGCGGTGGAGAGGCTCTCGCGTATCTATATGACGCATCTCAAATGATGCGCGTCATTATAGGAAAGGGATTAATTAGGCGCATGAGACAAATTATCTTCATCTTTTCGGTGTTGTGTACGCCGGCAATTTGGTGCGCCGATTATTAGCATTACGAATTCGTACGCGGAACCGGTTGCGTGTAAAATTAAGATATGGATCTCGACGTAAGTTTAATCCGCAATGCAGTCCGTCAATAAGAGTCGAAGATCAGGTGCAAATGCGGCTTTGTGGCTTCTCTCTCGACGGATGCTCTCGTTACGGTTCGCCGTACCTGCCAAGTCAAAAAGAAAAAAAAAGAAAAAAAAGAAAAAAAAGAAAGAAGATAAAGGAGTGAAAGAGAGGGATAGAAAGAAGCACCCTAAAATGTTACACTTCTGCCGCAGGTGCGATCGTCTTTCGGCGTACAGGTGCGATTGCAATTTGTATACCCCGGTTCCGGGGAACGTTACGCGCAGTTGCGAGTTTTTTTTTTTTTTTTTTTTTGCTCTAGCGAATCATTAACGCGCCCATTATGCTAATTATTCGCATATGCCTATTTTGGACTCGCGATATTCAATCTTCGCGAATTCGACGGCTTCCTCCATACAATGACCTTAATCGTGTTACCTTAAGGTCCGTGCGAAAACCTTATCTCCTTCATCTGACAATGGCGGGATTCTCATATATGATACCCCTTTCGGTCGATCATCGCGTCGCGGGCGCAATATCTTCTTCCTGCACCGTAATGTCCTAATGATTCATTTGCCGGGCGTTCTCCGCGTAGCTTGATCAGCGATATACGTAATTATAACATCGAGGAGAGAGAGAGAGAGAGAAAAAAGAGATCCTCGTCGCCGATCTGCCGCTCGGCGTCGAGTAACGACTGACCTTTGACAATTGGCGCACTTGTCCGCCGCGTATATCTGTGAACGCCACGTGCAAAGCTAATTATATGAATCGTTGCTTTGCGCGGAACGCACGCGTGCGATTGCATAATGACGTTCGCGTCGCAGGAACGGTTTCGCGTCCGAAGCAACGGTCATTCTTGCATCGGCCGCGCCGATGAGGAACGGTATAGTGAGTGAATGGTAAACACACAATTGCAATTTGTATTCGCCGCAAATATGCGCGCGACGATCCTATTTAACGTACTGTTGTACGTCAGTTGTATCAAGGTCGGCTGATGGTTTACGATGATGGTGTAAGCAATTTCGGAATAGTACAGAGGAGGAGTACATTATTTCGAGGATGTATTGTATCGAAATATCTCCAAGCGTATATATATATATATATATATATATATATATATACATACACATACAACTGTTATCGTAAATTGTCACGAGTAATTATTTCGTCTTCATTTACAGTTGCCGTAAAGATAAATCGGAATGACACGAGGTTTGCGTGCGGAGACGAATGCGTGCGCGATGGGGCGTCTCGTTCGTCAAGACTTTAGTTACATAATTCACGGCTGATTTTTCGTTCGGCTATTATAGTCCTCGGGCGGTTGTCTAGTCGAGGTCGAGTTCAGGGTGGTACTTTTACAACGGTATAGTGAGTAGTAGGTGGGGAGAATGTAATTCTAAAACTGGTTTAGGAAAGTGACCGGGCGGAGCAGCCTCTCTTCTTCATTTTCTTCTCATCTTTTTTACCTTTTTTTCGTCTCTTTCTGTTTCTCGTTTTCCCTCCTCGCTTGCCTCCCCCCTACCTCCCTCCCTCCCTGTCCTGGCAGCCTCCGATTCTCGTTTTGCGTCAGGTTGCCACGCTCACGAGAGCACGAATAATGCGCGAAACGCGGTGTCGATGGCCTTTTACTCCGGCGAACACTATGCGCCGTCGCAGGTGCGTCGAATTAGTTACTCTCTCGGCCGGTGCGCGCGGTTTTATCACTAATTATATATGTTAATTAAGTATTTATATATATATATATAACGCGGAAACGATTATTCCGCATCGTATCTGACTTAGTATCGTTCCGGCCCGTCGCAATATTTTATCGCTATTTATTCCTTGGCGTGTTTGACGCAGCCGCTCAATTAACGCACCAGTATCCAATTAAGCAATTTATCGTCTCCCGAATTTAACGACTCGCTATAATATAAACCGATCCATATTAAACTGCATCACTCGAGCTCTCTCGTCCGCGTTGTATACTATACATATATGTCGCGTGAGGCGGCTGTTGAGAGAGTCGCGACGATAAATTTATCGTTATCCCTGACACGAGGGAGATTCATACGCGCCGTAATTCGCCGTCGATCGGAAAATTGCGACGTTACGTAAAAGTCTCTTCGCGATATTCTACAGATCTTCGTATTTACATTTTCCGCGTTGGCGATCAAACGGAATCCAAGACTGACGTGTACGCACACGCAAGCTACTCGTAAAGCTGCATCATTCGTATAACGTTTTTCCTGCGCTCGTGTTATAATGAAATAATACGTGCAAGCCGTGTATATATGTATATGTATACACGTTTCGATATGCGCGCCTGCGCGCCGGAACGGAGACTTTGATGCTCGCCTAAGCGATGCATCGTCGCGCTTCAATGCCACGTTGGGACAGAATTTTTTGTCGAGCCGAGGATTCGAGATAAAAAATCATAAGCAAAACATAAAAAAATCTGACTTCCTCTGTTAAAAGTTTGCTGAAATATCCGAAGCTTTCGTCTGAAAATTTCTAGCTAATATTCAACAGAATTTTCAAGAGATATTTGATAGTATATTAGAAATTGACGTTTCAATTAAAAATATATTATCGTTTTTGAATAAAACAAATTTTTTATTTTTCCGAAGATATAGTTGATGATAATATTCATGAAACTGTACTCTTTTAGCATCGAGCAAACATCTGAATTTAAATATACATTTAAATATATCGGATTTAAAATTGAAATATACATATATTGTGGTATATTTTATTTACGGAACAGCAAAGAGAGAATACAAACAGATACCGCAAAAAACTCTTTATTTTTCTCTTCGTTTTCTCTCTCTCTCTCTCTCTCTCTCTCTCTCTCTCTCTTTAAAATGACAAATTTTCATGTATGTCAGATGGATAAAACTGACTTAGGCGACATAACTGTCCTATAAGCGCGCAATCTTGGACGTATTTCTTTTACGGATTCATGGCCGTGGCCTTAAAATTGCGGCGATATCGCGAATGTTAATGAGTTTCGTGGATTATATATTTGGCGTGTCTGTTGGGCAACTGGACTTGCTCTCTTGTCGCGTCCGTTAGAGCAGGGACCTTCGGTTTCGCATGAAAGTTGCGCAACGCAAAGCATATAAACCTGCTGTCAGTGATCTCTCGCGGTCTCCGCGACGGCCAAGGCCTCCGATTGTGCCGGCATTAGAATCTCTACGACTGTGGTACGTATAGCAACGAGTGGTAGGATAGAAGGACATAAGCACAATCGTAGACACTGACTAGAAATTCAATAAGGAGTACGGAACTCGTGTTCCCCCCGACGATTTTAAATTCATCCGAATTTGTTATCAAATTTTAAACCCTCTTGTGTCACATCAACATCGCGCGCGCTTCGGAGCTTCTTCTTTAAATATATGTATATATAATATAAAATTTAAAATATCTTTTCTACACAATCTCTTTCGACATTATTCCTCCTTCTCCATCTAAATATGGGTAAAATATTTTAATATTTTGTTGTGCAAATAGTAGTATTTAATGATGTGATAAATGTGATATTTGATTCCTTAAAAATTCGTTTGTGTTTGTAAGAAGAAAGGAATAATAATATGTAGAAAAATTAGCTTTGTCACAGATCATGGAATTTCTTAAGTTTAAATATTATTGGTACGCACATAACATGTGTGTGCGTGTGTCTGGATATATAAGAATGTTAAGTGGATGCAACTAGTTTCTTTTATTTTTAATTTATTATTATCATTATTTTGCACAAGACACTCTCGCGGCAATTCAGATCAACGGGATGTTTCCGAGATGTTTACATCTTCCACGTCGTATCGTATGGATAATTATGTGATTCGTGAAGACAAATTTATAATTTTTAATAATAACTGGATACGCGACTTATATTTTCTATTTTACAACAACGCGCTGATACTCGTGCTATCTTCAGCGCGCGTGTAATTTTTTTCTCAAATTCTTGGTTCGCGCGTGCATAATCCTCACTAACTACGACACTAGAATTCTAATGCGTTTCTCGATCGCAGCGTCATTCTGGATCAAGCTCCGGACAGCGCGCGCGTTTTATGCAATTGCAGTGCGACGCACGCTCATTCTACTTATTGTTAGCCGCACCAAAAAAGGATCGTTGTGTGTGTGTGTGTTTGTTTGTTTGTGTGTAAAATGCGACGTGTTAAATTCGACGCGATAAAGGAAGTCGGCAGGACCGGCACAATTGGTTGCATAAAATTGGGTACCGCGCTCGTTGTAATTTCAGATCTTTACAGCATGCAGTCTGATATTTTAAAATATTAGAATTTTTCTTTCTAAATATTATTTAAAGAATCCGTGAACGATGAGGTCGAGAACGGCAAACACTCTTCGTATATTTAATTTTCTTATCGTATATAAATTTTATTCGCGTCAAAATGGCAAAAACTAAAAAGTTGAATCCCTTATATTAGGATTATCAAGACAGTCCGGCGATTTTGCTAAAAATGGAAGCACCACAATAGAACGTTGCGAGTCCGTGAGAAAAATAGAAAAAGTTCGCTTGAAAGAGACGCCGTTAACGCATCACATACCCGCGTATGTCTCTTCCCGCGCGAATATATAGATAAATACTGTTACATTCCCAGCACATATTATATATATATATATATATACATATATATATATATATACACACACACATATATGTATATACGAGCTTTAACTGTCGTTGACACGCAGGTAATCGCGCTCAGTGACGCGCACCTGTTGCAAAGGCTATAGTACACCAGGATGTGCAGTCATTGCGACGAATTACAATGCGTCGCCCGTAAGCCTCGCGATGCGTGCATGCATGTCTAATCGTTACGCAGCGTATGTATGCATGTGTACGTATAGAGGTACGGGTCTCTTCGCGGTACCGTGACGCTACGTACGTTAAAAAAGGAGGCATAAAATTAAATATCCGACAAATTTCCCATGTTTTGTCCGCAAGTACACAATTACCAAACCTTAGACATAAACGTTCTTCTCGGAATCTTAATTAATTGATTAATTTTTATTTTATTTTTATTTTTTTTCTTTTATCCCACATATGTATATATAGTTTTAACTTACATTAACGTAAACTTTTTTTTAGAAGAAATGAAAATCATGTAAGGAGCAGTATCCCCTATTTTGTATATTTTCATCTGCATTCGCAAAGAATTATTTTTCACAAACCATATTTACACCCTTTTGTAATATATTATTCTAAAAATGTGCTACATAACGCTCCTTCATTTTAGACTTGACTCTTTATAATCGCGTCTTGGGCGAAAGATTTTGCAAAGGGTAAAAAATCGCGCCTGCGTAAATTGCTCGTGCAATGCGTCCCTGAGGTTTGACGCAAATCTTACGGAACACTCGGCAGATACATCGAGGTCCATCGTTCGAAACAACGACACTGGACTTCTCGTCGCGCGCGCGCGCGCGCGCGCGAGGAACAGGTTCGGCTCTCGTCGTCGAAAGCGCCGTGAGCAGGTACACTTCATGCATACGTTCGTCATTGTCGTCATCGTCGTCTCGTACACAGTCACAGGTACAGATATACAACGCATTCTGGCCGCGTACGCACACGAATGACGAGGAGTGTACGACACGGCGACGGCTAATGGCGCAAGAGGGCCGTGACCGAAATTCTTTCCGAGCAAGGGGGCCAAGTGCAGAAGAAAAGAACGTTTCAGCGCGATAAATCTCGCTCTATACTAGACGCTACTCGAATCGGTGCCCGATTAATTTCGCGGCAATGAGTTATGCAAATTATGATAATGCATATTGTATCGCATTGTCGATTATTAAGCGCCGAGATTCATGTAGTATGGGCACTTTTCCTTTAGTAACGGAAAAAGTTAATTTCCATAGCAACACGTTTCTTGGTTTGGTTGTTCAAATTGTATTCAATCGCTTATTTTTACAGATTCCGCGTTTCAAGTTTTTTTAATCTGAATTTTATTTATTACAAAAGTTGATTTTAATAATGCTTTAAATTCTAAAATTTCTGATTATATGTATATCTCTTTCTCGAATTTATCTATGTAGATAATTTTGCATTTTTGTTGTATAACTGCATCATTATTTTCAAAAAATAATTTGGTCTGCTTGAATATAATTTTCTAACAATGATTAACCGAATGACACCGCTCAATCGTCCATGATCTACATATGTCTGTCTCTTTGCAAAAAATCTTGATCAAAATGCCATGAATGAGATGATTTTTTTTTTTTTACCGCTGTCATTCTCTTGGTATTATTTTAATTCGAGGGGAATAAAATTACGCTAATAGAGCGCATTGTTTCTTAAACTAAAAATTATTTAAAAGAAGACCAATCGCGGATATTGTTGATCGACTTAATCGGTCTCTTTTTGTTTCATTCAATTCTGTCGATATGCGTGATATCGCTCGTGATTACATTTACATATGTGCATCCAATTATCTTGTTTACATCTTGTTTTCGTTTCTGCGGACAAAAACATATAGTCCACTCGGATGAGATTCACGTCGATCTATAATTTCTGAGATAATTAAACGATCATTATGTAAAAATACGTCGTTATACAATCGTCGTTGAATCATACGAAAAGTCGTGTATACATTTGATATCGCGAGATGATGATGACGCGTGTACAGTAATAGTGTCCCGTAGTACGTTATTTATCGCCACGTTTCATCATCGCTTTTGCAAGATTTTAGTTATCGATGATGAGAGATTTCGGGAGACAATTCAATCAATTCTATTGTGTAACATCCGAAAGGGAGAAAAAACTGCTGGTAGATTTTAGATTTTTATTTTTAGCGGTATCGCGAAGAACCGTTCATCGCAGCTGAATGATCACCAGTATCTCGAATATGCAAATGTTATTAATGCTTATCGTGAAGCGAGAGATTTTAATTCAAACTATTGATATGATACTAATTTTTTTTTTAGCACTTATCAAAATTAATTAAAATTAAAAATTAATAATAACACGATTATTCTTAATTTAATTATATTTTTAATTTTATTATAATATATTAATTTAATTATATTAATTATAATATATTTTTAATTCAATTATACATTTTCGATCACCAAAGAATGATTGAAAGATGACGCGGTTATCGATACTTTATCACATTTCGGTGTCGCGTGTTGCCGATACTTGATGAAACCAAGTTTTCATTTTTAAATATTTAAATATTTCCTAACCAGATGATTATATGTATATCACGATATCGTGTAATCTTCGCCATTAGAACGACAGACTCGACTGATGACGTCGGGGTCCCGCACCGATCCTCCTCCACTTTTCTCACTCCCCTCGTTTCTGCTTATTCGGAGTAAAAAGCAGATTATTTTTTCGTTGACGACTTTCCACCGAGTGCCAAGGTCAAGCGAGAAACAAACGTTCCATCGGTCGGTTAACGCCTCGATCTTCCGCTCGGCTGTAGAAAGGACACTCTCTGAAGCGTGGCATTAGCAAAATAGTATAATATAAGCGTGTTTCTCGTAGTGTTTTTAGGAAACGGAGAAACCAGAACTCTCGTATATACGCGATGCATTTCGTTCGATCCGTTAACATGGAAGCGCGAGCAATTCACATATATGATTATTGATAACGATAAAAACGAGACGCGTGTAATTTGGGAATGATAAAGTGCACAAAGCGAGCCGACAATCTACTCTAAAATTAAGTCTGCGAAGCATCGCGCCAAAGGGTACTTCCGATCTTACAGATAGCATAATATCAAGTCACGCGCATACATATGTACGAAGATGGGAAATATCGAGTCGAGAGAGAGAGAGAGGGAGGGAGGGAGAGAGAGAGAAACTACCAGTCTACTCTCTGTAGAATATCTTCATCTTCCAATATACACATAACAATGAATATACATCTGAACCACATTCTATATTGTTTTAGATTCTCCTCTTTTAAATTACGTCTTAATTATTTAATTTTCATATATATCTTTCTCTAATCAATTACACATACGTTGCGTACAAATTTTTCCAGTATTCGATTTTCTTATCACAAGCAAGAAAGGCGATTTTCCTCGCAAAAAGGAATCGCGCAAGGCACATTTAATGAGAGACTGTGCACTTCGCCGAAACATGCCAACTGTTTAAAAAATGGAAGCGTACGCGGAAACGTACGCGCCGATAAACGACAAAGTGGAGGGAATACTGTCCATTACGTAAAGCGACCGAGTGTGTATGTCTCGCGCGTATACATACATACATACATACATACATACATACATACATACATACTTATGTATACCGGTGTCACCTTGCTGCGACGACCCACGCACAGTACCGCTACGCAAACGCATCGCAAACGTACGCAGATATACCGCGTCCGTCGCATTTTCTAGCGATTACCGAGCCCCGATTTTCCCATAGCATCTTCGTTCTCGCATTTTCTCTCGAGCCGCTTGTAATTTACATTATTATTATAAAATGATGTAATGATATTGACAATATCATATATAATGATATTAATTGACAATATCAGATTTATGAAGAAGGAAAAAAATTTTTAGAGTTGAAAAAAGAGCTAAAGTAATTTTTTTTTTTTTTAAAGAATTTCGGAGAATACAAAAGAGGAAACATGTGTTTTTACTCGTTATGTAGACTCTCACTATATGTATATTTATGATAGCGTAATCTTTATATGGTGCAAGAGCTTATAGAAAAAAAAATATATATCGAGATGTGGGCGCTTACGTCAATAAACGTCAATAATATCGAAAGGCGGTATTCTAGGAAAATAAAACGCTTATAATATATTTACATTATTTATACTATAAAATGATGTAATGATACTTAATTAACAATGCCAGACTAAAAAAAAAAAAAAAAAACGGAGTTAAAAAGAGAATTTTTTTTCTCGAAAGAATTTTGAAGAAATACGAGAGAAAACCTGTTTTTATTCGATATATATCTATGATAGGGTAATCTTTGGTGCAAGTTTATTGAAAAAAAAAAAAAAATAAATAAATAAATCGAGATGTGGACGCTTACGTCAATAAACGTCGATCATATCGAGGCGCGATATTCGAGAAAAACACTCGCCGTACGTTGTTACGATACAAAGCGCTCAAGATTGTGGCCGAACGAGATCCTGTTGCGAGTTGTCTTGCCGGGGCGCGAGCGCGATCGCGCATCGTCGGCCTTATACCTTCGTTCGCGGACAATATCCGCTCGATCGCGAACGAAACGCCGCGGTTTAGCCGACCTACTTACAAGCGACCGCTCCCTGCTCTCTCGGGTCCTTTCTTTCAGATTTTTCCTTTCCTTTCGGCTACAACAACACCGCGGTTAACATAACGCGCGCGCCTTCGCCACCAGAGCGATTTATCGCGCCTCTATCTGCGTACAAACCAGAAACAATGTATCGGATGATGAAGTAATCGACGCGTTATATATACATATATATCTATAGAAAATAACTTTGCGCGCGAGATATTTATGGGTTGCCGTAAACGTCATAAGGCGTGTTTTATCGTCGTTCTTGAGAAACCGCCGGTTAACCGTTGCTGATATAGCTCGACAGCTGAAGACTCGCTAAATGTAGCATCGAACGCGATTCTCAGATCCCGATAACAGTTAATTGCGCATTTATGAGCGTAGATGGAATTGAGACGGAGCGCAATTAGGATTCATTAAAGATGTAATGTTAATTCCTATCTTGTACGAATTTTTTTTTTCGACTAGCATTAATGGTCAACAACTTCGAGTCTTTCCTCTTCGTGTTCAGGAAGTGTACTTTTCTCGTTTCAGCGCTCACGCATTCCTGGGTATTCCGCGAGTTGTGGGAATTGTAAGGATTCGGTCGAGTTGAGCGTCGATCTTTTCTTTCTCTCCTCGGCCGCTTTGTTCGCGCATTCATTTAAATATCTTTTCGCATCGTTTTAGTCGACGACTTGACGTCTTTGTTCATCCAAGAGAATCGAGTCGATTTCCTCCGAATTTTAACGTCGATAAAACATACATGTATCTTTTGCCTCTGTTTTTACATCTTACATCCTATCACCGTGATAATAAGAGAACTGCTCATTTGATTAAAGCAATAAAGATACTCGTAATTTTGACAATCTTTCGGGAATGATAAGAATGATAAGAAGGAGAGTCGTGAGAAAAGAGCGGATTTATCATTATCGGATTGTCAAATCGATTCGGATTGCAGCAGAATTACGCCTCGGATTCCGATTTACCGAGGGATTTTCCGACCCTCTCGATTGATCTTTTCTCCTCTCGTCTTCGGGCTCGCTCCAGCGAGCAAGCCCGTTCCTCTCGATTCCAACTCGATGTACCGGTTCTCATTTCATTTTCTCTCTCTCTCTCTCTCTCTCTCTTTCTCTCTGTTCGAGGGGGAGAGAGAAGCGAAAGGAAAAATGAGAAAGAGAGACAGAACGGACGAATGGGGAACGAGGCCGGGGAACGAGCGAGAGGACGGGGAATCCGCGAGTGGGAGAGAGTCGAGGATAGGCAAAGACGTACATCGGTACCCCGGTCACGGCGATCGCGCCGCAGGTATATTTATAGCCAGGCCGAACCTGTTAGGGGGTTTTGGTTAGAGGAACTCACGCGAGAACTCACGCATGTGCACGCACGCGGCGCGCGGTCCTGAAACCCGAAGGTTGCCGCCGATGAACGGAACGGAATCGCCATTTTGGAGTTTCGCCGCTACCGTAGCTCTGTTACCTTCGGGATTTGCGAGCTGTGACGTAAGCGGTTGCGCAAAGATATATTGTTAGGCACCTCGTCTAACTCGTGATTTCGAGGTCGAAATTGAGTCGCCGATCGAGATGAGAGATCGAGTTCAGGGACGAGTCTCTTTCGGATCAAAAATTTAAACCCCCTTCGTCGAAAGAGCAGAGGATCCCGGTGAGGATTACATTCATCGCCATCGGACCTTGATCATCTTGATAATTAACAGATGAGAGAAAAAATGCCAAAGTACATTATCTCTGAAGACTGAGAAAAACTGTGAAATGTCTTTCGATATGTACTCTCCATAATGCACATGACCTCAGTAAGACTCGTTTCGCGTCCTCGTAGTTGGTTTCCTGATTGTCGCTCCAACAACATGATTGCATGATATACAGTGGCCTCGTGCTCCATCAGCGAGCTCTATGTCAAAGTCAAGAAACCGGTACACCTCGCATCTCCAGTGACAGACCGTCCAATGAGAATCGTAAGAAAAATAATAAAACCATTGATGCGTCGTTACATCTGCAATGGAAGAACTTATCTGGAGAACGGATTTATACATATATCATCGACGATAAATCTCCAATCATATTATTTATTTTAATTATTACAAAATATACAAAATAAATACGTGATAATTTTATTAACGTAATATTACTCGCGCAAACGTAGAAAATGTTTCTCAATTCCGACGTCGTAACTGATGAAGATGACCGTCCATTAGTCCATCTCCCTCCCTTCATTCGCTCCGAGAAAAAAAATATCGATGTTGAGAGACGAAACTGTAATCTCGGTCGTTGCTTACTGCATGTCAATTAAAAACGGTTACTACAGCGGGGCGATTATGTACAGAACACACGCGGCGCTGAAAATTGCTGGAGAGGAGAGAGAAGCGGGAGATCACGCGTACGTGCGAAGGACGCGCTAAGGAGCACCTATCGGCATACGGTACCAGCGAATTCTTCAAGGTTGCTCGTAAATTCAGCCACGAAACGGGCCAAGCAACCGCCATCGGTGTTATGACCGTCGGTCCCTCCACGTGAATCGATATTCGATTACTTGCCGTTCAATTTTCGCCACAGATATACCCGAATGTAAAAATCCGCGACGAACGCGTGCAATTGCGTTAACGACGCAACGACGATACGCAAAGGTCGCTTCGCGACATTCCTGATTTATTGCGCACCGTGAAATCGTCAAATCAGTGAGAATCGGCGTGACAGGGTCAACGCTGTCATTCTTCCATACCTTATATTCTCCGTGTTCTCTTCTTTAGAATTCTTTTTAATAATAGTGGGATGATGTATTGAAAAAAAATGCGCGCTAATTTATCAAACATTTTATTTAATCAATGCAAGCTTGCATAAATTATAGACATGTACATAAGTTTTTCGACAAGTGCATCTCTTGCAAAAGTATTTTGCGAGAGAAAGATATTGAACTATAGATATAAATATAAATAAAAATAAATAAATAATTATAAATATATTAGCACTTATTGTAGCATTTATTTTAACAAATTTATTTTTTGTTAAAAATATATATATATATGGATGGATAGATGGATGGATGGATGGATGGATGGATAGATAAATAGATAGGCAAGTCTGGAGAAAAAATATAAGTTTGCTAAAAAATCTGAAGGAGAATTTACATTTCCCTGATTCTAGATCGCGACAGAACCGACGATGATCGTGCAACGACCCCGGAATCCTTACGCAGTAGCAGTCCGGCGCCGTCGCCGCCGCCTACGCAACAACAACCGGCGAGCAACGCGACCAGTCAGCCACCCAGACGATTCATTTCCAGCATCCTCGGCGGTGACGTGCCGTACGGCAGCAGGCGTCACGTGCTCACCCGGGCGGAACGGAAGGAGTACAGCAGCCCGCCGATAGCCTCGGACGATCCACCCCAGTTTCTGTCCAAGGCGGAAAGAATCGCCCTGCCGAGGCCGCAGACCCCGCCGAAGGCGCCCCGTATCGAGCCACCCACCAGAGTCTCGGTTATTCAGAGGGTGCCGTCGCAAGGTCAATCAGCTTCTAGAAAAGAGGGGAATAAGATCGAGATCGAGAGAGTCGATCCGGTGCAAGCGCCCGAGCCGGAGCAGGTAAATTACTTGCGTTACGTGAATTCACACATTCATCGAATGAATGAACCTTGCCGTCTTGCTGAGTGCTCACTTTTTTTTAGAGGAACCACGGGTCGTGTCTAAAGCGACCATGTATTTACACGTCTCTTATATTTATGCAGTTCTTTCTTCAACTAACTTTAATTAACGAAGAGACGAGCGCGCGCTGAATGGTTACGCGTTGCAACTACCGAATTAAAGATAATATATTTCGTGATTGTTTAAGAAATAATAAATAAATCTTATAAATTCATATCAATATAAAATATAAATATGTATGTGTGTGATTAAAGTTTAAGACGTTTAAATATAAGTTAACAAAAGGATCCTGCTATTAGACTAATGCAGTCACGCTTCGTTAACTTCGATTCAGAATTCTCGCAGCGTCTCATGTATTATGTATAGCGGCCAAGCAGATAAAGAAGGGCGGAGAAAATATTGCACTGTATTATGCGTAACATTATTTAACCCGCAACCTGTCGAGCAGTTTCTCGATATTGAAGTACGAGAGCTTATTAATTCTATAAAAATGCATGGTCATAATGCATAATAGTTCACACATGTGCGCATATACGAAAAAGAAGAAATAACAATATGTAACAGTTTGCGTATATACGTGAGTGTGTGCGTTTGCGCGTGTGCCTATTGGAAACATATATTTAATTTTGCAGACCGAGAACTAAATTGAGAGGGGTGTCATTCAATTGGACACATTAGCCATTTGAACACAGGACTCTTGGTCAATCGTGCTGGTTACCCTAAGCACGATCGATGTGTGATCGATGAGCTTGTTGTGTCCAATCGCGTTGTGTCCAAATGAGTTCCTCTCCCGATTGAGAGCAATCGTGATATAATATCTGGATACGATGCTTTGGTTTGGAAAGTAAGCCTATCTAGTAAATGCTGAGGTATACTAATGCTTAACGTAATCTTAATTTTAACTATCTCAGCCCAAGATGCGACTACGACCTACAGGGTCCGATGCACCTGGGAAAAAGCTAACGCTAAATCGTATACTAACGCTTACAATTAATGCAAAAGGGTTAATGAATGAATATGTGTGGGAATATGTTTGTAAAGAATAAAAAGAAGATAGAGCAGCTGAGAGAATGATGACAAAGAAGAGAGGAAAGATCATTGCGGAAGGAAACTCTCAATGCCGAAATGAGAAAGAAAACTGCATCCAGAAAAAGGAAGAAAGAAAACGGGAGAATATGTGAGATGGCTGGAAAAACTTCTTGCAATTTATTAATCGCTTTAATTGCATGTTATGTGCGCTTAACAGCATTAATACTTAACAAATCATTATTTTGTATTGCATTAATCATACATCCGTTTATGTCATGCTCCCTTGGCTTGAAATCCGGATATCTATTCCGATATCCATCCCCCGATCTGTATAATAATGATAAGTACTAATTTTTCCTTTATTCTTATTCTAACATTCTGGCACTATTTTCGCTCGGGTTGGTTGTATCCAGTTTATATGTTCTTCTTAATGCAATTTTTCTTTTAAACAATATTTGATGCTTCACCCTCTGTCTGCTTTTAAGAGAAAATGAATCGGAAGAGAAAAAGAAAGAGGATGGGGGAAAAGAAAGAAAGACTCTTTGAACTTTTTTTTTTTTTTTTTTTTTTACCGACTTCAAAGTCATTGATGCGAGTTCGACAGAAATAGAAAACGCAATGGAAAACGCGCGAGAGAAATATCGATGACAATTTCAGGAACAGCCCATCGACTACGCCGTGCCGAAGCGGAAAGAGGAGGACGAGGAGAAGTGTCGCGATGGCGCGATGGCATCCCGCAATTCCGGCAATTCCATCGCGAGATCCTTGCTGGCCGTTAAACTGTCCGGCTCGCATGCCGCGGTGCAGGCAGCCGCGGGACACGGCAGATCCTCGAACTCGGGCAACAGCGGCTCCTCCGGCGGTGGCAACGGTGGTTCCGGCACTTCCTCGCCGTCCAACAGCGGTATCGGCGGATGCGGAAACGGAGCGATGATCGGCGGTGGCGGCGGCGGCGGCGGCGGAAGCGGCGGTGGCGGTGCTGTGGGGGGCGGCGCGGGAGCGGGCGGAATGCCCCCCGGGGGTAACGGAGGTCGCGGTAATTACGGGCCGAGCTCGCCGCCGACGGGATCCCTGCCGCCGTTCTACGAGTCCCTGAAGGGTGGCAACAACCTCGCCAACTTCGCCAATCAGTACAACACCGCCCAAGGTGCTCTATTTTTATATATCTCTATTTATATGAAAATGCAGAAATCTTTGGATATATGTATATGTATATAATATTTTATATATATATATATATATATATATATAGTGAAAAATGTCAGAAAAAGAAGAGTACGCTTTTATATATACTTATATATTTCTGTATTTTTTTGCAAATTACATTATTTTTAATTCCTAATTGACAATCGTCGCAAAATTCGTGTCGCGTTCCAGTTATGTTTTGATTGTTTGGATTCAGTCATTGGTCATTTACCGGCAATATTTATTTTGTAGCTTTGGCATAATCAACAAACTTTAATGTTTCAATACAGTCAGTGTAGAGTTTACATTTTTTCAATCCTTAAATCTTATATCTAACATGTGATATTGTAGTCGATCGTCTCATTTGTATTTTGAACGTACAGTGCGCGATAGATTCTTTCGATCATGAGTCGTAAAGTAATAATCATACGGTTTTCTCGACGTGAGAGACCTTCAGATATGCGTATTGTACTTGGAGTTATCGCGTACATTCTCTTTTTTTATTTTTATCTTTTTGTTTTCTCTCTATACTGTTGTTTTTATTTGTGCTATTATATTTACAAGATTTTACATCGTTTAGAAATCTAATTATTACAACATCCTTGGAAGCCTGATGAAAGACTGTTTCGATAAATATTACAATGGGAGAAACTTTTTTTTCGGTAAAATTTAAAAAAATATAGAATTTCATATAAACTTATTAAAATAAGATAACGAGATTTTGCAAAACAATCTTTACAAGCAATCTGCCACAATTAAATAATACACATCCCTCCTGATTCAGTCGTGTTATTATTTTAGGAAATGCATATCTAACACCATTGACGGCGGTCGGAATCGAATGCGATACCGGTCAACAGGACAATTCTCAGCACGCGCAGTACAACGCGCAGGAGGGCAAACAGTATTCTCTCCTTCAAAATGTCTGCGCGAATGTGTGCGCGTCCTACGGCTTGACGTTCAAAGAGGAAGAAGAGGAGTTGGGAGCTTACAAGATTCAACCTGACCTCTTGTCTAGCCAGTATGCTTCCTACGACGTCACCGACGCGGGCATGATGGTGGACATGGTGACGGGCGCCGTGGTGGACCCGTTGCAATTCACCACCGGTACCCTGACCTTCAACTCGCCCTCCGATCACACGGCATTACTGGAGAGCCTCAGCGATGCCGCCGACCTCTTGTTGCCCAGGTTGCAGACCGAGGACGGAAGCAGCGATCTTCTAGAAGAATCGTTGCACTCGCCCGCCTCGACTGGCAGCAGCGGAATCGGTCAAGACGCCGGTCAGATGACCACTCCCGTCGAGCCCAGCGTCGATCCTTTCCCCGAGCATAGCATGGCCTTGACCAGAGGCTTTGACACGAGGTGAGCGTCTCAATTACCATGAGAATTAACTCTCGCTTGCAAATCAGATACGTCTGCGTTGATTTGCCGTTTGTTTTCGTCCATGCAGCGATTTAAAAATATTGTAACGAAAATATCGCACGAGTTTCAGTCGATGGATTATAAAATAATGTATCGATCGTCTTTCTCAGACACTACACGACTCCGCAACATTTTAACGCGTCCAAGCTCGCGAGCTTGAATTATGCGACCGGAGAATCGAGTTATCAGCCATTGTCGAAGGAACGTCCGGAACTCGCGTTGCACGTCAATCAGAATCAGCAGCACCAGCAGGATCAGCAGCTGCAAATTCAAGTTCAACTGCAACAGCAGAAGCAAACCGCCGCGTCGCCGCACCAGCAACAGCAGCAGCATCAAGGTCTTCTAAGCCCCGGATTGAATTTTACTAGTAACGGTGAGTTGTCACAAATATTGCTCAACTGCTAAGAAACAGGGATACATTGGTTTAAGAGATTTTTTCCTCTTGGGTTAAAAGTAAAGAAAGTATTTATATTAAAAAATGGCAGAAAAATTTTCATTTAACAAATATTCGTCAATTTAGGACTAATTTTGCGTTAATTAACTTAAAAATTGAACTTAAAGTTCAATTTTTGAATTTCAAAGGTTTAGAGTTAGACTCTGGTAGCAGCGTGGGTGGAAGTCTGCCTAGTCCCGGCACTGCCAGCTGTTCTCTGGACGGGACTTCATCGGGCACTTCACCGTCGTGCGCGCTAGCAGAACACGCGCACAGTCCGGTCGTGTCACCCACCACAGTCGCAGCGCAAACCGGTGGATCAGTCGGGGAGCCACCTCTCTCGCAACGGGTCGGTGTACTTCAGCAAAGGGTAAGCGACCCAAATTGATCCAGGCAAAAGCATATATCTTCGCGTAAAATTATTATTTCCAGAAGCGGGATCGAAGCTAATTCCGATCCTCCAGGCTTGCTCGCAATCGATTCGTAAATTATTCCGTCATCATCGTTCCGATGCAACATACAACTCAGTACATACCATGATGGAAAAGAATAGTTCGTTTTTTCAACTGCCATTCTTACTCGTATATTTATACATATTATGCAATGTCAATCAATTTGAGTGCTTCATCCGATGTCATCAGTCTTTCAATCGCTTCGAGTTGGAACTGGTCTTAAATTAACGTGTCTTGGATTTGCAGCTGGGTTTACCGAATGACTGTCAGCTAGAATTTGTTAACGGTGGTCACGGCATAAAGAATCCTTTAGCCATCGAGGGTCAAAGGCAGGCTACTACAACCAATCGAGATGAAGAGAGACCGACTCGAACTCCGCCTAGCAAGGTAACACGGGTATTTTATGAATCGTATTTCTCATGTAAAATGTATGCAATCGCATATATTGTCGCGGGGTTATAAGAAGCCGTTACAATGGAATTCTTCGATTCTTTGTTTAATAGGATGACGATCCCAATCGCTTCACTTGCCGTGTGTGCAGCAAAAACTTTAGCCTCCAGCGGCTTCTTAATCGTCACATGAAGTGTCACAGCGACGTGAAGCGCTATCTTTGCACATTCTGTGGAAAGGGCTTCAACGACACTTTCGACCTCAAGAGGCATACGAGAACGCATACGGGAGTGCGACCTTATAAGTGTTTTCTTTGCGAGAAGAGTTTCACGCAAAGGTGCTCCCTGGAAAGTCACGGCCAGAAGGTCCATGGCGTTCAGCATCAGTATGCCTACAAAGAGCGACGTGCTAAGGTAAATTTTTCATTGAGAAATTTTTTTCTTTTTAATAAATTTATTTCTTTGAGATTTTCTCTCTGTCTTCAAAACTTCAAATCAACATGTTACATACGTCTTGTAATGTTTGCGATATTTTTTATTGTATGTGATTCTCTTTAATAAATTAACTTCATTCTATGAAATTCTCTCTCTCTCTCTCTCTCTCTCTCTCTCTCTCTCTCTCTCTCTCTCTCTCTCCCTCCCTCCCTCCCTCTCTCTCTCTCTCTCCCTCCCTCCCTCTCTCTCTCTCTCTCTCTCTCTCTCCCTCTCTCTCTCTCTCTCTCTCTCTCTCTCTCTCTCTCTCTCTCTCTCTCTCTCTCTCCGTGGATCCATTCTAATACGTTTTGAAATGTAAAGTTAAATGTGAATTATTTGCATTTTGTTTGATAGATGTACGTTTGCGAGGAATGCGGACATACCACGCATGAGCCAGAAGTGCATTATATTCATCTGAAGGACCAGCATCCTTATAGTCCGGCGCTACTAAAGTTCTACGACAAGCGGCACTTCAAGTTCACCAATAGTAACTTCGCCAATATGTTGCTCCAGGTGGGCACAGACGCGTAGAGACAATATTATAGTCTTCAAACTTGTATTAAGTAGAAGATTGCACGTTGAGATTAATCAACGGTCTGATATAGGGAGGCTTCGATACTCAAACGAACAAAACAAAATACACAGCGCGGTATACAAGAACACGAAATTGTTCTTGTCGATGTAACTCTTCAGGGTGGCCTGTTGCAACGGGACTCGCGGAATACGGACAGCTGCGGCCTCGCGGAGCGACGAGAGACGGTCTCGAAGAGCACCGAGGCGACGCACCAACAGACTAGCTTCTGAATCCATCATCTTGAATCCGGGGACCCGGACGAGTGACGTCGATCGATCGGGCCGGATCTTCGAAGTTTAGGTCGACGAAGGGAGTGACGTCGCGCGAAAAAGTACCTGCAGGTGGCTCCCATAGCGGTGACACTGGAACACACACACACACACATCGAAGTCCGAAGGCGACAGGATCAGATCGCGTAGGATCTGTGTGATCGATTAGATTCCGCCGCCTCAAAATTCATGGGTAGAGAAGGAAGGCGAGAAGAGGAGAAGGGAAAATAAAACAAAAGAGTAAGAGAGCCGCGGTAATAACAAGCGATCGCGAAATACCATGTACACACGGTACATTTCGCGTAATCGAACGCTCGGTTGTTGTATTATAGCTTCTCTTTTACTTCTCTTGGAAGTTGCATGATTAAGTTTATGCATTATTCTTTCTTTCTCTGGCAGTTCTCGAAAGAAGATGGTACCAATGAAATAGATAAAGAAAATTAATATTTGAGAAGGAATACGCGTAGTGTTCGCCGTAACGAGCGAAAAGATAATTTTTCATCCATTAAAACAACCCACATGGATGATACACCGTTTCTTTAAATTATAATAATTATAGCGCGTCGCGAATTTTTTTCTACGCGTCGAGCAGAGAATTTCTCAACAGACTTGTAACTATAAATCTCGCTTCTACCCAACATTTTCGGACAATGTTCTGAATTTTTCAATTATTTTTAGAATGTGTCTCTTTTTTAGTTTGTAGTATTTTTAACTGTATGGTTAACTCAGATTAACTGTATGGTTAATTAACATTAATTTAATGAAATCTTAGAATACGACGACTGATACTGAATTACAAAGAAAATGCATAGGACATACGTATATACTCATTCACACACGTCGATGAGGTGCGCGCGCGCGCAAGTGCAAAACACATACATACAACTACACACCGTTAAACGCAATTGCATATGTAGATTTTAGATGGAATATTAATAGTGGGCCGGAGGCGCGACACCGAGCAGACCCAAAGACTCGGATAGAACGTTTCAGGAATGCGGATCATCCTCGGCGAGCGAGTCGAGGAGAGGGAGAAGAGCGCGATACGGATGATTTTTTTTTCTCAGAGATATACGGCGAGTTACGTTACTTTTCGACTCGATGGGCAAACATGCGCGCGAAAAATGGAATTCTTGACGTCGCGATTATCAGGAAGGAGTGGTTTTTCCGATCGCGATTTGCGTCACGAATCTTCCATTATCTTTTATCGGAGCATTGGGGATAGGAAAGAAATTCTCAAGTTGCTTAAACGCGTTGCAGAACAAGACAAGATTCTCAGTCGATGTACTGACCTTGCACTGTATCATTATTGGAAAAAAAAAAAAAAAAAAATAGAGAATTTGAACTGTCGATGTTTAGAAGAATAATCAGAGAGTCGATTTCCTCTATTTTCATGAATATTGTTTAAATCTTTCCTCAATTCTCGCTCATGAAACGGTGTTGCGTTTTTCGTTCGTTTTCTCGCTCTAACACGGTGACACACAAATGTGAGTAGTAAGAATAGAATACTAGTTTAGAGGAAAACTTCTGATTTTTGAAACGATTGAAAAGAGGGAATCGACTGCAATTAAAATTTATATTTTTATTTTGTTGTTAATATAATCAATGATTTTATTATTGAGTTGAGACGTCTTTCAACTGAAAGAAGGGAAATTAAATCAGTCACTATAATGGAATGAATACAATATTGCTGCAGTTTTAATAAAAAATTTTTATTTAGTTATCCTCGTCGGGATTATATTTCTAAACACTGATAGTATACAGTACGCATATACATACATATATATATATATATATATATATATATATATATATATGTATGTATGTGTATGTATATATATTTAGTAAAGTCCCCAACCGATGCGCACTTTGGGTAATCTGTGATATGATAAGAGTAACAGAACAATTCACTCGCTCCTTTACGCACCCGACTTTGCTTTTCCGCTCTTGCACCATGGTTCTTTGGGCTTGGGGATGGGACAGGAGAGGCACGCATACACACCGATCGTACACACACACACACACACACACACACACACACACACACACACACACACACGAAACATAAAACGGGATTTCGTGCAATTCTAAGGTGGTAGGACTTTGGATCGGGCATACAACCGATAATATATTTCCGCTCGATTCTTTCCATCGTAGACACACGAGTCGTGGACTCGCTCGTCACGGCAAAGCATAATTTGCGAGCTCTAAATTTAAAGCGTTCTCAACACTGTGTGTTGGTTGGCAAGCTAATTGCGAGACTGGCAGATTAACCCTTTGAAACGCAATAGTGCTACGGCACATAATTCTTCTGTTTTTCCATATAGCAATGTTACATTTTTGCATCATTGGCTACATAGCGACCTAATAACATCGAGAAAATGTTATCTTTATCTGTATATAGATTATACATTTTGTTTTATTTATATATATACATAAATATATAATTATATGCAGTGCTTATTTTCTCTTCCTCGCGGCATGCAAAAGATTCGAAATGCGCTTATCAAAGGGTTAAAAAGGCCGCGTCTCCTTGAAGCACAGTCTCCTAAACCCTCTCGGGCGAGAGCAGAAAGGTGTAATGTAATTCTTCACGAATGCTTTGTATAATGGATACCAAACGTCACATTTATTCTCACATATAGGAATAAGAATTGCAAATTTAAAAGAACCTCACTCTGTAACATACGATGTTATACCGGCTAGAAGTAATGTAATCGGCTTCGATGTTTTATCCTAAAATCATTATAATTATTGTTTTAATGTATTACATTTATGTGTTGAATTGTGTTGATTAAATGTTCAATTAGTGTTTCCTAAAATCGTTCTTTTATCGGAGCGCGCGAACGCTAACTTGCCCATTGCAATTTTTACACTAACAATAAGTCGAGCAATCGCTATGCTACTTGTGGGTCGTTCTATTTTTTTTTTTTTAAATCATTTGGATCATTTAATAGTATTTGATATATTTACTGTATAGATGAGTGTCTTTACAGTAGAGTGTTTTTATCAATTTTAGATTTATCATTTCTAAAATATTCCCCGCTCATGTCGCAATACGCGTCCGTCCGATGGTTAATAACACCATTCCGAGAGCATTTGATAATCTTTGTTATATGTAAATAACATACGACTAGAGAGAGACTATGCTGATATTTAATTCTTACATATATAATCGTATTCGTCCTTTTTTTTTAAGCTCGATTACTTCGGCGTAGGTGCTAACGCTCCGCCGAGAGATGCTCATCTCCGTATATTATTGTAAATAGTTGTATTGGCGGCGGAAACACTATGCACACACACGGGCACCGGTTAATCCGCGATTATCTTTTGCTTACAAACAATAATGTATACAATATTTGTATAGCGAACGCGCGAGGATTGGATTTTAATGAGAATATCTTGCACTTACACCTTGGAGAAAATACTCAAGGATAACGGTACTTGTCGTCGCGCATTATCAATCAATCATTTTTAATAAGTTGCGCGTGTATTATGTCGTCTTATTATTATTTTTTTTTATTATTATTGATATTAACATATTTTTAAATGATAACGCTATATATATATATATATATATATATCCATTATTATTTAATTTACGTTCAGTATTCAGCCACAAAATAAGTTGCATGCTATTCAACGAAAACTATCGATTGGAAATTTGATCATTAGCAAACATAATTCACTATCGTTACTTTGACATTTACAAAAAATACTATCGATTTTTCTGAAGCGTTCGATTCTTTTCATCCTTAGTACTTTATAATTTGTCATTATTATATTATTATTATATTATTATTATCATTATATTATTATTACTAAAGCTCTAAATAATAATTTTAATTATTGACTTTATTAATAATATTATAGATAATTCTCTGCATACAGTATATAGAGTCCTATATTTATCGAATCGTCCGATTGCAGAAGCGACTTTCTTCTTGCAGAAAAAGTGAGCGATTATGGTTACAGAATCGCTCAGTGGCACAGCGTGACAAAATTTATCCAATCTTAAAAGATAAAAATATTTTCTAATAATTATATTATATAATCATACTATATACATTCGAGTTCTTTAAGAAGAATATTTTTGCTTTAAAGTTTCTCCATTTATAAGTATATTTTTATTTATACTTTTTTTTTTAAACATGCATATATTCAAGTCTGAAATTGAATCGAGCAACGGAATAGTTTACACTACTTGAATGAAATTATCTTAAAATATAAATGCAAAATGTGTCATTTATACACATACAACCGGATGATATATTTTTATCTTGTTGGATTGAACAAATTTCACGCTGTCAGGCATGTTTTTAACGTATAATTGCGAAGCGAGCGTATGATTGCATGCATGAATATCATTGTTTATATGAGCGTATGTTTGGCTATCATTGTTCGTATGAGCGTATGCGTGTGAATTCGCGTATGATGTATAATACAGCTTTTAGCTCCACTTTTGGCGCTTAGACAAAATAGATATATCACAACTTTGAAACGAAGAAACGGAATAAAAAGTGCATAGAAAGTGCAGCTAAAATAAACACGTGGAATGTTTAATATGCTGTGTATGTGTCGCGCGAGATTGTAAATTTTGCGTTAGAGCGCGACTGCATTATCCGGACCTTGATGTCTACTTAGATCAAGTCAGGTCAGCATTCTTTGTTGTATTCCCATCCTTCATTCCCAGGATGCAGTACCATGTTTTCTTTACGCTTCCCACTACAATAAGAATTTATGGTTCTTCGTTCTAGGATTGTTTTTTTTTTTTTTTTTTTTACAACAGTGGGATATTAAATTTTATCCTCAAATATAACTTTCAAGGTAGAGCATGATCCAGGATCGAATCCAGGTCTACTGATTATTAAGCAATCATTCCATTCATTGAGCAGCCCAGCTGCCCATTAGCGATCTTTATGAATCGTAATTAACGATAAAATGTGGTTACGCGCTCTTATATGTTTGTGAGAGAAGAGAGATAATAAAAAATAATATTATATATACTCGATAAATGTAGCTATTTGATTGCTCTTATATACTATAGGAATACCTTAAAACCATACAAGCTGATGATGGCGTGGATTGCAACTGTAAAACATTTTTCCAGGTACGGCTTTGATATCATACTTTCTTTACATTTTGTATTTTGCTTTTTAGATTTCAAGCAAGAGATTCTCTAAGTTTAATTTTCAATTTAATTAAGAATTTTATAAATATTTCTGTACAATATGTAAATCTGTTTTTTCCTGCAATCATACCATTCGTCAAATTTTGTTAGTCCAGGACTTTCAAAGATTTTCGGATCATTCTGGAAAGTATCACAATTAGAATTTACGCATCAAGTCTTTATCATACATTTTTTATTTAATAGATTTATTTTGTCAGATTTCACATAATTCAACTTTCACAAAATATCTTTCACCGGTATTTCGTTGTTCACAAAAGTTCCCTAAATATTAATCTCGAGAGCGACTCGCTTGACGATTAAAGTCCATCCGCTTCAAGTACGGATTATCCATTTATCGCAGCGCTGCAATGTCAAAATGATAAGAGAGTGCTACGGCTACGGTTAAACTACTATTCCTGGATGCGTCTTATCTGCAACAGAGAATGATGTCGGTGATGATTCCTCGATAGAAACAGCGAGAAGCACGGTGGAGGAATATAGGTTTGCACGAGTTGACATTTCGAGGCAGATCATTTTGACCTGCTTGTGTGCAGCTCTGGAGGTAGGTTTTCCGATAGGTGTTTTCGCCGTATTTTGGCGATTAGGACGATTTTGTCGGCCGAAATCGGCGCTGTGCTCGACGTGCTTCGTTAACGCGAGCACTTTTTATTTACTCACTGCTGATTACGGAGCAGAACGGTATGTATCTGGGCTTGGCGAGCAGTCTTTTCGGAGCAGTCTTATGCGGTCTGGACGGTTTCTCCTCGCTGTTGAGTCGTTTTACCTGGAAATAGTTTAATCCATGAAATATAAAATTATAATTAAAAGATGAGATTTCCAGGGGTTAGCAAGATATCGCATCATGCTACCGTTATATTTTCTATACTATCTACTGTATCATTCAATTATTCGCTTGCTAACCCTTATGTCGAGAGAAATGTACGAAAACTTTCCAACGTACTAATTATTTTTCTAGCTCGATCGTGGATACGAATTAAACTCGACGAAGAGAAGTCTTATCAATAAGAAAATTCATCCTTTACGGCTCATCTTGCACGCGACACGCCAAGCTCTACGTTGCACATGAGACCTCTTTCCATAACGTATCGCATTCTCACACGTGCAGTCTAATCGCGATGTTACTTGGGCGGCACAGCGTTTCCTCTCACATTCCGATACTTTAGAACTCGAGGCAAGATCAACTTTCTCCCGCATAATTCTCACCTGTTCGTCAATGGCTGCAAACTGCCACTTCCACGAGTGATTATAGAGGAAGGGACGATGATCGAATCGATTATCATCGGGACTGTACGTCTCCGCGTGGCAGGATGGAGTCAGTATCGTCATCTTGTGACGATTTATAGCGTAACATCTATAAAAGTGTTTTACTTTATCTGCAACCTGAAATAGGAGTTTATTAAAAATTTGGCTCGAAGAGGAACTTGCAACTTGTTATTGAAGCGCGCATATACTCACTTCTTTCGGAGTACAATGATCCCACATGTATACAAGTCTGCAGAACATTGTAAATGGCCCGGAACAATTCTGTTTTCTCAATCGTCCAAAGACCGACAATTCCTTATACGTCATACCCATGTCTACTTCGTCCAATTGTGCGAGCTGTCCTGCTTGCAGCGGTTCCAATTCCGCCGTGGGTGGTGCCTCCAGGATATCGCTTAAAGCGGATATTCCGTGTTTGCGTCTGAAATCAAAACAAGTCAAAAACAATCTACGATTTTTATCATCTTAACTTTTGAACTCGTGAACCATCATGCGACCAATGTCATAACTAATATCACTAATTATTTCACATACACGCGTACCTAAAGTATGAGAGGAATTTCTTTAGATCGTTTTTCGCGATGCCACCGATGGGATTAATGTCAGCGCTACTGCAATCGTACTTGGTGAGATAACCGCGTAAGGCCTCGTCCACGTTACCGCTCCCTAATACCAAGAGACCACCCGGACGGCCTCTGACCCACAACATTAATTGAGCGAATAAGTAAGCGATCACCATTCGTAATCGGGCCTGAAAGCAAAGCACTAGAGATATAGAAGCGGGTAATTTAATGATCGAGATATTAGTGACATCGGTCAAAGATACCAGAGCGATTACCTGCACATTTTGTAGGGCCAAGTTCTCTCTAGGCGATCCACCTTGCACTTTAAATTTCGGCGTCAGCTTGGTAACCTGTTGGAAAATCCCTAAAATCGCAGATATCGCGGTATCTATGACTATACCGTGATGATAGGATCCTATCTGATTAGCCAACTCGGCCGCTCTGGCCTTGGTCTCCGCCGATGAATTTTCCGTTCCCATGTAACACGTGACCAGGATAGTGTTGCACAATTGTTTCGGATCGATCGGTACATATTCGCAATCGCCTACAATTTTCCTAATGTCCGCTAAAACCTGCGTATCTGAATGCAAAATATAATTCGTTAAAATTTTCCTGGATCGAGAGGAAGCAGTGCACATCTTACCTCCTCTGTTGACTGACTCGACAATCATTTCGCACATCGAATATACGATACACGCCGAGGATGATGAATCGACGCCGCCGCTCAATGGTAAGAAAAATCCCCCTTGGCAGGATCGTCTGAAACACATAAGCACAATATACATATATATATATATATATATATATATATATATATATATACATATATTTTTATAACCACGTTATGTAAAAAAGAAAATATTAAAAGATTGAATATCTTAAGAATTCTGTTCGCACCTGAGATAATCCCACAACCAGCACGCGGGTGCCATCGCAATCTCCTCTTCCGCGGTGTGATATACGAGTCTCGATTGCCCGTCGTCATCACCATACACATCCTGGGCTCCGTCGAGGGGTCGATCCGGTGGATTCGACATAAGATTCTCCGGCGTGAGCGCAAAGTCGACTTTCACGCGCGGATAACTTTGCGACGCGGCTGCCGCATGCGATCGCGATCTCATGCTGTTTCGATAATTCCTGCCAAAGGATTGAATATTACAACAATGCATTACATTATTTTCTATTTTACATTATTTTACAAATAGCACAACTCGGTATTTGAAGCTTTTTTACCAATTTTTTTCCTAATTATTTCGAAATAAATCGCGAAATATCCGAGTATTATCCGATACTCTGCTGTATAATCGAGTACCGACATCACTATCTGGAATAGTTGGTCCATAGATCAAAACCTTATATCCTCGAGATCGAACGTAGCGACGGTCACTTCCACATCCTCGAGAGCGAATTGGCTTCCGCGATTTAATATATTGCCATTGAGAGTGATGCTGGAGCCACCGTTGAAATATAATCTGCCGCCGTCGCATCCGCGTAAATTACTGAACATGTAGCAGCCGCCAGACTTGAAAGTAGCCGATTTAACGAGGTGCACGGTGACGTAGGCTTTACGCAGTTCGAAGTACGAACCGCTTCCTGTCGATTGAAAAGAGCAAGTCAAAATTAGACCCAATCCTCTTAATTGTATAACATACAGGCAATGAAAAGGATTAAAAATGGATAAAAATTGTCCGGTCGTGATTTTTGTGCATTTGAAGGTGTATGTTGCGTAGTGTAAAAAAAAAAGAAAAGAAAAAAAAAAGAAAAAACAACAACGTACGATAAAAAAAGAGAAAGAGTCTATATATTATCATAGAGCATCAAATGCGCTTTTACCATTCGCAATAATTTCCACGCCGTCCAGTGACATCGGAATGTGATTGCTGGCTGGATGCCAAAGTTCCTCGCATATTTCGAAGCCGACGCACGTGTCCCTGGTCGCGATAACTGCATCCCCGAACGGTACCACGGTCTGACCGGTGACCTGCGATATCATTCGCGGCAGGAAATAATCCTCGACCGTACGTTCCTAAAGACACATCCAAATAAGACATGACGAATTATCGCGTGCACGATCGCCACTTTGTTGATCGATTGTTCGAAGGCGCAATGTTTTCATTACCTTCGTCCAAGGAGAGAACCATCTGCTTTCCCTGTAATTACCGTCCTCGCAGAGCCGCATTTTCGGTCTAATCAGTAAAATTCGCCGATTCAAGAAAGCCACCCTGCAATTGTACGTCACGTTTTTGTGCATCACCGGCATTCCCACGTCTATCAGCATATCCTCGCAGATGCTGGACCTTAGAAGGTTCGCTAAAACTTCCCAGCTATGAAGCAACGTGTCGGATTCATAAAAGTGATCCTCGCAGCTGTAACCGCTGTCGAATAAAATATTTAAGAATATAATTATTTAATAATATAAAATAATATGTACGTAGCAAAAATATATAGCGTGTAAGTAGAAAATTATAATGCCATCAGAATATGCTATTTAAAAAATCGAAGCTCGGAGGAAGCAGCATATTTTCCTTTAAAATTTTTATAAACAGCAAAATTAATTTTCTCAAATGTAATTACCAAATCTCTAGCTCTGGACCGCTTCTATAAGTGGCGCCAGCATCTTTCGCTTCTTGTATACTCTGCAAGATCCTCCTGCTATTCCCGTCAAAGTCCATCGCCCATTGATTTAACGTGCAAACGGCGACGGTCACCGTACGTCCCATGTTGATTTTGTTTTCGATGTTATTTCTTACGTGATTTCCGAGATACTCTTATCTGTAAATAAATAAACAAGTGTTCAAGACATTTAATTTACGCCGGAAAATCAAAACTTTTCTATAATGCCCCGCGAAGCAAGAGTATTATAGCACGAGAGTTGTACGTACAATTATTCTTAGAGCGACAGCAATAAAAAATTAAATTAAGAGAGAATCATACAATATTAAAAAATAATTCAAAGATCAATATAAATTTCAATATAATATTTAAAAATATTTAAGTATTTCAAGGCTCCGTAATACAGATATCATTATCATCGTCGATACGTGATAGATTACTTTAGTCAAATAAATGTACAAAACTGAAATGTCAAATATCGTTTTGTATGCAATTGAACGGCAATATTATTATGACTAAACCGGACTGTTAAAAGTCGGCGATTGCGTGTACGCTTGATGGAACTCCTGGCGGCAACTTGCCAACTAATCCTATCAATTGAAATCCTATCGATCGCTCCATCCAGATGATAAACTGGAAACTGTTTTGTTCTCCTTAGTCCCCCACGCACGTTGATTGATCAATAATCTGGACGGAAACCCGGTACGGCCAGGTAGACCACCTTCTAATCCCCCTTGTATATAATAACTACCTTTACAGTTTACCACGATTTTTTTTTTGTTTTTGGTGAAAAAATTTTTGCTGCTTGTAATATTAAATATTAAAAGGATAATTTTTGGATAACACAAAAAATAAAAGAAAACAATATAAATATCTAGATAAAAAATATGAATAAAAAGATATTTGAGTTGGAAATTATATAACTGAATCACACTTGTTATTGCTCTATGATAAATTATATTCTTAATTAATAATAAAACAATAAAATTTTTTCGAGCGCACAGTAATAAGAATATTATGCAATAAAAATATATATATATATTTTTTTTTTTTTCATTACTAATAATTTTGTCTTTTTGACAAAAATGCTGGCTTCTCGTAGTTTATATAAAGTACATCTATCTTGCGCAACAAGTTGGATACCAAAATAAATGACACATCGACGAGTAATAGGGAAAATTAACGTAATTTGACTGAAATATCGTCACGTAAATTAAACACAAATGAAAAACTCAGATCAACGATACTCTCTCAACAGCGTTCTCCTCGTATCAAGTCGTTCTTAATTGTTTCCCAGTTGAATTTACTATCTTTAGGCACGACTCGACTCGACTCGAATTCTCCGCGACGGTGTTTCCCGTGATGCGTTGCGATTTTAACGGTAGCTCCTATACACCTTGGAAAACGTCGATAGAGAACGTCGAGTTACCCGAGTCCGACGAAGATATTATGTCGATGAGCCGCGTCGGCGGCTTTCTGGAATGAGAGCAGTTAACGAACAATCGTTGAAGTTGTGGCTCCGCCCACGATTCGCGACGGTTGTCAGGCAATCATCCACAAGGAAACGTTCCACTCAATCTCTTCGGCAACGCGGGCCAGGTTCTCTCTAGCGTTCGCCAGGTCGAAGCTAATTCACAAATTCCGAATAGTTTCCTAATAACTTGTATCCTCTCGTCGGTTGCCCGCCTCCATAAACTTTCTCATCCATTCGACACTTTCTCATCTTACGATTATTATTATTTCGAACAGTGTTGGTGATTGATATAGTTGATGTAGCAACAGAAGTTTAAAATTAAAGTCAAATCAAATTTTGAGTCAAGATTTCCTCTTCTGATCAATTTTAATTGCATGCAGTCGGTGATAATTAAAGCTGCAATTTATAAAGTATGTATATAGAATGGCTAGATATATATATATATATATATATATATATATATATATATATAGATGTATTGTCTTTCCTTTGGACAAAGTCGGACGAGTCCTTTCTGTATTGAAAACGAGTAATAAATCTTATATAAGTTATCATAATTAATTATATAATCGTGAGAGAGGATATCAAGATCGACACGATTCGCAAGGTCGACCGTTGTAATCTGTTGCGAGGAGTGCGGAGCTTCGACGAGACGAGAGTCATGAGAACGTAAGCGTGCGTGGATGAAGATGAAGAATCCGATTGTCAAGTATCTCCTCGGGGAGGAAGTACCGACGAGGGAGGATTACACGGATTGGCACGAGAATGCTAAAGGCGGAAGAACGTCGCCGATACTCGCAGTGGACATTGATAATCGCGACGAGCAGGACGAGGACGAGAGCGACGAGAGATAACGAAAGATGATGAAGGCGGTGTCGAGCAGCAGAGTGAGAGAGCTTCAGGCCATGCTATTTCCGATCCAACCCATCCCGGGTGAGCTCTTTCTTTCATGAGAAGAAAGAAAAATAATTACCATATCGGTTTAAAATTATTAGTAAGACTAACATTCATTGTTCACACTCGACAAATTAATTTCTACATATTCCGATGCATATTATTCAATGAAGATGGAAAAATAATGCATCTATGACAACAGTAATGAAGATGTCGGGGAGGTCGCGAACCTGCGGACGTTGTACCCAATCACGAACACAATCGATCTCTCATATATGCAGTCGCGTTTAATAAGCTCTAACAATAAGATGTAATGCCTATCAATTACGATCCCTATACGTACTCGTGCGAATAATGCAATTTGCAAATTTAAAAATAGTCTCTCATTTCAATTCATTTATATACACAATCATGTGTTGCCGATTAATGTAATTACTTTACATATAGCAAAGATGACCAATTTTCCGCGGATAAACGAAAATTTTCAAATTTTCTTCAAATGTTATCTTAATTCTCAAAACTAACAATATCATTGAATATCGCGAATGTACTGTAATTTCCTTCATTTGAAATATCTCTCTACCAGTGAATAAAGGTAAAAGAAAGCATTAATTTTACAGAACTTTATTTGAATTTTATTTTCGCGACACGAACGACGAAATAAATTCTTTTTTTTTTTCTTCTTCTTAACGCCTGCAGGTGGCATGTTTTCTGATCTGGCGCCACAGGAGTTGCAAGTGTCTCAGCTGGAACGTTACGATAGCTCGACTCTGAGACGGGATGCGGAATCGGCGCTGTTCGCGATACCCCTGAGTTTGTCCAGGCATCGATACTCGTCGAAGGAAACTCTCCGCGCGGTTCTCGATGCGCGCTGCATCGTCGACGGAAGTATTCAGGAAGCGGCCAGGTGGCCGACCGAGTGTCAGGTAAGAATCGACGCACGTGCACTTGCACACGCGATTTGCAAGAGGGCGAGAATGAACATCGGAACAAAAACAGCCGATGCGATCCTCTGTTATTTACAGATAAAAGTTATTCATGATAAATTGTGATAAAAATTATCCGAGTTTCTTAAGTAGATATAAACGAAAAATTATTAATTTGCTTTACTTCGATTGCTGGAAGCTAATTCATATAAGGTACAATTATGTATATTATATATAATTATGTATATAATTATATGTGTATAATTATATATATATTACATACAATTTATTGTTATTATATTATTATTACATATAATTATGTATATAATTATGTGTATAATTATATATATTATATATAATTATGTATATATAAATTATATATAATTAATCGAGGCAAAATAATCCTTCAGGTAATCCCAGAACGAATTCGTCACATTGAATACAATTCTGCTACTCCGGAAGCCTTTTATATTCCAACGGGAAAGGAGCCAAGACCGAAGCCGATCAGCGACGAGCTTGGAACGGTGATATTTCGTTACTGTCCGAGCAACGTTACTAATTACGTAAGTCATTAAGAGATACATGTGTGTATGTGTAAAAATTCGTCGATCGATCAATATACGGAACGTCGGATTTTTCTATCGGTTCGCGAGAGAATATTAAAATGAGAAATAAAATGAGAAATAAAATGAGTATTAATATAAAAATAAAACGGGAATTAAATAAAAATAAAATAAGAATTAAATTGAAATAAAATGAGAAATAAAGTGAGAAATAAAATGAGAAATAAAATGAGGGTCTGAAGAGATAAAGGGTTTGTTATTTCTACAGTTTAGCCGATCTTGCGTGGGCGGAAGTACGGTATTACCATTTCCCGCGGAGTTTTCCGGGGAATCGACCACGCGCGTTGCAGATACCAAGGACGGCGCAAACGAGAAGGATATTTTTTTTGTCGCCGAGACGTCTCGACCGAGAGAGGACAACACGGACTTGCGATTCGAGTCGCGATTCGAATCCGGAAATCTCGGCAAAGTAGTGAAAATAACTGACACGTATTATCAGCTCTACCTAAGAAGGGATCTCTACACTCAGAGGCATACGCAATGGTACTATTTCAAAGTATCTAATACGAGGAGCAAAATTACATACAGGTACAAGATTGAAGAGTTTAGATTCAGATTTTAAAAAAAAAATGTACAATTGAGATTTTTGTTTTTTTTTTTTTTTTTAATTTGCTTTTTGTCATTTTATTATTATTAGCTTTTCTTCTATGCTTTTCAATCTTCTTAAGTCAAAATGTAAACGATAAACTATATATAATGTTTATTTATAATATAATTTTTAATATTACCCGAACTTGGTGCGAATTACTATTAAATATAGTTTATGTAACCAGCAAATGTATAAACTTACAAATACTATATAAACACATAATTTAGTTTCTGCAAAATAATTGTTTACGATTAAAGATTCTCGATCGTGAACATGTGCAAAGACGAGAGCCTCTATAACGAAGGTCTCAAGCCTCTTCTCTACTCCACGGAAGACGCTCGCACACGATCCGTAGGATGGAGAAGATGCGGCGACAACATCACGTATTACCGAAACAACGATTCATCGTGAGTGCTAGAAAATTTCGAACGTAATCTCGCGACCCGCGGAGAATTAAAAATTGTGCATAAATAATTGCAGGAGCGACGAGGAGAGGGAGAAACACACGTTAACGTTCAATATCTCGTTCCCTCACGATCGTGACATCGTTTACTTGGCACATTGCTATCCGTACACGTACACCGATCTTCAGGTACGAGAATTGCCATAATTACCATCCTACAAATAACGGTCCGTAAATCATCAAGCAACATTCTCATTACGACGGGCTTTATTATTTCGATCGATTCCCATCTTCTTACGTGGCACGCAAGAAAACACAATGTATAGTGAGGATAAATCAGAATTCTCTTAGTAATTATTGCGCGGAATGCGTTCCCACAAGGTCGCTAAGACGGCGGAATTTATTCCACACATTCCGCATCCGCTGCTTCTCCATCGCGCGATTATCATCCTGAGCGTAAAGCGATTCCCAGCAACCGATTGTAATTATTGCGTCCCGTCGTAGATTAAATCTCGGTCTACCTCTAATTACGCGCATAAACATGCCGCAGGAGTATCTCGGCAAACTCGTGGCCGACCCCGCGAAAACGAGGTTCACGAAGCTGCGCTTGCTGTGCCGCAGCCTGGCCGGAAACGGCGTGTATTATTTAACGATCACCGCACCGACGCAGGACGAAGAGGTGCGCAGAAAGAGGGGCGTCGTTATCACGGCCCGGGTTCATCCCGGGGAGACGCCGTCGAGTTGGACGATGAAGGGCATCATCGACTTCCTCACGGGCGACACGAACCGGGCTAGAGTAAGACGCGTTCGCAATAATATATGTAGATAAAATATTCGAGATAAATTCAAGATTCAAGATTCGTAGTAAACGCGAATCGGCTGCAAGCGATTCTGCAAGCGCTGAAGAAAAGAATGCATGAAACACAATTCAACAACTGGCGCAAATATCGCGCGATTGTTATAGGAGCTCAGGGAGAGATTCGTCTTCAAATTAGTGCCAATGTTGAATCCGGACGGCGTCGTAGTTGGCAACAATCGGTGTTCTCTATCTGGCAAAGACTTGAACCGGCAATACAGAACCGTGATGCGGGAGAGCTATCCGTCCGTGTGGCATACGAAGCTGATGATACGGAGACTCCTCGAGGAATGCGGAGTGGCGATATACTGTGATCTTCACGCTCACTCGAGGAAGCACAATATATTCGCTTACGGTTGCGAGAGCAAAAGAGCCGGATGCAACAGAAGATTATCGGAACAAGTGTTTCCGCTGATGCTCCACAAAAACGCAGCTGACAAGGTAAGATGCAGTAGGTTCAGTACAGATATATAATATCCCCAAAAACTTAATTTTAAAGAAACTTGGATTTATTTGAATTTAAATTTAATTTAAATTGAAACTAAAAAGAGTTTTCAAAAATTATAAAGAATTTTATGACAGAAACAACGAAAATTTTGAAAATTTTATTATACAATAATTTAATTGTGACTCTGATTATTTCATCAATTTTTTTTTTTCTGCTATCACGATTCTAGTTCTCTTTCGAAAATTGCAAATTCCACGTTGAGAAAGGAAAGGAAGGTACAGGTAGAGTGGTCGTATGGTCGATGGGCGTTCAGAACAGTTACACCATGGAAGCATCTATGGGTGGTTCCAAAATTGGCTCGAGATGCGGAACTCACTTCTCCATTCAGGACTACGAACAGATCGGCAAGGCTTTCTGCGAGACCCTACTCGATTTTTTCGATCAGGACCCGATGAAGGTAACGTCGTCTATTTAACTAATATTTCGACTACATTTCTCTTGCATTTCCTTGGAAATTATGATTACGTCGAAATATGATATTAAACGGAAAATAAAGTCGTCATTCACGATTTCAAATACTGTAACTTTCACAAGGAAATACAGGCGCCATATATTTATAATATGTATAACAGTCAAAATTTAAATCGATCTCTTCTTCATCACGAATTTACTCAATAAATGATTCACGTGCTTTCTCGGAATTTATACTATAAGTAAGTAATATCAGATTATTTTAGCGAATAGATAGAGCGTCTCCACATTCCTCTGTGAATCTGGAGGCACTTGGAAGAGTTATCCGAGAAATCTAATTTACATAATTATAATGCCTAAAGATGGACCGTGCAACGAATCCTGAATAAACGCTCGATTCGACCAGGAAAAGCTTCGGAATAAGATTATAGCCAGATTGACCAAGGAAGGATCCAGCGCCGAGGAGCCTACAAATATCGATTTGACCGATTATTCAAGGTACAGCTATCCCTATATAAGTACTTTATATTCTCGTATCCGGAAAACTTTTATGATCTAACGAATTTGCGACTCAGTGACGAAGGAGACGTCTCGCAGGAGAGCTTCTCGTCGGAGGAGGAAGGACTCGAGTACACGGATGCTGCGTGGTCCAGCGAAGGCGGAGAGTTCCTGGCGAATCGCCGTCGGTATCTTTGCGCGCCTCCACCGTCGCCGACCTTCGTTCCACCGAGAAGTGTCGGTCTTTACAGAAGAAGAGCGAGAAGGGATGTCGCGGGGAGGATATATCTGGAGCGCAGAAGAATCCTGGTCTCTCTCTCTCTCTCTCTCTCTCTCTCTCTCTCTCTCTCTCTCTCTCTCTCTCTCTCTCTCTCTCTCTCTCTAATTATTCTACAGCTAATTTGGGAGAGTGTAGAAATTATACGACGAATTTTACGGAAAGACGTATCGCGACATCCTCGTCTTCGGAAATAACGAATAATATTCGTGACGTTTTAGACGCAACGCGCAGTAATGGACCTGCCGACCACGGATCCAGGTAGCGATTTATGCGATCTCACCGATTCGGCTGATGAAAATTTCGTCAGAAGCGAAGGAAGAGAATATGACGGTATATATTTATTAATCGAATAATATCTCAGTATCAATTATAATTGTTTTATACATGTTGATATGTATGCGTCTATGCGTACTCTGGTCTTGCCAGTTGTATGGAGAAACACGCGAGAGCATCGTGAAGAGATTGTCGAGCTCTCCGAGAGAGAGACGGTGGAAAGAGATGACAGACAACAGAACAAAACGCTGATCCTACCGGAAATCGTCAGACCTCGCAGTGTATCTCTCGGGGAATTATTGCCGCGCAAAGATCATCGAAGAACTCGTCGAAGGAGACCGCGATGTCTTCGGTAAAGTAACTTCAATTATCGTTTCATGTTCGTCCCATTCAAAAAAAGATGTTTAAAAATTATCGATAAAAAATTAAAATTGACATTTCTTTAACGGCTATTGCCAGATTTTTTAAATAAGATGTAAAATCCAATATCAGGAAGTGTAATGTTACATCTTTTTTATTATATCACATTATACGTTGAATTTTCAGACATAATAAAAATAATATATAATTAATAATTCAGTCATCTAATCTAATAAAACAGTAATAAAGCAACATTTTTTTTATGTTCACAAACAACGTTTGCGTTTGTAAAGTATTCACTCGCAAAATTGTAAAATCAATTCAAATCTGTCAGAACGACGTTGAAGAATCCGTCACCGGTATCGCCGACGAATCGAGAAGCGAGAATCAAGCTGACGTCGTTGAGAAGGCAACAGATTTGGACTGGTATACCTTCTATCGTGGAGAACAACGATACCGGACGTCTCGTAGATGCGTACGTTAAGACGCCATTAAGTTGGGGTGTCTCCAGATACGCTCTGATGCACTATCCCACGGACGAAGAGGTCACGCTAAAGTGAGTTATTCCTCAATTTATTCACACGGTGTCCGTAAAATAAGTGCGTACGACATACGCGATGTCGAACATCCCGGGACAAAATTTTCGATCGTTTATAACCGAGATCTAAAAATCTACCGCACCCTCGAATCATCTACACTTTAGAGAAAAATACAAAAAAAAAAAATCATTTTCTTTTTAGACCGCAGTCGAAAAAAGTACAGTTGCTCGTTTACGACGAAGACAAGGACGAAGTCAGGAAGACGCGGAAGAAGTCGCGGCGGAAGCGGCAGCAGGTCGCCGATCAGAACGCGTCCCAGCTGAAGGTGTCCGCGCGAACGGACGTCGGGCGGAAATCGTCGAGGAAGAAGAATTCGAAACTCGATTGGCAACGGGCGGTAAATCTTAACTCTAGGATGAAAGACGCGAGGGGCGCGAAAATCTCATCCTCTTTCCTGACTATCGAGGCGGATTCGTTGAAACTGCTAGCAGCAGCGTCGACCGCGCCGCCGCACCGGAAACTCGAACCGCGCCGGAAGTTCCGCGGCGTCGGCACAGTGGCCTCCACCTGCGTCGGCGTCGGTGCAAAGGCACCGAAACCGGCGCGCACGTGTCGCCGTGACACCTTCTGCGAGAGCTCGACGTCGGACGACGTTTCGTCGGACTCGGGTAAGGTCACGAAGGTCACGAAAAAGAAGCAAAAGAAAAAGCAGCAGCAGCAGCTGAGGAAGTCGGCGGCGAATAGAGGAACGGAGCAGATTAAGCGCGCCTCCAGCGCGAAAACTACGCGCAATAATGTTTGAACTTTGTTTTATTGTTTAGACAATTTACGAGATGTAAATCTCTCGGATCTATTACACATGTTTTCTCGTTACGAGAAAAATTGTTTGCTTCGTTAGAAGGTATCCGCATAATAATTTTCGAGCGAGCGAGTTCTATAAGCCTTATCTAATATCGGCATCTGCGCTGAGCCGATGAATAGTTGACGAATAATAGAAAATAAAATTTACACATTTTTTATTTTGTCTTTATACAATTAATTTGAATGGATCACTGAGATTTTAGAATGATATACAAGTTTTATAATCAAACACGCGACTTTATTCGGATAATTTTCAATGAGACATATTCACTCGATCGATTTCTTTCGCGTAAAGCAACTTACAAAAATCGAGACAAATATATTTTATCATTGTATAGTTTAACGAGTATAATTAAAATAAAAGGAAGAAGAAGAAAAGGATTCGTCATCGAATAGAATCTTACAATTAGAATTCAACTCGGAAGAAAGAGATATATTTAAATATATGCATTATATAATTCAGCATTATAGATACTCCACCGAATGATTTATCGGCTTGCTCGACACGTGTCGAATAAAAATCACATGTACATATATATTTATAATACATATAAATAAATATATATATATATATATATGTATATACATACATATGTGTGTATATATGTATATGTAGATATATAGATATATTCATACGTACATAAACTCGAATTTAAATTCGTATTAGAATATATTTTCTTATAGTTATATAAAAGTTGCTTTTAAAAAATCAGTAATGAGGAAATACTGTATTACAAATTAGAAACGGAAAATTGGTTAAATTACGGTGAGCGTTAATCGAAGAATTTTACTCTGGAACGAAAATTAAAAATTGCGTATACGCAAATAGAAACGGCAATCATCTCGCGCCTGCATCTGAGTATCTGACGTGCGCCACAATTGTCGCATCACGTGTTCGCACGATTGACAATACAGTGTCACCATGGCGACACGCGAGCACGAGATAAACAATTTGCGGCCATGGAATAACATCACATGGTGATGATCTCTAGAGACGATAGATAAATCAATGACGTCGTTCTTGACGCTATATCGAGATCGCTCGATGGCTCGAAGGTCATTTCGATGAAACCGCGAACCGACATTTGCCGGACGTAATGAGTTACAGAGAGAGAGATAGAGAGAGAAAAAAAGAGAGTGAGAGAGAGAGAGAGAGAGAGAGAGAGAGAGAGAGAGAGTGAGAGAGAGAGTGAGAGAGAGAGAGAGAGAGAGAGAGAGAGAGAGAGAGAGAGAGAGAGAGAGAGAGAGAGAGAGAGATTATCATGAACACTAGGATTACCTTCGATAACCTGCAAAAACAGTCCGTCAGAAAATAACCGGGACTTGGCGCATTCTCTCGTGCTCACTGCTCACAATCAATTTACAAACGCGATAAAAATGAACGGAGGAAATCGTCGAGGCACGTTGTAACACGACACACACACACACCGGATTACAATCGTTACAGTTTGTTTCAGTTTCGTGATCTAATTGCGCTAGCGCGCAACCGATAGAAGTCCGACTGGCAAATGAAAGTCTTCGTACTCGCCATCTCGCGGCAATTTTCTCTAACGATATTCGCGGGAAGCGGGAAATTTGACTTTTTACTAGACTGAAACGCGCGCGACGTGTATTCCTATAATTTACGATAAATTTTTTCAAATCACTTTTAAAAAAAGTAATATAAAGTCAAGTCGAATTTTATTATTGTCCCTTTTCCCGCGACGCTGATCTATTCCCTCCTATTCTGTGCTTATTATGTATGAACTACAAACAACTGCCATCGCGGAGATCGTGTATTTTAACAATTTGAATGTAAAAGAGTTAATGGCAATGTGAATAATTTTATGAAATAATTTTATGAAGATTGCGGCGACCCATGTTTCGTCCTCGAGCTCTGCCGATGTGAATCACGAATAGCTTTCTGTTTTGTATCATAGCATATGTTTGATTTATTAATGTTTTCGAAGGAAAAGCCACAGGAATGCTTTATTTATTCAGTTTTATGAAAGAACGAGTCGCCCGCGCGCTTCGTGCGCAGTTTTATATTTCAAAATCCAAACCGGAAGAACAAGTATAATTCTTTACAGTCGGTTTGCTGTGCAGAATAATAGTCTAATAGCTAAATATTTACAAGATATTCTCTTTTCGAATATTAATTATGTTTGCAAACCACGAGCAATATTTCGCGCAGAAAAATTATTACTAAGTATATAGTGAGTTCTGAAATTCTCTCTATCACACTCCTGTTAATTGGCTCGTTTAATTTCATAAAATTATTCACTGTTAGTAGCAATGAATAGTTTAGTTTGAGATCAATTACCTTCAAAAGATGAAGGATGAATTGTAACACTCGTCTCAAACTTGTGTCGGTGCATGTAAATTCGTATCGCAAACTAGCCAGATATAATTGTTAAATATTAAGCAGAAACCACGTATTTTGACATTTCGATAAACGTTAAGAATTAAAATAGTGGCGTGAACAATTTTATTCATCCTAAGAAATAAATGAATTTAATACCGATTAATTTTTTTATAACACAACATACACCAACATGCATCAGATTATTTGTTTTTTTTTTTCTCTACACAAATATTCCGCTATTGCTCATTCTGCATATCTTCACTCTATAATTGTATCCACGAATAGTTTTTAAGTGTCTTAAATTTTTTTTAAGCAATCAAGATGTGTATGCGAGAGAGAATACACATTAATAATTAAAATCTCATTTTAATTTTTAATGTCTCTATGTATGCAGTATCTACACATAATGGCGTAAAAAAAAAACAAAATTCAATTGAACAATAAAAATTAAAAACAGTTGCGCTATTAAACTTAATACAGCAATTGATATGCGTACACGTGCGCATAATTACAACCTTGAACATGCAAATTTACTATTTAATATTTAACTTTAATTTAGTTTATATCGCAACTGTGAAACTGTTGTGTGATGTTGATATTTTCGCATTAAGATTTTTTTATTCTAATCAACTTTCATCTGTGCAATTGAGAATATAGAAATAGTTTGTTTAACATCTTACGCAATAGTACTGCTACGTTTGTATTTACTACTTTTCTGTTATAAATATATACATATATATAATATTTATCTGCTATATACATATATACATATAAAGCAGATAAATATGTAAATACAAACGTGATCGTACTATTGCGTAAAATGTTAATCAAACTATTTCCATATTCTAATTGCATGGAGGAAAGTTGATTAGAATAAAAAAATCGTAATGCAAAAATATCAACATCACACAATAGTTTTACAGTTTTACACACACACACACACACACACACAATTATATATATATTTAGTATATATATGCTATATATTTATAGATAATGCTATATATTTCTATATCTATATCTATATCTATATATTTATAGAATACTAATACTATATATAAGTATATATACTATACATATAGTATAGTATATATATTATATAATATTACTATATATATTTATAAGGTCAGTGCAGGTAATTACGCCATCTTAAGGTTTTGAATTTTTTGGCCACTTTGCTGAGGATCGAGTGAAAAAATTAAGTATACCATAATTAAAAGTGATCTTTTGGCTGCCTCAAAAAAAATATTTCAACGCTTTATCTCCTCTTTTTCTTTTTCCACTAATCGTTTCAAAAAAAGTGCGTCAAAGTGGCGTATTTACCGACACGTGCAGGTAAGTATGCAACCAATAAAAAATTCATATAAAGTGATTTTGAGGCGTGGCATTGACGTAAGAAACTCACAACAAACATGTGAGTTTTATTCGCAATTCCAAAGCACATAAAAAGGAACGGGGAGACAAACGTGTTTTGTGATTATAAATTTCATTTTTTAAAAATAAGCAAAAATTAGTTTTATTTTTTATCATCAAGTATAAGTTTCATTTTTTATATCGAAAAACTGCCACAATTAAAACGGATCTAAATACAAAACATAGAGATCAAATTCGTTAGTAATTCTTATGAATTCTTAAAGTGGCGTAATTACCAGCAGCCTGAAACTTTGTAAATAAATTACTTTTTTTGTACTTACATGAAATGGAATGACAAATACAACTACACTTTCGGAAAAAGCGTCGAATTTGTTACGAAAATAATGCTAGTAATTATTTAAAATGTAATAATTATTGCCACTAATTAACGGCGAGTATCATCACTGAAAGTACAAAATGGCAAAATGTTTGTTGATAACAACTTAGTATCTATGCCTTCACAATTAGCATTCGTCATTTAAAGCCATACGTATGTATTAATGAGGAATTAGATAGGTGGCGTAATTAGCTGCTATGGCGTAATTACCTGCACTGACCTTATAATAAAAATACGAAAACTTGAAGTATTGTAACTATTATATAAACATTAATGAAAAGTATGGTATCCATATATGGTAGAATATCTATATGGTAAAGTATTGTATTTTGTCCATATTGTAAATTCAACTAAATGCTCGTAAAATGATGTTCTCCTCTTGCGTTGCTTACTCACATTTTTCTACATGAAAAAAAGTGCGTATGAAAGACAGAGCGTAGACACACAACACGGGTTAATTTTAAAATATTTAATCAGACCTTGCGCCTAAAGTATATTTTACTAATCAAGAAATTTTAAATTTATAAATATGGAGTGGGATTCGATTGACCACGTTGCTTTTGACCACAGAACTCTCTGATAGATAGACCTAGTAAAAAACTCTATACACCGGTCAATATAATTGGCTGTGGTCAAAAGCACAACGTGGTCAAACGGGACGCTCTCATAAATATGTATGTAGCCCAAAAGTGTTTTCCTGTATGCGATTTCTCACATATGTACATTTTGATATCACTATACGTGATATCAAGGAATCTTTAATTTTAATGGAGTCTTGAATAGTGGATGAGCGAAATAAAAAATTTCACCGCGACGTGTCTGCGATTATATCTTTGTAAGAAAAGTCGTATGCACCTTGCACTTCGTTTATGATGCTTGTAAAAATTTCGTTTGTCACTTTTGCATTATGTACACGCAATACAACTGGTAAAATAATCGATGCAAAGTATCATACGTGCAGGTCAACGAGCGAGTGACCTGGATGTCCGTCGATTGTGTGAGCCATGCGTATAAAATCTTTCCTGCTCGAGTTCTGAAAGAGTCGAGTTGTAAATATACTTGTCCGAAAATTTAGTTTTGCAAGAGTACATTTACTTGTTAATTTTTGGTGACGTATATATTTGCATATACTCGCAAAGTTAACTGCACATTTACGATTATGTGATAGAGCGGCGAAATCAAGCGAAATTAATAATTTGATGGCGAATTTATATTTCGAGGAAAATAAATATTGCGGTATTATATTATAATATAAATTTTCCGATAATAAATTAACCCGTGATATAGCATTAGATCATTTCAATGTGTAGGATTCTATGTAACATTTTATTTAAATAATAATTTCTTGAAGAATGTATTAAATGCATTTTAAAGCATACATATACTTGATTATAATGCTTTTTTCATCGATACCATTTCATATAAAATAATAATGTTGTAAAGGTTTTACAAGAATTAGAAGTTGGTGCGATTTTTTTGCAAGCGCAAGAAAAATGTACATGTGAATATTTTGTGCAAATTAAAATAGATACAAAAATCTTGTTTTGCATTTAATTTCAAACGGAAAAATTACTTCAATAAAATCTTAATTATTAACATACACTATACAAAACAGAATTGGACTAATAAGAGTTCATTATTATCACTATTATATTACATTTATGTTTCTTGAGAGGATACAAATTATAAAAATTGAAGAAACATAAATGTAATATAATAATTTTGTGTCCTAACGGAGCGTTGATTCTCATTAGCTTGATTCACCTGTTTTGCATAGTGTATATTGCAGAATCATTATTTGTCGTTGTTATTAATAAAATTAAAAAAATATTTAATACACATCAAACACTACAAAATTTTGAATAAAATTTTGAATAAAATTTAGAATAAAAATTAATATTGAGTTGCGAAGCTCAGCGATAAACAATAATTTAGTAAAATGAAAGAAGGGTTAATTGTAATCTGGTGTAGATGTTAGTCGAAACAAAAATTACAATTCTTAAGGCATGAGACCGTTAAAATAAAACATTTCAATCCACTTTGACTCGAACATCTTTATCAATGCTTACGTAAAAGTCTTATATATAATGACAGGAATAATGTAAAGACGTATACAATAATTAAAACTATAAATAGTCACTTATCGCAATAAAATTTATATTTCTGAGCGAATACCGTCGAAACAGTAAAAGATACGAAAAAATGTTTCAAATAAAATTTTTATGGTTTTTAATGTACTTTATAACAATGCAATCATATTTTTCAAAAATGTCATATTTTTCGAAATTCCCTTTCCTCCCCCATAATTTTTGAAAATTGTAAAATTTGTCTTATAACAAAACTTAAAGCATATTTAATGTCAAATTCAACCCTATATAATAAAGTTGCATTCCTAAAACGCATTTTTCAGAAATAAGCAATTATTATATATAATTATTATATATAAAAAAATTATATATCTGTATATATGATTATTGTATATAAATATATAAATATTTATATACCTAAATTATTATAAATTTAATTATTAAATATAAATACGTAAATTGTAATATATAAATTATTTAATGATAATTTATGATTGTCTCTGTGAGATTATGAAGAAAAAACTCTCGCCAAAAATGAGACAGTTACGGAATGCTTTTATAATAATGCGTACGTATTACATTGCATGCAATTATAAATAAAGTTATACTATTACGTAAATGTCATCTTATAGATTTTGCGGTTACATAAGCACATTTGTTTACTTATTACGCCGTATCATTGTATCTATTGATCCACTGGCGGATTCTAGGGGGGGGGGGGGGGTTTAAACCCCCCTTCCAAATTAAAAGAAAGTTTTGCTGGATCCATTTAAAACCAAATAATTTTGCAGGAAACCCCCCCCCCCCCCCTCCCAACATTATCGACGTCAGGATCCGCTAGTGTATTAACCTATTGATATTTTATATTTATATTTATATATTTTTAAAATGTTTTGTACTTATATTTAAATGTTTTAAAAATCTTTTGTAGAGAGATTTATACTTAAATGTTTTAAAAATGTCTTGTACATTTATATTTAAACATTTGTTTTTAAAATGTACAAATCAGATGTAAAAAGAAATCACTTTTAAAATCACTGGAGCGATGACGTAAATACGAGAATTTTTGTGGCCAAATGAATTACGCTTTCTGATTTTTTTCATTTTACATAAGTTCATGATCAGAGAAACAAAATCTAACTTATCTTGAAGTAACCGAATTTTAATTAGGCAAATATATTAGGCAATCTATCTACGCGCGACTGAATCACAATTGTAAAAAAAAACAAGAAATTGACTTATTGGCATCGACAGTAGGAAAAAGAAAGAGAGCAATTAATTAACATCGTAATATTCAGCGTCGGTGGTGGTGGACGTCGAAAGCGCCGCTTATAAGGGACCGCGGAAAGGCAAGCTGATCAGTTCAGTGCTAGTTCATTGAAAGGACTCGATCGTGTATTGGTGAAAATATATAGGTGGGTGTTCAATCGAGACTTCTCCCCGGCTCTTGCACTCCTTCGTAATTTATTTGGACATTGGATTGAGAAAACGTCTATAAGATTTTTCTCGCTTTCCTTTTCGTGCCTGTGATAATACAGTGAAATGATATATTGCATTCATCAGTGTTTTAACATGATTAGCTTATTTACTGCGGTTGCAGGGATTGTAACAAACTTTTTTTAAAAATTTCCCCCCAAAATTTGTGCAAATCTTATAAAGCTCTAAAGAAAAAGAAAAATAAAGCAATTAATTCTGTTTTCAAATTATCCTAAAAATCTTTAGAGATTATCGATATCGTAAAATTTATTGAAACGAAAGATAATATCAGAAATTATATTTAAATATGAAAATGTAATTTTTTGTGGAATTTTTATTTTATCTTCTTGAAATGATATTTTTGTGTTTTAAAAATCGCCGATTAAATTCGAGAAATCACACAATCTGATCTGTGTATTTCTTTTAGGAATCATGTCGACAGCCGAACCAGAAATGATAACGGCTGCCGCGGCGGCAACAACCGGACTATCGGCAACTACCGTTTTCCTCTCACTCTTGATACCTGCCCTGATCCTGTATTATATCTACTTCAGGATTTCCCACCGTCATATGATTGAGCTGGCGGAAAAACTACCGGGTCCCGAAGGCTTACCGTTGATTGGAAACGCGCTAATGTTCACAGGAAGTGCCGACAGTAAGTTTTTACAATATAATAATGGCGAACATATAATAATTGATATCTGAATTAAATTCAATCGATTAATTCGATTGAATTGAGCAGGATCCGTATTGTCGAGCCAAACTTTCAGCGAAATCAATATCGAATCGATAGCCTTTGCGTATGCGTGTTTGAATTATAAACAAAAGATAAATAACATAATAAAATTGATATGATATTTGCCGTCTAAAGAATTTTACAAACGAGATTGCATGTCCTTAAATGCTTGCAAATTATTAAACGACATTGCAAAGTCAAATGCGCAAGAATATAAATTAATAATTATATAAGATCAGTGCAGGTATTATTTACGCCATCTTAAGCTTTTGGATTTTTTGGACACTTTGCTGAGGATCGAGTGAAAAAATTAAGTGTACCATAATTAAAAGTGATCTTTTGGCTGCCTGAAAAAAAATATTTCAACGCTTTATCTCCTCTTTTTCTTTTTCCACCAATCGTTTCAAAAAAGTGCGTCAAAGTGGTATTTACCGACACGTGCAGGTAATTAATTTGCAGCCTGAAGTTTTGTAAATAAATTACTTTTTTTGTACTTACATGAAATGGAATGACAAATACAACTACACTTTCGGAAAAAGCGTCGAATTTGCTACGAAAATAATGCTAGTAAATATTTAAAATGTAATAATTACTGCCGGCAAATTAACGGCGAGTATCATCACTGAAAGTACAAAACGGCAAAATGTTTGTTGATAACAACTTAGTATCTATGCCTTCACAATTAGCATTCGTCATTTAAAGCCATACGTATGTATTAATGAAGAATTAGATAGGTGGCGTAATTAGCTGCTATGGCGTAATTACCTGCACTGACCTTATATAATAGCGCAAAAATGTAAAATTTGTTGGAACAAATAACGATCGATATCTTCATCATAAATGATCTATAGAAGATTTAATTGACTTTACATCTTGCTACAGACACATCTTTATGTGAAAAAATTGCTTACTCTTAATAATTTGCAGTAGGGGAGAATGTGTTTTTAAGTAAATAAAATTATTGCTTTAAATTAGAGCTTATGTGATATCCGGACATCTACTTCGTTATCTGTTGCATACGCGAATAAATACGATATACTCAGTCGATTTATTTATCTATTATTAATATCGATTTGTTCCGCGGAATCGGTCTTTACCGGATACGAAACGGGAACAAACGATCGCCTATTTGTATTGTGTTACTTTCCGGTTGTTTTCTCGAAAGCTTCATTTCAGAAGAGAGATGTTTTCTTTCAGCAAAGATGTAAAGTCGCGATCAGCGTCAAATATCGTCGAAACTTATTTAAATTCGAGAGATCGTACATATTCCATCTACAAATTCCAATGTTCGCTAAAAACTAGACCGATAATTTTAACGATTATGCCATATCCGTTACGTTACTTATCATCATCTGGATTAGATAAGCGGGCGGCTTTGTAATCAAGCGGCTTTCGCGCGCAACGCGCGCGTTTACGTAACTTCCGATCGATCGATCACGCACCCCCGGGTTTCTGTTACAGGCGTCTTTCGCACCATATATAGAAAGTCCTTCGAATACGACCATATCATCAGATTGTGGCTCGGCCCGAAGCTGATGGTCTTCCTGATGGACCCGCGCGACGTCGAGATCATTTTGTCCAGCCAGGTCTACATCGACAAATCCACCGAATATCGGTTCTTCGAGCCCTGGCTCGGCAACGGTCTCCTTATCTCCACCGGTGAGTATTAGCATATGTATATAACTGGTAATTTGGAAAATTAACATATCGATATAATATTAAATTATGACAATGAATGAAAAATTTTTATATCGAGACTTTTGACTATGCAACGTATATCTACATAATTATCATATATTATAATAAGTAAGTGCACGACCGCAATTAGTTTAGAATAAGTCACAGCACATTCAATTCCGCCCCGTTGAACGGGGTTATCATTACACTTTCTTCCATTATGAGCGCGTTACATAACTTCGCCAAAAAAATGTTTCTATTAAATCGAAAATATGTCAATTATTATCTCCAATGCGGAAGTGTTTTGACTTTTCACTTTTGCATTACGAATAATACAGTCGATATTTTCATTTTAAATCAAATTATATGTAGATCGCAACAATACGCGCCATTTGTTCTTGGTTCTTTCTTTCTCTCTCTCTCTCTCTCTCTCTCTCTCTCTCTCTCTCTCTCTCTCTCTCTCTCTCTTATAGGATGGATTTTTCAATATATTAAAATAATCTTTTGCATTATTCTTATTAATAAAAATAATATACAGTGTACAAATTTCTAACAGAATGATCGGTCCTATAACGCAGTTGTAAGACGCAATAAAATTTGTTACGGTTGACGAATAACAAGTTATTTTTCCTGTCGATCGTGTAAGAGAATATATGGCAAACAAGTTTAATTCTAACGCAATCTTTCCACCACCTTTTCTCGATTTAATATATGTCACGTTCAAAATTATATCTTATTACAATATTTACTTATTCGAAAAATTTCATATAATTTCAAGTGTTAATAAAAAAAAAAAAAAAAAAAATCCACATATTATTCGAACTTAATTTATCTATTTCTTAGACAATTTTCAAGATTAATCTACAAAAATTATCCGTCCTCGACACTTGTGGTCGCTTTTATCACCTCCAATGCGTACTTTTAGAACGGATACGAGATCCGTTCTCCGGATTGATGTTCCGGATGTTGCGGAGAAATGCGAAACAGGCTCTCGCAGGGTGAAAACGAACAAAAGGAACGAGATGCAGCGACGATCGTCGACCTACGTAGCGTGTCGACTTTTATCGCAACTTTCTCGCGGCGCGTACCAGGATGTCCTTTTTTTTCTCGTTGACGAAACTCTCTCGATCTCGGCGGACACATACGTAACGAACACGCCGCACGTAACGTGTTAACGTCTTGGTTAACTCGTCGTCGCATTGCCGTTGTCGTCGTTTAGCTGCCAAAGGCGTCGGTGCGGCAGCACCCTGTTGCTCCCTTTTTCTCCCCCCCCCCTTCCCCCCCCCGAATCGTTTTTGCAGCAACACCGCATTGCATAACGATTGCCTAATGCACGCCATTTTAATGCATGTCATTTCAGTTAATTGCCGTTACTCTCAGCGGCATGTGGACAGTCGAGTTTCACAATTCGGCGAAATAAGAGAGAGGAAGAGAAAGAGAGAAAATTGATATTATATATATATATATATAATATAGTAGTAAATTTTCGACTCTTTTTCAAAATATATAAATATCTTAATATTTAACTTGAAAAGTTTAAATTAACATTCTTCATCTTTATAAACAATTTAAAAAAATGTATATATATGTAATATACGAAAAAGGGAAAGAATTTTTTATAATGTATCTTTATATTTGAAGAAGATAATTTGACATTGCCAAAGTAATTAACATTATACGTTTCAAATCCCGCGATATCCTTCGTATATCACTAGTCTGCGCGAAAATAAAAATTTAGCAAATTAAAAGTAAAATTTTAAGATTGACAGACCCGTTTCCTTCACGTAATAGCAAACCAAACAACGCCAACGTAATACAAACACGACGTGACAGCGACGTGATAATGCAAGAAGTGAAATTGCAATATAATAAATTAGGCATTACAGGTGGACACGTGATCGTTAACTTGTTAACTATCTTGTTCCGTTAAACCGGTCTTTAAATTGAAAGAATTTATACGGTATAATTAAGTGTACCTATAATTTAATCGACGCTTCTAAAAACTCCGAGAGAATCGACGTTAATGCTGGAAAAAATCTAGAGTTTCACTTGAACTTTGAAGAAGTAGAGGAAAAACTCTTATACCAGCGCGGCATTGAATCCTTCTTCGGTCTTTGACCGATTCGAAAGAAGAATGGACGACGTCAAAAAGTCGACGCCTATGCATCGTGCGCGTGTTCGCGTTACACGTATTCCGCGATGCAGCTGCATTAGGATCTCTCGCTCTCTCCCGAGAGCGGAGAAAAGCAGAGAAAGGGAGAGTGAGCGAAATGTAATCAGTCCGCGGTGATTCGCGCGAGAGGCAGAACAGGAAGGAAATTTATACACGATGCTTTCTCTCCCTAACTCCGTTCTCCGCATTTACGCGTGCGCGCATCTCGCTCTTTCTTCAGGGACCTCTTGCAACATTACTTGCACGATTCCTGTCGCCCTCCTTACGTATGCGCACGTAATTACGATATATTATCTTGCCCCCTCCTCCCCCCCCCTCACTCTCTCTCTCTCACCTTCCCTCACTGCCTCTCTTTCTCGTTCTTCTTCCTGCTTCCGCGTGTTTGGTAGAAAGTATTCTACACGAATACGCGAAATCGGCAGACGTGTCGCGACTGGGAAAAAAAATAGACGAATTAAATTAATCGAATCTCTCCGGCAGGAATTTGTTTAAGGTCTAATCTTCCAAATTGAGATTCGATTTTAAACGACGTATAGATTTTTTGCCGTCCTCTTTCTACTTTTAATTTAATCAAATTCGGAAAATCCCGTGATCTCTCTAGCAGAAATCTCGAATTCGTGAGATAAATTCCTAGTACATCCTTTTAATTCAATGACGAGGGACGAGGAAATCGCTTGCATTGTCTTTCACTGCAAATATATAGATCAACAAGTGTCTACAAATTATTTGCAGGACCGAAGTGGCGTGCTCATCGCAAACTGATCGCGCCGACATTCCACTTGAACGTGCTGAAGAGCTTCATCGATCTGTTCAATGCCAATTCGCGGGCCGTCGTGGAAAAGTTGCGTAAGGAGGGCGACAATGAATTCGACATCCATGACTACATGTCCGAGTGCACCGTCGAGATCCTTCTCGAGACCGCTATGGGTGTGTCAAAGTCCACGCAGGACCAAAGCGGCTTCGAATACGCTATGGCCGTAATGAAGCAAGTATCTAAAAAAAAAAGAAATTTGACAAAAAAAAAACGAGACGAAGAAGAAAGAAAAAACATTGAAAATTATTTATATATGCAATATATTTCATCATTTTAATTATAGATATTCTTTGATTCGGAGCTGCAGTTTTTTCTCTTTTTTTTTCATAGCAAAAAGATCTTAAATTTATAAAAGACATTATACTGTATATTGCATATATTATCATACATCATATTACAAATATTAATGCAAGACGTCAGAGCATTTTCATATCAAAGCAAACGCATAGTCTAAAACGCGAGTAACGTCACGATATCTTTTAGAATGTCTTACATCCTTCATTTGCGTCACATGAAAGTCTGGCTCAGACCAGACTGGCTATTTAATCTCACGAGATACGGAAAGGATCAAATTCATTTATTGGAGATCATTCACGGACTCACGAAGAAGGTCATCGCGCGCAAGAAGCAAGAATACAAGAGCGGCAAGCGCAATGTCATCGATGTCAATGTCTCTGCACAAAACGGCAGCGCCAAAAATAAGGTAATTACCAATTTTTTTTCGCGACGGACTTCATACACACACACACACGTGTATTTGTACTTCAATATAATCGCAGAAAGAAGTTAATAATTTTTGAAAGGAATTTTTTCGTACAATAAAAAGCGACACCGAACGATGCAAATCATCATTATTTACGTATATATCTTATATTTTTTTTTAGGACGTCCCTGTGGAAGGACTCTCCTTCGGACAATCGGCCGGTCTGAAGGACGATCTTGATGTGGACGAGAATGACATCGGCGAGAAGAAGAGGCAAGCTTTCCTCGATCTGCTGATGGAAGCCGGCCAGAATGGTTCTGTTCTCACCGACACCGAGGTCAAGGAGCAAGTTGACACCATCATGTTCGAGGTAAGTATCAACAAGAATTTGCGATACCTGGATTTCAAGAGGATGGGGGATCCGTTAATGGAGCCATCCTTTTTCTCAGGGACACGACACGACCGCGGCTGCATCCAGCTTCTTCTTATCCGTGATGGGCTGCCATCCAGAGATCCAAGACAAAGTTATCCAGGAACTTGACGAAATCTTCGGCGACAGCGACAGGCCCGTGACGTTCCAGGACACGATGGAAATGAAATATCTCGAGCGATGTCTCATGGAGACTCTTCGCATGTATCCGCCTGTGCCGCTCATCGCGCGTACAATCAAAACCGATCTGAAACTTGGTCAGTTTTAAAAACTGTTGGTTGCATCAGTAATTTCGAAATCAAAATCGAGTCGGGCAAATTGACGAGATCATCGTTCGCCATCTGCAATGTCCTAAAAAATTTAACGCCTTCTTTTGGAGAGGCTTAAAAATATTGATAAGTAGGTTGTAAAAATTGCATAGATATATTCACATGCGAAGTATATATGAAAATTCAACTACTCGTTCATTCATCAGCACATTCTTGCGTTACTGATCATAAATCTCGACAATGTATCCATAATTTGAATATCGATTTCCAGCGTCGGGAGACTACACGATCCCGGCCGGATGCACGGTCGTGGTGACGACCTTCAAGATGCACCGACAGCCTTATCTCTATCCAAACCCGGAAGTTTTCAATCCCGACAACTTCCTACCCGAGAAGACCGCCAATCGGCATTACTACGCCTTCGTGCCGTTCTCCGCCGGGCCGCGTTCTTGCGTGGGACGCAAATACGCTATGCTCAAGCTGAAGATCATCCTGTCCACGGTGATGAGGAACTTCCGCGTCAAGTCGGACATCAAGGAATCCGACTTCCGACTCCAGGCCGATATCATCCTCAAGCGTGCCGAGGGCTTCAAGATCAGAATGGAACCGAGAAAACCGGCGGCGACCGCCACCGCTTAAAAACGGGGACATTCTCAAGTTCCGCTTGCGTAGGGTAACAGGGTGGTAGAGAGAGTAGTGTATATTGAGAAAGAAGCGGACACACTTCGCGTTTTTATCGAATTTCAATTCAAGCGAAGAGAGTTTCAAAAGAATGCGTCTCGCCGGCGTAGATTGCGCGCGCAGATCGCGTATGCATGTATGCGACACACATACATGGTGTATATTATTACTGATCCGTAAGTCGTTAAACGTTGTATGACACTTATTGCTCTTGTGTTGATATTTATCTCTTGCAATAAAATGCGGTATACGCGCTGCGAAATCTGAAATTCGACATTTTCCCTATATTTTCGTCATTTTTCCCGCATCCTTGATTGACGTTTGCTGACATATTAAAGTCATAACGGAATCGCAGACATGCGAAAATTCGATTTAAAGACCGTACGCGCGAGGGCGATCCGAGGGAAGAATTTCGGAGAAGTCAGAAAATTGTCAGAAGTCGATTCCAAGATCAAAGGAAGTGAGCGAGATTCGACCGAAACGATTAGAACTCTTGCTGGAGTTCGACAAGAGGAAATGAGAAAGGTTAAGAAGGAACTAAAGGAGATGCTTCCGATATTAAAACCTTCAGAAGTGAAAAGGTCTTTTATCCCTTATTTCTCACCGATATTTATCCTTCTTTGCTTTACTTTATCTATTTAAAAAAAAAATACGAAATTCCATCAAGTTTGGTTTTTTTTTTTTTTTTTTTTTTTTTAATTAATATTGACATATCGCCGAATAGATTTCATTTACCACTTCACGAAGCTATTATTCACGAACTCGAGGAAGATGGTTACGAGGAATCGGTCAGCTATTTGAAAGAATTGTTTGAGCTCGATGAAGAGACACGGAAAGAGGCTGGTCCTGGTACCTTGACGTGGAAGAAACCACGTTTGAAGGACAATAAAGACGCGATGGCATGTCTCAAAGAAGGCTTGGTCGCCTTCGAACGAGCCAAAAACGCCGGTGCGTGAAAAAAAATTTTAAAAATATATATTTTTAATACTATAATTTTTGTCCGCAATTAAAATAGCGAGGTATTCTATATATTGAATTATATAATCGAACCTGCATAATAAAGAATAAATATAATAATTTTATAAATATAATAATTTTGACATTTCTCTCATAATACATACATACATATGTATATAAAATTAAAAAACAAAATAAGATATGGAACGTTATGATTAAGGTCAAATATTTCTGTAAATGTAGGAGATTCGGCTTCCATGATCATGGAGTTTTTGGACATGGCATTATTCTTTCAAGCGATGACATGGGAGTGGTGGTGGGTGGCGGAACGACTTTATCGTAGCGCTCTAGAGAATGCGAAATTAATCGAAAAATTAGGACAACGAACGATAACAATGATGCACTATCTATACGGTCGATTTTTGCTCGAACAAAGTTAGTTGAACGATATGATACACGCAGAATTGCATAGCAAAAGAAAGCAATGCTTCCGAACGACTTTTACTCCGCGATGACATATAATTGATATAATATAATTATGATTTTAATATGTTACATTACGTTTCATAATCACAGTACAAAATACGACGGAATCATTATATCATCTAAAAGTCGCTCGTGAAGCGTCTCGAGAAAAACACTGGAACGCGTCGAAAGTAACCGGTCGAAAGGAGGAAACTATTTTTCGAGAATGCAATGTGCTTTTGTACAAAGCACTGCTGATGCACGCGCAACAGATCGATCCTAATCAACCGGATATTATCGTAAAAGTGTACACAGAAGCTCTAGCACGAGCGAAGGATTGTAAGTTATTTTTCATTTAAAGAAAAATACAAATAATACTATAAATATGATATTTTTCTTCAGAAATTTCTCATTACACCATTCCGAAAGTTATATATAATTCCAATTAGAAAATGTCTATCACGTCAGTTTATCTCAACAAAATTTACAATAAACTCTAGAAAAGGCGACTCCACCCTAATGATCTTGATATACATATATTATCAAACAATAGTTTTTAGTTATGGCTCATTTATTAAAAAATTATTAATAAATAAAGTTGACGATACAAATGGAACATCAGGATCATAATTTTGATAGAATATATCAAAATATATATATATATATATATATATATATATATATATCATATATTGATGTTACAACATATTCAAGATTGTTGCAGATCCTCTTTCCTAGAATTTTACCAGATTTCCGAAAATTGAAAAATCTAGTGACATTCGAAAACTCTGAGAAATTTCTCGATTCAAATAGTTCCGATCTTCGAAAATTAAAACTCGATGTAAATTTTTTGAAAATTAAAGTTTCTAAGATTCGTTTATTTATTCTACAAAATCATCAGTCGTTTCGATGTCTCCACACAGCTGAACACTACGAATATGTGGCAAACGCTCTGTACGAGCTGGGTAAAAGTCAATTACGATCCGGCGATGTAAAACTCGCTTTCCAGAACTTTTCCAAGTTTCTAGCGATGGCCAGAAGGCTTCCGGATCCGGAAAGAATCTGTAACGCGCATATGGCGCAGGCACTTGCATACAAGTTATGTATAAATCAAATCTGCCTTCTAAGAAATGTATACGATAAAATAATGAACGTCAAACACAACACGCGTAGAGAGAAAATAAATGCTAATTTCGAATTTTAGTCGACTCGTATTTTACATCTCTCATCACACGACTTTGGCTCTCTTTCTCTTTCTCTCTTTCGCAGACAATTCTTTTAGACAATTCACATTTACAGGAATTGAACGACGAGGTAAACACGGAAAAGCATCTCCATCTGTTCAGAAAAAATGCGGCCAAGTTTAAATTGATGAAAAAACTCGCGGAGGCACATTACTACACCGGCGAATATTTTCTGAGTAAGGTGCGAATATACATTGTCGTAACTAATTATCTCGTAAAAAAAATTACAGAATTATATTACTTGGAGAAAATATCAAAGGAATAGAAATTTTTACGTCTCTTTCGCGCGTGTGCGAAATCATTGATAATTCCGAACAATTTAATTCTTTTAAATTAATGAAATTAAAAATAAATTTTTATGCCTCCTAGAGAAGACCAGATATTGCAACTCCTCATTTGGAAAAGTCCTTCAATCTGTACAATGAGCTAAGTTTGCACGATGACGCTAATAAGGCGCGAACCATCGCCGCAGTTTCGAAAGGTAATCAATATATTTCTTCAAAATGTGAAATAAAAAGTAGATGGACAAGATTTTTATTCATTCTATATACGTTTTTAAAAATTTTCTTTCGCTCTCGTTTAATAGGACAGGGAATTATCGATCAATATATCGATCTTATACTCCAATGCGGAACAGCTGATCCGAGAGCGATATCGACGTTATGTCAATGGAAAAATCGTAGAAGCGTTTTTTGGACTGAAAAAACGCTACACTCTGGTAAGGCAAAGAATAACAAATTAATCATCGATTATAAAATATTGTAAAAGAATTCGTCTCTCAATTTTATAATCTTCAACCGTGATATTTTATAACTCTCGTAGCGCAATTTTAAAATGTTAATTATCGCGTCCGATTCGTATTATAAATCAACATATAACGGGTGCAACGATATTATTTCAGAGAATTCGGAGAAATCTTTTACTTTCGAGAACGAGACATCTTCATCGTTATCTACTCTTACAGATACTGCGCTTGTCGGAGGAAATATGACAGATTCGATTTAATATCTGTCAAAAGATTTTTTTCTACATATTTACGATAAAAATATATACCCTTTTTTAATAAATTTTCGTAGTAAACGATATCACGACATTATAGAACATTCTAATTCTTGTAGTATATTGACGTCTTTTACGAGCGCTACAAATATAATATATATATATATATATATATATATATATATATATATATATATATATATGACTTTCAATGATTTAAAGATTACAACTCGATAATTACAAATTTACTTTTAATGATATATAGTATTAAACGCAAAGATTGATACTTTTGATACAGATAAATAATACGTATTCCGTCTTACATATGCTATAGTATTGTGCATAGAGATTCGTAAAGGGAGAATAACTCTCCATAGAAACATTTCTATGTGTGTGTAATGATTACATTGCAATTTATAATGGAAATAAATATCCTAGACAGCACAAGAAAGCCAAATGAAAGGACATCTTAAAGATATCTATAGGACGACGTATTTTAGGGACATGTGTTATATACTTGAGGGTGTTATGCGTCAACAAATTAAAATAAGAGTCATTTAAATACATTATTTGTTTGTTATTATCGATAATATTGCTTAACAATATGCAGTTGACACGAATCATATTATTGCGCAACTTGGTATTATCAACGTAAAAAAAAATATGTGTACGAGAAAATTTAGCAACTATAAATTTTATAATGCAATTATTTATCGGCATATTATAATTTACATATGTATAATTCCTTTATATGCGCGGGCGCGCAAAACTGTATCTCTCAGAAGCAATTTTACAACATACTGTTTCTTCAGTTTATATTATCTTCAGATTATATTTAAAAGTTTCGACCGCAAAACGACAATACAAAAATAAGCGTAACACACATTACTCAACATATATAAGAAAATTTAATAATTTTATATTAGAAAAGTAAAATATAAAATTAAACTAGTTGTGATGTTACTGTGCTAACACATTAATGTTATCGACACGTGAGAATGCTAAAGTTTATGATAGAGTGCTATTTAAAAAAAAAAAACTATTATTATTTAAAAAATTACATCGGTTATTTATCGTATCATTAATTTACCGCTAAATATGCAGGAAACGTTATATTTATTATATATACACAATTATTACCAATTAATGTGTTGTGTGTATGTGAGTAGGTAGGTTGTGCGTGTGTGTGTGTACAAATATACGTTTATTTTTGTTAAAATCTTTTTACAACTCTATAAATAAAAATTTTGAAAAGTTTTTATTTAACACCACTATCTCATTGATGAGAATCAATTATCTCCTTATACTAAAACTTTATGTAAATGGAAACTTATTGTTATATCATATAAACGAAATGTATTACACAAATTTCTAACAAATCACTGTGCAAGCATTTTTACAGAATCGTTAAAATGCACCTACACATATCTTATAATAATAATTATATATCTTATATTGTCATACTATGTATAATGAGACAAATAAAGGAGCAATTTTCCGTCCGTTTTTTTTAAATTTTAAATTTTTTTATCTCTTAGTTTTACAACAGGTCCTTTCTGCTTTTGATGTTGAAATTTTGTGACTGATAGCTTGTTCATTCTATTGTTATACATAAAGAATATATGAACAATATATGAATGTTTATATATCGCAATATATCTAGTTTATCTTTAATACCAAATAAACTAAAGTCTTAAATAACGAGATAATAAGATATTTAACATATGGTAATGAAATCCTATAATCTTCACTTTTATTGAGTTCGTCCAATTGAATTGCTAGTATTTATAAACCATCTATCTATCTATATAATGTACGAAGAAACAAAAAAGTACGAATTATATTTTTGAAAAACTTCGGGATATTAGAGGAAAAGTTTGTGACAAAGAGTATACATTTATAAAGATAGAGATATCCAGCGGTTCCCTCCTTTCTTTCAATCAAATCAATCTAATTCTCTGGATCTGCAATAGAAATACATTGCATACACAGTCACTCGCATAAACATGTCCATACAACAGAATGCGGTGATTGCGCGTAAATAGACGATAACAGTATAACACAATTAGTTTAATGTGATATCGTTATCATCATCCATATCCATAATCGGGTCCAAAGATGGCATATCCGCGCTATTACGTATCTCGCGCGTTATGTTCTCCAGGGTTTCTATTTCAGTATCGTGTAAGCTTTTCATACTATTAGTGTCCTCTCGTTTTTGAACTTCGGCGGCTGCGAGATCAAATACTTCTTTCAGTATCATGTTAGCCGCATCCATGGGGCTATCATTCGAACTGTGATTCGAGTTTTCCCGCTCTTCGCACTTGTTATTCGTTGTATTATTCTCGATCAATTCTTCGAGATTCCTTATGGTCTCCTCTAACTTGTCTTCCTCCCTCGAGTTGTCTACTGCAATTGTTTCTTCCGTGACTTTTGTATATTGCACTATATCGTTATTACTAGCTGCAGGAATTATCGCAACATCGTCCTTGTCTTCCGTTTGATTAAGTTTCTCACCATTCAAAAGATCCACTTTAACGATATCTTTTGCATTATTAGGCTTGTCAACATCTATAATCACTTCAGTTTCCATTTTCTCCTCATTGGCCGGATCTTGCTGCTTTCCTGAGGCCTCGACTTTGTCTTCGTCTACGACTGCCATATTGTCTAAATCTATTTGGTCTTTTAATGTTTCTGTCTCATCTATAATGTTCGACACAGTTTCTTCCGACTCATTTATACTTTCCTCCTGAGATTTATTCGCTAAATCGCACTGCTCCATTTCTACGTCCTTTACTATCTCACTTTCATTATCTTTGCAACTATTTTTTAAATCATTTTTACTTTTACTGTGATTCTTATTATCCTTAGTTATGTTGTTAATCGATGAAACCGATGGCTTAGTTGTTTTACTATCATGTTTCGTTTCTTCGTGAAGATGTTCTTTGTCATTATTAGACTTTTCTTTTTCTTCAGTGGACACTTTTGTATCATTCTCTGCAGATACATCTTTATATTTTTCTACATCAACATTTGTTGACACCAATGTATAACGATATAAAAATTTGGATGTAGAGGAAGATGTCTCCTTCACTACAATGTCATTCTGTACATCCGTGTCTTTAGCTTTCGATGTGTCAATGTCTTTGTCCGTTGATGCCTTTCCATTTTTGTTCTTCGTATCTTTACCTTTTGTACCTTTTTCTTTAATATTTTTATTCTTTGTATTGTTTTCTTCTGTATCTTTTGTATCCTGTTCTATTTCAACAGATGTTATCGTTTCATTCGGCACAGCCGTCGATTCTACACACTGTTCAGGTTCCTCCGTTATTTTTTCATCGCTTTGATTTTTCGTAGATTCTTCTACACGCAATTCGTTCTGTATGTCCTGTTTGTCAGTCACATTACAGTCTTTGCTGTCCGCTTCTTTCTTCTCTGCACTTTCTTTTTTTGCTAAAGTAAAGATTTCTTCGTCATCTGTATCTTCGACATTAATCTCTTCGGATAGATTGTCAGTATGTTTATCAATTGATATGGTTGTAGTGAGACAGACTTTCGCTTCTTCAGAGATTTTATCTTCTTCCGAATTGATTTTCAATTCTTGTTTCTCCTTAATGCTTGAAATAGTTACTCTTTCCAATTTTAACGAAGCTTGCATGAGATGTGTTAGACCGTGTTGCGCATTTTCCAACTTGGTGTCAAATTTCTTACCGCATGTGTCACAAGTATGACATTTTTTCTTAACTTCCGACGATGCTACAGATTTCGGACTTTTAAATTCCGCCAATGATGTCATTTCCGTACTAGAGATAGAAGACGATCTCGTCCTTTTGCAAGTGTCTTTTTCCTTGTTCGTATGCGTACTCGGAGCTTTTTTCGTCATTCTTTTCGAATTCGTTTCTTCAGTGGATGATTCATCGGTAGATTCTGAACGTACATTCGCAGTTACTCCTTCAAGAATAGTCCTCAATTTCTTTCTATTTGGCTTGCTCGAGGAAGGTGACAGAATCTCCGCCCGATCTTCCGATTTATCTTTTGAACTCAATGGAGAAACATCAGAGTCCGAACTCCGATCACTGACAGCGGCTGTTTTTCTTTTACGTCCTCGCCGCGAAGTGGTAGACTGCTGCTCCACATCAGACGATACCTTTGCTTCAGTTGTATTTGCATGTTTTCTGCTCAATCTTGTTACTTTCGTCGGCGTGCTCTCGACATCTTCCTTCTTTTGAGCGTCAATCTGCCGTTTCTTTCCTTGTTTCCTTTCCGTGTTATTGTTAACAGCATCATTCCCCGACTTAGGCATGACATTTAGATAACTTTCAGACAAACTGTCTTCTAATGAACTGTCATCCGATATAACGTACGATTTATTATCTTTATTTTTTACCATCTTATATTCTTTCTCGTTCTTGTACGACTTTTTGTCCAACACGTCCGTTAAAAAGACTGCGCATAGTTTCGTTTCTGCCAAATTGGATTCTATCTGTCGCGATCGCAGTTTCAATTTGTCCTTACTTGGATCCATCGTTATCCAACAGTTTCTGCATACCGTTAGACGCGTGCGATGAAATCTGTACATATCGGTGCCATTCGGCACAATACTATGACACTCGTCGCACTTCCGGATTTTTTGTTTCACGTAGTTTCGTGATTTAGTTTGTGCATTGATTCGCCTTTTGCGGTTTTTAGCACGCGGCTTATTATGTGCCATATTTTCACTATTCTCGCTATCAGAATTTATTAGATCATATAATGTAATATCTGGAAATGTAGTAATAGTCGTTTTGCGATTTACAACATCTGTATATACCTGCAATTTAAAAAAATGCAATTTTGTAAAATAAATTTGTTTAAAAAAAGGTATTTGATCGAGATCAAAGTAATAACATAGCAAGAAGCATATACATATTATTTACAATAAATCTTTATTACCTTTGGGAAATTTGAATAATCTATCTCTTCATTAATCAAGGCCTTCAAATTGACGACTACTTCCTGATATACTCTCTTTAAATCATACAAAACATCCAAGTTATATCGACACGTCAGACATATCAGCTTAGAATTGCTGTCCTTCTTAAACTGCACATAAGAAAAACAGAATGAATCTATGTTAATTTATTAATTAGTTAATTCAAATTCAATCCTAATATAGATAACAGTTATATGATTTGTGATGCAAAAGATAGAGATTTAAACTTACATCCTCATTAAAAATCTTGCGTATCTTCTGTAAAGGATTAAATATTGCGCGATTGTCCTTGGTAATATCAAAGATACGGTTATTTTCTATATGTTCAAAGCACAAACAGCAACATGGCATTGATGTTTTGGCTTCTGGTTTTGAAGTATTATGCGATTTCCTATACTTTTGCACAAATTTGGTGCACTGACCTAATTCATACGCACACTTGTAGCATATCTTGTTCGACAATTTGATGCTTTCATTTACCTACGATAAAAGAACCGATTAGAATCTTTTACTCTTTCTTAATTTTCTAATCATACTTTTAATTTAATAATCTTTACCTTAATTAGATAGTAAAAAAAGAAAATTGTATTATTCTATTGACAAATACATAGATAACTTTCATCAACAAGTGAGACATGAACTTGACGTACATACACTGAACAAATGTAATAATGAATAACACACAATGGTATACTAATAATTAAGTGCATATAAATATTTACTGCATATTTTAAATATAATTAGCAGATCTGAATAAAGATGTAAAAAAAGCAGAGTGTGTTGTTAGTGTGACATAGGATCTTAAATACTTCATTTATCGTCCGCATAGACGTACCACAAGATGTCGGTAAAACGAGATACAAGATGGATACAATTCACGTCATTTTTTTTTGATACAAAAAATATTACTCATTTACCTCATCGAGCGTAGAGACATGAAAGTTTAATGGAAACTATACGATTGAAAGTTTATATTTGTTTTTTTTTCTTCAAGAGAGAGAAAGAGATATTCCAAAATTAGAGTTATTTGTGTTTAAGGCGTAGTAATTTTGCTCACACGCGAGTTCCAAACCTGACACAGATGACGCGTATGAGATAGATGCATATCAACATTTTCAACGTAATCACCATCACAACACGCACGATTGCCTATATTTCAATAGCATCAGTCTAAGAAAAAAAAAGCAGAATCTTATTTTATCCAGAATTTCACGCGCGGTACAAAATATAACGAATATGTCTGACTAAAGTTTTGAAGAGCAATCTTGTTCTAACCTCCAAACCGGATTCTAACCTAAACAGAATAGCCGAAATTTCCGCTCCAGATATTCTGGATCGAACGAAGAGAGCGATTATGTCTCTACCAACTTATTCGACGCTACCTAATTTAGTTAGATCTTTTCAAATTTTTTTTTTTTTTTTTTCATTACAGCAAACTTTGCGTTCATTCCTATCTAGGTTATTCCTAATAATACCTAGTACCTTGCTAGACAAACATATCTCGAGCTGATCGACGAACGTGTCGCGGTTGTCCGTCGAAACATCCAAGAAGACTCCCTCGTCGCTCGCGCACAGGAAGCAATATTGGCCAGACATAGCGAGACGCAGTGATGTAATCACGACAGCATCACAGGTCCCTCTCGTTCCACGACTGATCGGCGAAATTCTCTTCACACACGCGTAGCACGAGACAACCACAACTCGACGTTTCCGCGACGTTTTCACTCTCTCCGAGCGTACAGCCGCGTAATGTCGCGTGCATACAACACACACCGTCCTCACGTAGGAAAAATTGGCGGTAAGCGATTTACAATCGACGGCCAAACATGGCGGACGCGATATATCGGACAACATCGATATACGTTTGAATCGCTTACTCTCTCTTTCTTCATTCATATTTTTTAGAATTTTTCGCGCAAACGGTGTTATGCGCGACGAAAATTTCTTTGCTGGAAATTCGAATTTCTTTGTTAGAATTCGTCGTTAAATCGTTTATCGTCCGCTTATGAATTTTAGAGCCGATTAATCCGACGTCATCAGGTCGACCAATATGATGTTTGAAATTTGCGATCCGATCGACGAGATGACTATTCCTAACGCTTTGAATTCGAATGTAGATGATGTTTTGATACTTAAACAATAGCACGACACAATGCTTCATAATGTAAATCGGATGGATATTGAAAAACAGAAATGATTTATTTAAGTAACAACATAAAATAATATATATATATATATATATATATATATTATACAAAGATATCTCGACGTCAGATATCCATTTGCAGTCATTCATTTGTTCTTAATTTCAGGATATCACCTCGCATTCATCTAAATGACGAATGTCATTTGTCATCCAGACAGTTGCATTGTCATGCCGATTAACTTTTATATCGCAATGTTTTATCTATACGACCTGTTATAGCGAATGAATCGATTTTCGATATTGATCGCAAATGATATATCTTATGGCGAAATTACGTCGATGGTGCAAGAATTATTCTTCCTACTTTCAACTAGACACTTTGCGGATTTTCTCTTGTGCAGTCTCGTTCGCAACTGACAAGTCTTCTATTCGATTCCCACCGAACAAAAGCCTGAGCGTTTCTAACGCCGATGTAAAGATATTCCTATAACGCAAACATAGAAAAAGTTTATCAATCTATTATTATTATTATTATTATTATTATTAGTACAGTGACTCAAAATCATTGAATGTCCTTTTAAACACACATTTCTTAGCCGATTTCAAAATGTTTCTCCAAGGAAATTATGCAACAGATTTTAAGTAATTAGCATAAACATGAAAAAAAACGTTTTAGTAAAATATGAGAGCCAGTAATAAAATAATATTTATCAATTTATTAATTTCAAGTGGAATTTCGCAATATTTAGTTTTAATTGAAAACTGAACATTTCTGATAAAAGAAAATATTTAAAAGGACATATGTGATTTTGGAAAGCATTCTGTGTATATACAGAGTATCTCCGTATATGGAAGATCTCCTGTATATGGACGCTTTATCGCTGGATAAAGCTGGATGAGCCTGATCACCTGACGCCGTCCTTCATGTTCGCGTAAATCTGACCGGGCGGCAGCTTCACGGAGGGCATCCTCTCCTCCACAAAGTCCAGCCCGACGCACACCGCTTTGTCTATCGCCTCGAGCGGCGTTTCCAGAACGTCGGCGATCCTGCCGGTCACCGGGCTCGCAAATTCCAATCCCGCGCGCACTCCGTTCTCCGCGCCGTTCAATATCGTCGCGACCGACTCGTGCGAATCCCTCGTAACCGCGTAAGCGTTCCGAAGGGCCGATGACACGGAGGCGAACACCGGCAGCGCCAACAACCGACGCGTGCACGTTATGTTGCGTGCATTCGCGTCGGCGACGACGCTCGTCGGCGTGGTAGGATCGTGCGTGCCGCACATGACGCTCAATTGCTGCAAAACAAGCGGCGCAAACAGATGTGAGAGCGCACGATCGTGGCATGAAAAAAAAAATAAAAAATAAAAAAATACTTCAACTGTCAGATATAGGATACATTATAATATATAGATACTTCCTTCTCTCGACAATTACAATTTAAATTCACTTTTAATCATACATAGCATTAGAGATATACATTGCCCTTCCCCCTCTCCTTCCTTTTTTTCTCTCTAGATATATATATATATATATATATATATATATACATATATATATAAAATTTTTAATCTCTTATTTATTAGAAATATACTGTCATGTAATGAAATTGTGAATCTCACATATATTTATATAAAAACTACGTAAAATCAAGCGGAAAAAAAGGTCAGATCTGAATGAGGCATAACAATTTGCGAGTGATTCGAATGATACTTAGTTACTACGTAACGGCCGGATCACTGCCGTTGTCATTATACGCACATGATACGCGATGCGCACGATACTCGAGGTTCGCTCGTTGATCTCGCACGACGTCTCGGGATCCGTCATCGTTCCGGACGTGACTCGCGGACAACAACGATTCGGTCGAGAGAGTCAAGGCTCGCGACTCCTAAATTTAGTACGCCGACACTCTGCTCCTTCTACCTTGGCTACCTCGCGTGTCGCGTCGGTCGAGGGCACGACACCGACGCACAGGTCACAACTTTATACGCCTTCGGAGCTTTTCATCGACCGCGTTATGTTGACGCGATGGCGAATATAAAGCGCGCGAAATATAAAGCGGCATAGCTAGATTGCGCGTAGACAAGCGACAATATACGATACGAGATGTATGAGAGATACGTCCGGAAATTAACGCGATAAATTTCATTCCAAGTATCCTATTCTTGACGATACATTAAACGCTAGATTCGTAAACGACGATTTGCACGATCGGCTTTTTGGGCGGCGGCATCGTCGCAGATGCAGCGATGTCGCGCAATACCGCCTCCACGGCTTCCTCCCAATCCCGGTCCTTCGTGACATCACGATCAATGGAAGCGGACCATCTCAAACGCGGCATAGATATGACCGTCAGTACTTTCCTGTGAAATTAGCATTTCGCTATTAATTATCTTTTGATGTTAAAAATTGAACTATTTTTATTAACTCTCTTTCATTTTAAGATAATGGGAAATAATGCTATTATCAGATAGAGATAGAATATTTATCTTTTCTATTCATTTTTTAATTTCAAAAATGAATCATTTTCTAACAAATAAATCTCCTTCCATTAGCTATTCATTAGAATTATTTATTCCAGATTACAATACAAAGTAATAATAAAAATAACAATAAAAAATTATAATCTGATAATAATCACTCTACTTGAATCTTGGAAGAATTAAAGAAGCGGATAGATACCTTAGATCAGAATGTAGCGCGGACATGTCGCCGCCCGCTTGTTCGCCGAGTTTCCTGAGAGCTTCAGCTAATGGACCACTCAGTCTTTGCAGCCTTCTCCAAGACTGAGCGTATTGTCGTCTGACGAGTTCGATGATGGTGCCAGTCAGCGCCAAGCCGACCAAGATGTACAAAGTACACAATAAAGTGTATTTGGGCTTCTCTAAAAGCCAACAAACATTGTACAGTTTGCATAATTAAAATAGGTTTTATGGTATACGGTGCACAGATACAAATTATTCATTATCGAAACAAACTCCCGTTTTTAGTAGCAATCTATGATTGTTGTTGTCAACTCAACAGATCAACATAATCGCTTTTGCTTTAGTCGTTCTTTTAGTTGGATTGAAAATACTATATTTCTCTGGCAAGCTCATATAATAATATAGAAACTTGTAAAATTGCAATTGACAAAATATATAGTAATAATATTTGTAGATTTTTTGGGTGGAAAGTCTTTACTTACTCGGCACAAGATCACCAAAGCCTATGGTGGTCATCGTTACGAAGCAGAAATAAAATCCATCGAAAAAGTCCCAATCGTCCTCCCACAGCATAAACATACCGGCACCGCAGGCGAGGTATAGGAAGAGCAATACGATAGCGGCACAGGCGCCTGTATAAGAAAACTATCGATCAGACCTAAAAATCGAACCTAAATCTCCGAATTAAACTCACCGAGCGATCGTCGACCGGTTACGTTTGTCGGAACGCACGAGAATTTCGCGCGAAACGGAAGTTTCAACTTGAGCGTCAACGCAATATGCACTACTCCCTCCGCGAACAGCTTTCCCAGGTCGGCAATCACGATCAGGGTGAAAGGTATGCCGACGAGAGCGAAGAGGATGCAGAAAATCCTTCCCCAATTAGTCGAGGGCACGACGTTGCCGTATCCTATAAACGAATATAAATCATCATAGAGAAAATTAAAGGGCCATGGATGGCGAAAATCTTTAATGTTCAAACTTGAGATGGCACTCGCAATGTTCAGTACGTTGAGTTAGGATTTCTCAGAATAAGAGACTTGACATCTTATCAGTAAATAATAAACTCTTTGCTAGTAATCAGGGCCGAGGGTTACCGATCGTAGTGAGGACGGTGCTGGCGAAGAAAATCGCTTGGAGAACGCTCCATCTTTCCGTTACGATGGGCGACAAGTCCGATTCAACGTGAACATCCTGATCCATGGTATCCGTTACAAAACTGACCAAGAGACCCGCTTCAGCCGCTTCCTGAACAGCTTCTTCGTAGGCGCGCAATTTCACGCTTACCTGAAAGAGGCGACCAAGAGCTGTCAAAGGCGAATGAACGGAGATACGATAATACATTTTCAGCCATTCGGCATTTCTCACCAAGGTTCGCAAATTGAAGACGTCCGTATTATTGGAAATAGACTCGACGAAGCGATATCGTTGCGTGCGTAATTTTGCGCGCAAACGTTCGAGTCGTCCGAGCTCCGCCGGAAGTTCGATCTGCCGGAACACCTGGAGAGAAGTGCAAGTTAAAATTATCTATTTTGAGAAAAACAATCTTACGCAACGAATCATATCCGAAGATGAGCACAAACTTGAGCTGCTTGTAATATATCAAATTAATTTTACGTAGGTAGTGAAGATGTTAGAGAAGATATATGTGTACATACATCGACATCCTCTTACAGCGAGATTGTATTAACGATCGAAGCTAATGATAAATCAACAGATGCATTGAATCGCATGGATATATTACTCTCGAGTCTCTCAAGTGCTAGATGCACTTTAGGCTAATGATCGAGTCGATATGCGTATATTTATCGCGAGCACATTATCCTTTTGTCTACAATAATCCTTGATAAATGGCCTTAAACCGACTTTATAATAAATCTCCATTAGCTGTTAATTAATGCCGGAATTGGTTTTTGACTTGTAAGAGATTATACCATATGAAAAGTTTATTTAAAGATGGCTTAGTAACGTGAAAATGTATTATTTTTTATTATTATTATTATAATTATTTTATAAAAAAGCTTTTACTAGTAAAATTATTATTTATATAAGCATTACAATTAAGTGCTTTATATATATATTAGATGTGTGTGTGTGTGTGTGTGTGTGTGTTGCTTAATTAATGTTTTACACACATTTTTACATGAGAAATTTATGAACGCAAATGAAACTCGAGTTCATTAAGACTCGTTTATCGGTTGAAATACATATAGCTATTTTTGCGGCTGTGTATTACGAGGCACTTAAAAAATCATGACCATCGAGAATTTCAACGCATGGTATTTTTACCAGACTTCATTGAAAAAGCGTCAGTGGTAATATACTTCCTACTGAGCCGCACGATTGGTCCGTTGCTAAAAATAAAGGTATACGATTCTGTAGGCTACAAGTTCGTTCGTTATTCTATAGAATGTAAATATTTATGGAACATCGAATATATACATTTAACTCCGCGCTGGAAATCTCGACGTTTCCGAAAACGAAAATTCGAACGCACGGATTATTTCGGAATATCATCGGAATGTGCTGCATTTCGCTTTTTCTTTTTCGTCTCATTGCGCGTCTTATATAATCTACTTTTTCTCAAAAATACTCAAAAGTTGAACAAACATTGAACATTGCGATCGCAATTAATTGTGAATAAGAATAGAGAAAATGTAGAGCAGAAAAAAAATAAATTATCCAGCTCTCTGGTTTTTTTTTTTTTTTTTAATCTATCTGTATGAAGAAGGAAAGATGTTTGAAAATTTCTCAGAATCTCGATCCGCGACTTCAAAGACGTCAACTTTACAGAGAATCTATATATTATCCCTAATTTCTCTCTCTATATCTCTCCTCTATTTTCTCTCATCGTCGATCTCACTTCAGTTGTGTATTTTCGATACATTGCTATCCGCGTTTTAAGCCTCACCAGACCGCCGATCGCGGTGTAGAGCATCAGAGCGATTAGCAGGCCCACATGACCGGCGATCGACTTGATCTTCCGCACCGTTTTCTCCTTGAGGAATCCTCCTTTAGCATCCTCGCCGTCCATCGCGGCGCCGAGCTCGACGGACGAATTGCACTTGTTGTCGTTCGTCATTTCGCGCCCACGTTTTTCCGCGAACGACGCAAACGCGTCGAACACTCGGAGAAGACTGATCGACACTGATGCTCGGCGATCTTCGAGTAGGTCTTTCTGCATTTTTCGAACTGCATGTGCGGCATCGAGAATATTGTGCACTGGAAACCATAATGCAATAGCGTAATACTTGCAAAAGAAAAAGAATTTAAAGCGCGATAAAAACGCAAAGTTACAAAGAGACAAATGAAAAATGAAAAGGAACGAAAAAAAACTTATATCTCGCGAATATTAAATTTAAAAGATACTTCTTTTGCAGATTACTAATAAAATTGTCATCGAAATTTTTATATCTCTATCTTTTTTTACTATATGTATTTAGGTTATTTTTTACGGATAAATATATGTATCGTTAATACAGACGTTTGCGGATATTGAAAAAAAAAGCTTATAAAGTATTAAAAATATGAAATTCTGTATCACCTGATATAATTTTAAAGAGCATACGCAAAACACATTACTATAATAAGAACAACAATAAACCAAAGTATTATAAATCAAGAGAAAGTTTATATCAAGCGAAATTTAATCCTTAATTTAATTTATAATCAGAGATTAATCTTACTTACTTTACATCATTTTACGGTAAAAATTAATATTATTTTATGCATTATTTAATGCATGCGCAATGCGAATATTTTACAATAATAATAAATAATAAAGCAATGTAGAACGCACAAATTGAATATAAATTAAATGTGTTAAAATATGACTGCGATTGCGCCGGACATATGCTGCAGTTAGTCATCGATGAAGTAAAACTATAGACAAACAAACTAATCGCGAATTCACTAGATTGCACTAGCGCATAGAGTGTTGGAAATATTACTAACTTGCTTTATTAGAAATTTCGCTGTAAGCAATTCTAATAAATTTTAGTTAATAGATTAATCAGTTATAAGTGATTTATTTAAAGTAATGCAGTTTGGAGACATATATAAATATGGAAGCTTTCCAGAGAGAAAACACAGGTAAACACAGTGTCACGCGATTGGCTATCGAATAAAGAATTTTTAAAATCCCGAAAATTTTTCTATTTAATAGTCAATCGTGCGATTGTATTTATATGATGTTCCTTGCCGGAAAGCTTCCTTTATAAGAGGCAAACGTAAAAAGTATGCCATATTGTTGACACTCCACGATAACCAATCGCGCTTTACAGTTACGTTCAAGTCCGACGACTAGATTTTCGAACGCAGCTCGCATTACATATGGCGGATCGAAGCGCCAATCAGAAATGCGTTATCCAGGTGTCCCAACTCTCACTTGAGGAACTCTAGTTTTACTACGCGTCATTTTATCCATTTGATACTACCTTGTCCAAATTTATACCAGTTATTTCTTTGAACCAAAATGAGGACAGAGAGAAGTCACATTTCATAGAAAATATATAAACTATCGATATAATAACGTAAATAAAAGCCAGATTGGAACGCCAATGTTTCTTGAAAATTTTAATTTGATTACAGAAGTGAAATCGAATTCTCCTTTTTGATATAGAGTAAGTAAACAATATAAATATATATATGTATACATATACTCGATAATATTTTAATGATAATTAATTTGATATTAATAACATGTGTCTAATGCATACACTTAATTGTTATCTTATCAATACGAAAAGATTATGAAAATAACGACGATTATAAATATCTGAGGTATCGTTTGGATCTTATTTCTTGAAAGATCTAACCTATGTTAAGTTAGATTTATTTGACATAACAAGAGTCTTTTTTTTTCATTTTAGATCATGACTGCTGTAAAAGTGCATGGTGGTGCAATCGACATTTTAAGGCTACCGGTAAACGAGGAGGAACATATTTGCCCTCCATGGCGTATCAAATACACGCAATCTCATATACTCCATTCTAAGTGTTCTAAGAGCGAAAGTGGCTGTGGTTCCAATGACGACGGGATCACCTGTCAGTTTTGCGTGTACGTTGATCATTAAAATATTTAAATTATTTTAAAAATATTGCAATATAGAGATATATATCTGCAAAGTACATCTTTTAATACTTTAGATATAGTAATGCGTTAGAATTGCCACATATGCCAGACATGGTGTTTCCTAATAACGTATTAACTCTGACGCACCAGGAGGGAGCATTAATGCAATTCAATGCCTTGGATTCTTTAAGATATGTCTCCAATGGGAAGATTAATATACAACTTGCTTGCGCAGAGGCATGGAAAGAATCCAGGTACATAAAAAATTATATGCTTTTTTTTTTAATTTACTCATGACTTATTGTATATAATTTACTATTTAAATGTATATTAACAGATTGGAAAGTAGTGAATATTTGGAAGAGAAGATAAAGCCTTTTGATTGGACATTTACCACCAATTACACTGGTACAATATCAGGCTTTGAAGTTGAAGAAACAAGTGAAAGAATTGATATAGATAAATTAAGACAGAAGGATAAGATTATGTTTTATCACGATTTAACACTATTTGAAGACGAACTTCATGACCATGGTATTGCAGTGAACTCGATCAAAATCGTAAGTTATCTCATAATATGTACAATTTTTCAATGACATGTACAATAAAATTGTAATAATTTCTTTTTTTATTGTGCACAGAGAGTTATGCCCAGTAGTTTCTTTATATTATTACGATATTTTCTGAGAATTGATAATGTAATGCTGAGGATAAATGATACCCGTATTTATCACGAATTTGGCAAAAATTACTTATTACGCGAGTATACATCACGGGAAGCTAAAGTTCGAGATATTCGAGTGAGTAATACAGTATATATTCATACAATTATTATCAAATTAGAATGTCAAGAGTACCATCAAATTTCAAGCGTTTAAAACATTAAGGACATATAACTTTCACTTTCAATGTCATTACACAAATTTTTCATTTAACTTAGAACTGATGATGATTAAAGTCTACTTTATTCTTATAATGAATGAATAACTAATCAACAAAAATAAATTTCAATGTACACTACTGTAGTATAATACCTTTCATCTGTTTTATATATTATTGTGGAAATTTGATGTATGGAAGCTAAAAGTATTATTTTATAAGGTTTCCCCGGCACTCTTTTTGGAGCCAAGCGCAATAGCGCCTCATTTGCCATTAATCACAAGCCAATATCACAAATTGATAATATCTGAAAAGGAAGAAGGACCTAAATTAACTGAAGATACAACTGAGCAGAATGAAACCACAATTGAAGAAAAGATAACACAATCCGATGAACCTACGGCAGACAATTCCATCACATAAGGCTTGTGCTAAAGTTTTTACATTATGTGATATTATTTCCTTGATGAACATTAATCAGGAACTCGCTGTACAGATCATTAATTCTCATTCATGTTAAACATTTCGGACATGTTTAAACAATTAAGAATGAAAACATAGCAAGAAAGTTATACTGTTTTTATCTAAAATCAATCGATACCAAGATTTCATCAGGACTGATCAATTTTAATCTTATCATTTTTCAATCTGTCACATTTAATTATTTTTCTCTCGTTTAATTTATAATAAAAACTTTTCAAGCAAAACTGCCAAATTAACTTTTTTTTTTTTTTTTTATTTTAGAGAAAGTATATTATGCTCTTTTTTACATAATGCTATAACCGACAACGAGAAGAATTTAATGCACTATGATATGATTTTTAAGTGACTTTAGAAATCATGTTTAAGTTATGTTTAAGAGTAAAAATCGCGAAACAATTACGAGATAATAAATTTATTTTAAATGCTCAAGAAATGATGATAGCCATCACTTGTACACTCCAAATATTTATTATTTTAATTTTACTAAATTAAATCTATGTAGCAAAATCTATGTAGTTACTTGTATCTACCAAAATTTGTCACTATTGATATGAAATTATAAGTAACTGATTCTTCTTTTCGCTCGAAACTTTTGCTGAAAAGGTAATGTCTTCTAGTCGAGTTAAGATCTTTGCATTGTTCCCTTGTATGGCTTGATTTTGAGAAGGTCACGCTTTTGTATATACTTCACATATACTAGAAATCTTCCCTGTTCCATTCTTCGTAAATATTCGTATATTTTTCTGTCAACTTTGTAAAAAGACATATGTTCGTATATATAAATTTCAATAGAGCGATTTTGAATTAGATAGATTTAAAGTTTGGATGTTGAAGAGAGTGCGACTGGACCCTGGTCTCGGATAAGGCTTTGGATTTCTCGCGGAGAAGCTTTGCCCCTCTGTATTTCACCATAAACACCACTGCATGTGTTCCTCTCTTTCTCTCTCTCTCTCTCTCTCTCTCTCTCTCTCTCTCTCTCTCTCTCTCTCTCCCCGGATAAGTAGAAAATAAATATCAAAGGGAAAAGAGGAAGGAAGAGGAGAAGAACCGAGGGAGAGAACTGATCGGCTTTCGGGTTGGGCTGCCTTCCCACCACCGCACGGTGGTGTTTATTCGCGGGCGCAAAAAAAAACTTGGATGAATTCCATCGTACGGGTCGACAGAGACGAGGCGGGGAGGAGAGGAAGGGAAGAGAGAGGAAAACGAAGAGAAGAACAAGGAGAGAAGGTACGGAGCGGATGGTGGAGCGAAGAGGAGACGGGGAAACGCAATAAGAGTAAGAAACAAGGAGGTCGTCGACGACAGCAATCTCTCGTGAGTAGGCTTATCCCATTGCCTCCGTCCCACCTTATAGCGCTCTCACACGCTACCAACGGGTGCGTAGGTGTTTCCGGCCGGCTGAAGAAGCACGGCCGCCTGCGCCCGTCGATCCAGAAGAAGACGGTCGAGAGAGAGAGAGAGAGAGAGAGAGAGAGAGAGCCAGGATAGAATCGGAGAGAAGAGGAAGGAAAGAAGAAAGAAGGAGAGAGACGGAGCGATGAAGAGTTGGTGGTACGAGAAAGGCGTAGAGAGCTAAAAAAGATAGAGAGGGAGAGAGAGAGAGAAAAAGACAGAGAGAGAAAAAGACAGAGAGAAAGAAAGAGGAGGGACTCGACCGGAAGCAGTTACTCGCGCGATGCAACGAAAATATCAGAGCGTCCGTTTCGCGCAATAGGTCTGCCCGCGCGTCCGCCCGGAGTTTAATATAGAACACTCGCGCGGCCGACTCCGTCGCGAAAACATGACGCGTTGACGTCGACCGTGCGCGAGTTCCTTCTCTCTTTCTCTCCGCTCGAGAAAGCCGTTTCCTTCTTTCCGCTTGGCCGTCGCGGCTCCCGGCCTTCTTCCTCTCTTCGGACGCAGCGCGGACCCCTAAAATTAGGCTCGTGTCCACTCGCTCGACGCGCCGACGTCGCCGCGGGTGACATCCGCGCCGGAGAGCCGGACTCGTCGAAGGTCTTTGTCCGTGACAGTGGTGTGGCCACTGCGACCTTTGAATGAGCGGAAACAAGGTGCACGGCACCGGCAGCACATCGCCGATTTCGCGTCCTTCGCTATCTCGAGATGAAAACGAACCATGTATTTCTGTCCTTCTGTAATTCGTTTCGAAAAGAAGCGAATGGACAACCGCTATCACTTTGATGACGTTTAGAAATGAAAGAATGGGCGCGCTATATCGCGGTATTCTATTTCGATATCTCAATATGAGAACATCTAAAGTATCATTCTCGGTAATTCGAAAGGAAGCGAAATTTTATATCGATTTACGCGGATTTTGTTACGGGTATTTCAATTTCGATCGATGTTATTTGACGATGCTTAGAAGCGGAAGAGTGGAAAAACGTTATGTCACTTGTTGGCTTCCTATTTCAATACCTCGAAGCCAGATCGATGTCATCCTGCAATTTAGCGGCTCTAAAGAAAACATTATATATGTAGATAACATGTAACATTTATTTTCAAGTCACAGAATGATATTGTTCAAATTTAAATTTTTCTTTTGAAAGAAACGCTTTACGCTTCCATTATATGTTTCTACAATATATATATATATATATATATATTTTCTTCGCTCTTTCTCACCTCGATTCGAACAAATACTTATTTCATTGTTACATAACGCAAAAAAAAAAAAAAAAAAAAATACAAAGAACATAAAATAAACTACATAAGATGTCGCGTAATTCTTCTCGAGATTTTGATCACTTCAGCCACATTTTTTGTATTTTTTACAATTCTTCCTCCAACGCCGGAGTATATATGTATATATATTTCTTCTCTTTAGAAAGTGTATAATATAGGGCGACTGAAAGGAACAGTAGACCTATTGACAATCGCACGACTACTCCCACGTTTCATTTCGACTTGTCAATTAGGAGATGTGGGGAAAGGAGAGAGGGGAGATCCGCCCGTATATATGATTTTCGGTATTTCGACATCGCGCTTCAAACACGGAAACCCATTGTCGACGTCCCTCGCGATGCCCCGATGTCTCTTTCGACATGCTTAACGAGTCGCTAAGAGACGGCAATCTTCCGTTGTTGATGCGTGTTCGTTCGAGCGTGGAGGAAGGGATAAGTAACAGAGCACGGCGAGGGGGGGGGTGGAGGGGGAGGGGGGAAGAGATGGAAGAGGGAGAGCCTGGTGCTGCTGGCTTCCCTCGAGGTTTCGTGGAAGACGGCGGCAGGGAGGCGAAGAAGGAACGCTACTTCCGGTCACATGACACCACTGGACCAGCCGACCACTTTGCTCTCTTCTTATTTTCGGCTCGTCGTCCGGACCTCTCCACGCCCCCTTCCTCTCCTCCTTCTTCTCCCCTTCTTTTCGATTAACGCGCGCGGCGTCGCAAATCGGTCACGAACGAGAGGAACAGATGGACGGCCGCTGCTTTTTCGACTTTCGTTAACGAATTCGTCGGCTCCGTAGGAACTCTCTGTCGGTCGAGAATTTCGAACGTAGGACGTATCCATTTTTGCCGGAAATGGAAAAAAAATTCCTCTCCCTCTGCGTATCTCGAACGTCCTGTCAACTGTCGAATGAAAAATAGCGCTGATAAAAACCAGTGAAAAAAAAAAAAAAAAAAACCCCCCGAGAGAAAGCCAGATATTATTCTTCGGTTAGTTTTACACCGACACTTTCATTTTTACATCACGCAAACTTGATATCTAAAATTAAAATGTCGTCGTCGAGGAAAGTGAGAAAATTTATCGTCCCAATTCTTCATGAAAAAAATCAATCCACAATTATCTGCTTAATAGTAAAACAATTTATATATACAGGGTGGCGACTCGTTTCAAGATTTGTGTCTCGCGGGTCTAGGATAATTATTAATTACGACCGTGTATAGTATTACAATCTCCCGGCGTTAACACTCGCAAACCGCTAACCTAGGATATCTTATATCGAGAAACTCGCGAGGCTGCAACGAATGGCAGAGCTGCACGTCCCGCGAGCTAACGGACTCACATCCGCTCGCTCTTCCTTCGCCGCGCGCCGCGGTGCATTCAATTGCCCGCTAATGATGATCCGGGACCTCTCTCGGTAACGATCGAGCCTTGTCGAGATCGGTTGCTGCGGAGTAAACGAACGCTCAGAAGCGGTTCTCGATCGGACGACGACGAAAGCACATTGGAAAAAAAAAATACACTCTCCTCTGGACGTAATACGCGCGATCGACTGGAAGGGAAACGAAATCCAATGTAAGATACGGTGGATTCTCGTTCTATATTTCATCTCTTCTTCTCTTTAGAAGGTTCCGCGAGACGTCGCACACCGTTTTGTGTATATATCCGATATACAAATAAACGGGACCGAATAAAAAAAGTCATCGATAATAAATTGAAATTGATATATAAAACATGATTAAAATTAACGCATCTTGTGAGCCTTACGCACGCAAAAGAGAGATTATTTATTTATCTCGGACTATCTTGCGTACGCGAGGAAAGAAAATTCAGAGATAAATAACGATTAGTATTGATATACAGGAGGATTGCGAATTGGTTGAATATATAAAATGCACAAGTATATACATAGTCTATGCATGTATATATATATGTATATATATGTATATATATATATTTACAAGACATATACAGATCGTATAGACCTAATATTAATAAAAACTTGTTTTCTCTCGCTCGAGACGCACTCGCATGCGCGCATACAAACACCTACACACGATAGAGACACGCACACACACACACACACATACGCGCGCGAACATACACCCGACATATACATACACACGTACACTCGCGTTCCATTCACGCCTTCGTGTCCTTTCGCGCCTTCACTAGTCGATCGGTGTGCAATCGCATTGTTGTCTTCGGCGAACACAAGTCGCGATTTCTATTCGAGTCGAGCATAAATCTCATCGATTTCGCGATTTTCGCACGCATTAAGAACAAAAGCGAGCGAAATAAAGTATCATGTCGCTGTATATTTAGGATGTACATATATGAAGGTCTCGTTTCTAGTATCTAGATTCGAATTAGAACTAGAAAGAGAATCGGTTAAACCGCGGTTAAGAGATTCCAAGATCGACCAGATTCGATTCTATTAGATTCGTTTTGGATGTTTTTTGACCGCCTAAATAAGAAAAATCGTTCGTCCCTTTGACAAGAGACGCGCGCACGGTCGTTAGATTCATGTAATCGTTAACGACTCGCGAATCGCGAAAGGACAGAGAAGCTCGTCTCGCTTTAGTATAGTTTGGTGTTCTCTCTCGTTACACTCTCTTCGCTCTTCGCATTCGTCTTACATGAAAAAACCTCGTTACGCTTCTTCACGCCGTTTAGTCGTTCTCGCGATCGAGGCTATAACGCTCTTCTCGTACTCTGTACCTTCTTCCCCGATTGCTTCTCATTCCTGTTGTCTCAGTTGTCTCGCCCTTCGACAAGAAGGGCGAGCGAGTCATCGAGAGAAAGAGTTGGAAAAAAAGAAATTCCGAGAGCCATCATAAAAATCACGCTCGCGAACGAAAATTCCGAAGATTCCATCGCCCATGTTAATCGATACACACGCAGAGACATACGCACACAGTCGTGTTCGCGTCAAAATTACTAATTATTTTTCCACAATATTTAACGTTGGTATTTTCAACGTCGAATCAAACTATCTTTGCACAATCTTCCTCTCGCAATTTCCTTCTACATTCTTTGAAAATTACAATATCTGCGCTCTGCATCTTTCAAATGAGAGGAAACAAAATGCGGAAAGCGTATCTCGAAAAATTAAAAGCGAGAGAACGCGGAAAGCAGAAATTACAGTAAAAAAAAAAAAAAAAAAAAAAAAAATTGGAATAATTTTTTACTCCGGAATATACATAAGCTTGAACGATATTCCGAATATTGTTTCCTCTCCGAGGAAGAAGGAGCGCGCTCTGAATATCGAGATCGCGCAACGACGTTTGCAGTATCGCGTGACGCTTCCTCCCGCATGACCCGTTCTCGATTCGTCTTCGTGCACTCGCGATTTATTTACCCATGCAATCTCAGCCCAGTTACACTCGATCGACATTCGCGCACAACATGATTCGCCCACGCCTCGCGCTGAAATGCTAAGAAACCGCGCGAGTAGTCGCGCGACTCTCGCTTCGATCGATCGCCTCTGCTCCGAGGAATATCGCTCCGAAAAGAGAGAAAAAGCCAGTCGCCGTACTTCAAGTTCTTCCGAATCAAATCTAGCGCGGGGATGAATTTTATAATGGAGCAAAATCACCCTAAATAGTGTTTAACACTAGAACCACATACCGCCGTATCTCCCAGACACAGAGCTCGATAACTTTATCTTCGTTTCTCATCCCTCTTGATTAACGTGTCTGATCGAGTTTCCGGAACCGCCAAACAACTGTATATCGCTATCGAAATAATCTTTAAAAAAAAAATTCATGCCTTTATACCTGCAAAAGGAGTCGTCAAATATAAACGCGTTAAACGACACTCTTGTATCTCGAAACTTGGTAGCAGTTCTAGTGTTAAATCGTACGCATTTGCCACTATCTAGTGCCTCGCGAAAGAGAGTATGAGAGAGAGAGAGAGAGAGAGAGAGAGAGAGAGAGAGAGAGAGAGAGAGAGAGAGAGAGAGAGAGAATAGAATTTGCGATTTGCCTGCGAGAAGAGCGAGTGCGAGTTCGTCTGCGACGTTACCGATCTTGAGTCTATATTTATAGCGAACGAAATTACCGGTAGACGAAAGGGAGGGGCGGAAGGGGGCGGTTTCCTCTTTCTCGAGATTCCATTCGCGTGTATATGCGTGGCCCGTGCCCTAAAAACAAACGCTGAGAAAAAGAATGCTCGCAGGACTAGATAATACTAGAGAAAATCTCAACGAAATGGAAACGCGAGACTCCTCGCGACAATCCGCGCTCGCGCGTCTCCGCTATTTTCCGTCTCGCACCCTCCTTCCTCTCCCTCCCCGTTGTTCCTCTGGAGAAACATTCGTGTGCAACCTAATCTAACCGATATATAGCTTTCTCAACGCCATCACTTACAAATATTACGAATCAGATTATATAGCAAAAAAAAAAAAAAAAAAAAAAAAAATCCATCCTATTCTCTCTCTCTCTCTCTCTCTTTCCCTTTCCGTCTGTAATTTTCGCTCCCTTTAACATCAGAAAATTTTCGTCATATTGGCGGACTTCACTCAGCGGCCATATTGGTCCATGCGTTATTGACACGCAATTACGCTTTTACCCCCCCCCCCCTCCCCCTCCATTCTATCAATCGCCTTCATCATGAACCATACACTTAGCGTTACAGCCGCAAATAAATTAACCGTACAAAAGTTTGTTCTTTATACAAACGTAATATACAATATACATTTCTATCTATATGTATATTTATATATATATATATATAATATATATATATTTTAGCTTTTTTTTATTTACTCTGGGTATTGTAATCCCCCCCCCTCCCCCCCTGCCCCGGACCCCGATATATTACCGTTCGTCGTTAAATTTTGCTCGGCGCGTGGTACAATGCGTATAATTCATAATTATTATAGAGTTATCTATGCGTAAGTGTGGTATGTCTGGACGATACGCTAGCTCGCGTATACCTCGTTTCTCTCTATCGTTCACAACGCGCATACACAAAACGTACAGACACGCACACTCACTTGTTTACACACGGTTACCCGCTCTCTTTTTCTCACTCTTTCTCTCTTTCTCGCGCATGTAAAAAGCATACCGACACGTGCACGCGCGCACTGCTCGTTCATGGAAGAATAATAAATAAGGACATTCGCGACGCGTTAAAACGTACGTAAGTTCGTCAAAATTCGATATCGTCTCTCCTCTCGATTTAAATGCAGCTCTTGTACTTGATGCAATTCACTTCTCGCTCCCTCTGACACTCTCACACATGTCCCATCTATCGTCAGCGGGATCCTGTATTCCTAGTCCAATCGCTTCTTTCAGTCACAGAGACACGTGTGTCATCTCTGAAATATCGTCCGCTCAGAGCTCCGGCGTGACCGGGTCCAGCAGCCTCTTCTCCGGGTCCCTCGAGTCGCCGATGTCGCTGGTGATGGGATGATGCCTCCCGCCGCCGATCGCGTTCGGATTACATCGGCAGCCTTGCGCAGCGTGACGCGCGTAACACGACTCGCAAAGGGTGACGCAACCTCTCAAGGGCCAGTAGCACAACAGACAGGGCATCAAGAGCGTGAGGAAGCTCAGGCAGGCCCATCTGGAAGTTCTGCGGTTACCGGTACAGGAACACGGCTCATCCGCGCAGCTCATCGTCACCTCGTCGTCCATGTCGCTGGCGACGCCGCCGCCGCCGCCGCCGCCGCCGCCGCCGCCATCCGCGCAATGATAGAAGAGACCCTTGACGCAACACAGGCAAGACGCGTAGTCCAAAACCGTCTCGGCCGAGCACAGGCACGTATTGTCGCAGAGCCACTTGCTGGGCAACGGGGGTGGCTCCCGGCACGACTCGCATCGGCATTTGCCGCAAAAGTCGCAAATGATGGAGAGGCTGGCCGGATCGTAAGTCCTCGCGCCGAGAGCGTTGGCCGGCTCCTTGGTGAAGGACACCGGCTGCTTGGCGATGATGTTCGCTCCCGTTGTATTCGCCGTGTTGGACGCGGCGACGGGCGAGGAAGCGTCGGTCGTCGTGGAGCGCAAACCCAGATTCCTCGCGCGACCGCGCGTCCGATGTGTCGGGACTACCGTGGCCGCCTCGTGACCCCGATTATTATGATGATGATGATGATGATGATGATGATGGTGATGGTGATGATGATGATGCCTCCTCTCGCTCTTGGGACAATCGCCGACGACGGCCTTGCTGTCAGCGTCGAGGCGTCGTTCCTGATTGCAGCGCGAGTGCTTGAACGGCGCTTCGACGTACTCGTTGATGGTTCTCTCGCCGTCTGGTCGCGGCGCGGCGAGACTCACCTCGCCGACGGGACTTCTGGGCGACAACGCGATCGTTGTCGTCGTCGTCGTCGTCGTCGTCGTCGTCGTCGTCGTCGTCGTCGTCGTCGTCGTGGACGACGGCGACAGCAGACTCCTGGAATTTGCGTCGCCCGGCGACTCGACGTTCTGCGGACGACGCAGCGACGACGGTCTGCTCCGGAAGGAACTCGATAACGGGGTCAGAGGCATGGTAAAGGGTGCCGCCGCTACCCGGGACGTAGGCGTCCCGGGGGCCGACGACGTCGACGTCGCCGTCGTTGCCGTCGTCATCGTCGTTGTTAAACCGTCGACGTTATCCGACACCGGCGGGGGCGGCGGAGGTGGGGGCGGCGGCACGGACGGGACCGTCGCTACCGCGTGCACGGGCGGTAACCTTGGCGGTGGGAACGGTCGACTGTGATCGTGGACGCGAGTAGAAGCCTCGACGGGGACGAGGCGCGACGTGGCGTCCTCGACGATACAACAATCGTCCGCGCCACGGTTCGTACGCGAGGAAGGAGGCCGCGAGAGCGGCGGTATCGCATTATTACGCGACATCGGCCGACCGCTCAGTTCAAGATGACCTGCTGCTGCTCCTCCTGGGTTAAGCGTCGCTGGCGTCTCCGAGTGACGCTGATGCCGTCGCGAATCCTGACACTGCCGATGCTGCTCCACCTTCTTCGTCGCCTCCAGCTCCTCCCTCTCCTCGATCCAACGACGCTCGAGACGGATACCAGCCGCGGCGCTAACTGGTCCCCCGGCTCTTCGATCCGCTCGATCGAAGAACGATCCTTCTTGATGTGTGTTTGATACCGTTGCTGCTGCTGCTGCTGCTGCTGCTGACAACAATGGTGATAATGACTCTGCTGTGGCACGATCCGTCCAAACCGGTGCCGTTCGCTCGCTAGCCCATCGTTCGACAGCCGTCGACGGTGTACCTGGAACCGATGGACTCTGACTTGACGTTGGAGTCGTAAGTGTCGCCTCGGTAATCCGCACTGCCCAGCCCGCGCGAGGTGGTGGCACTCTCGACGAGGACGTTCCATTAGCGAGGATGGGGCTCGGTAATGCTCCGCGTCCGCTTCCTCTCGCCCTCGCGACACGCGCTTCATCCCCACCTGAAACCATTGCAACCAGAAACGTTATGTTGTGTGCACGCAGATACTTCTTTCCAAGTCTCGTACTTAAGTTTTTCTAAAGTCTTTTCAAGTATTTACATGTATACATATATATTGAATATTTTTCTTAAATAGGCTCCTTCCGTGAAATATTACTCCGAGACGAGTAAGAACGCAGTTGAGTAAAATATATCTTTCAAATAATTGATAATGAAGGTACTGTAAGACATAATAGCGATCTCCACGTTGCTCCAAACAAGATAATTCTAGCTCTAATCTAAGCGTCTCCGACGAGTTTCTGAAAATCAAAGAAATCCGAGGAATGCGTGGTTGACTTAACGACGACAGAGTGCGAGGCGTCGTCGGGTCAGCACCTACCTACGCTAAGAGAGGTTTGGTCTCCTCTATACGTGGGCGAACGCGCGCGGTAGAATGAGTGGGCCGCCAAGTTCTCGATTCGGTGGTCGCCAACCCACTCGCGTAGCGCCCACGAGATATAGAAGAACCAGGAGAAGTCTCGTTCGATCGCGTCCTCGGCGACACGCAACGACAATTCCCCTCGAAATGCGAGATCCAAGTTGTCGGCATTTTTGCACTTATAAATTTGGTTTAATCCCTCCCCCGAAATAAAATCTTAATACGCCACTGCTCTGCGAAGATGGGAATTTAGTTTTTTTTTTTTTTTTTTTTTTTTTTTAGAAGCGCGCCGCGCGGAAAAGCACAAGTTGAAAGATGAAGAAATTCGAGTATTCCGGAGCTTGAAGGAGCTCGAGAAGTTTCCGAGAGTAAACCCTTGAATTCCTCTACTCTCCGAGAGAGCCACACGGTGTTACACGCGCGAACCTGCATTCGAAATGTCGTTGCCATTGATTAATAGTACACCTTCGCGCGTCAACGCGCGTGCCAGATAATTGAAGAATATAACGTTCTATATGGAATAGATCTCCGAGACTCTCTACGACGAGAGTTCAACTTTCAAGTCGCGTCGCCGTCGGTTAGTTAAAGTTCGCCTTCCGAGAATCGCGCGTATATCACGAGATCATTAATCGTGTGGACGCGAGTTTCCTTTACTTCGGCTGTTATCAGTCGCTCTGCTTCGTCGTCTCGCTGATATATAAGCGCGGCGCACTTGGATTGCGATTATATCGATCCCGCTGGAAATCTCGGAGCACACATCTCTCGAATCGGTCTCTGACGTTTCATTTATGGTATTTGCAGTTTTATCAACGAGACTATATAATATTCGAGGTGCGTTTTTTTCTTTCGCCAGAAAAATCAACCACTTTTCGCGCGCGGAATACACGCTGAAAATCGTGAGAAACTTGTCGCGGATTTGATTGATTAAAAACACATTATTATATACATATACGCTTCAATTTATAAATCATCGTAAAAATGCCTCTTATTCGCTCTCTCCTTAAAAAGTCCGCCAACTCCGGGTGAGGAACTACTTATTTAAGCGCTATGCGAGACGACGCTGTATAAGACGCCAGTAGCGGCTCTCTGCTCCTCTCGCTTCTTGTTGCGGCGTCGAGAAACAGGCGGGCCATTCAGAAAGGGTGCGCTCGGAGTGGAATGCGCGGGCCGGCTATCGTCGACCGACTGCCATAGGTCAAAGCTTTTAGCCGGCCGTCCGCGCCGCGCAGATAAGACGAGGCGTTTCGCGAGCGAGCGAGAGGCCGGTGAGCTTCGATCGTACAACCGCATACTCATTGGACGGGGGACGCCGCGCTGGATGGCTCCCCTCGGCTGGTATGTAATTTTCTAATAATAAAACCAAAAGGCTCTCTGATATATAAATACAAAAATTCAGGTAGGAAATGGGCCAGAATAAGAGCCAGAAATTAGGCGCAACAAACCTGCCTTCGAGTCTTCTTTATTTGATCTGTCAACAAATTATACTTACCTACCCGAATTTTTGTATTAATAATTTTCTTAGTATTCGAAACTCTCGATTGATCTCGCGTCAATTATAATCGTAAATATTGTCTTTAATCGGATACACGATTATACATATAACGATTGTGTGGCAATATACATATATGTATATGTATATATTATATATTAGTCAAACATAATTTCGAAACATTCCGATAACGCTCGCGTGCTTCTACAGATGTGTAAATTACGATTTCGAGTAATTTTATAAATTCTTGAATTTCCTTTTTTTTTTTTTTTTTTTTACGTGAAGATAATTTGATTTATGACAATTTTATTCGCGCGATTAAACCATATAATTGATAAATACGTATCTTGTAATATTCGTATTTATTTGGGAATTTTGTTCCAAAATATTCCAGCGATTCGAAAGACGGTATCTCAATGCCTCGTATTCTCGAGATCCGATCGTAATTTTTTTCCCGCAGCGATGTTCGAAATTCGCGGCGATATTCGAGTTTATTTCATCGCAGTTAATATGCCGCTTTCGCGGATTTTCCCGGTAACGATTAAATGAATACTGAATCGTACGTAAAATACCGCGCGTAAAATGAAAGGAGTTCGTAGAAAATTTCCGATAAATGAATCGATGACGGCGCGATGATTGTACGCATCCGCGTGCACGCCTTTATCGCGAATCACTAATGCGAGTTATTGCGCACAAAAAAAAAAGAGAATCTCTTTGCAGCTTTTTTGAGCCCGAAAATTTTTATGTTTGCATAGTTATCTATAATTTTTCGGGAAAAAATATGCATATTTTCCATAATTTTATATATACATGTATTCTTTTTTGACAGAATTTCTCTTTATAAATTTATGTGCATTGTGTACAATTTTTTAATAATGTAAATAAATAACTATAATCCTGCAAAAAAAAAGTTAGTTTAACGATAAACTGCATACGCGATCGAGTATACAAAAGTAATTCTGCAGAGAGAGAAACATGTGAACTTATATATTTGAACGTTACTATTTATAGTTGGTATATGTATATTCATAAAGCCCACAAGCTTCTCTTTTTCTAATTTTAAATTAAGCGAGCGAAGCAAAAAAGCGTGATATTATAGGCAAATGCATGAATTGGCACCGTCGCGCGGCATAAACAGTTTTTAATGCTAGTCGGAAACGTCGACGATAAGAACCGGATAAGTTCTTCCTCCGATATCAGTTTCCTCTCTGCGGTTTAGATTACGTACAACCAACCGAAAATCGCCGCACTAACAAGTTTTGATTACACACACCGATAAGAAGAAAGAATTTCGGAATATTTACGAAACGCCTTCGACCGTGAACCATAATAATTTGTGCGAAGCAACATTATCGCAAAATTTTTGCGAATACTTCAAGAGAGACACGATAAATTATTCAGCTTCAACCAGAAGCAGAATAGAATCTTATATTAGCTCATATAAGATTCTATTATAATACATGTATACCTATATATAATAAAATCTTATTAGCGCAAATAAAACAATGTTAATTTTAGTGCAAAAAATTGCGCGTTTAAAAAGTTACGTCTTAGAAAAGCTAAATTATAATTCGCATAAAGCACAATGTTGTTTAAAATTTTGTAAAATTCTAGCAATTTTTGCGAATATAATTGACCGACTGGATTTCGATAGAAAAGAGAGAAAAATACATACAAGTGAATTTCTTTTTCAAAACATATCTCCAAAACTTTAAGTCCAATTTCTACTTGAAATATATATGTTTCTAAGACCATTTACTTTAGATACGTAATTTTATTTACAGCGACACCTTATATATATATATATATATATATATATATATATATATATATATTACGAATATCGCGTATACTCGAGCCTCTGTCGAGACTAGTCGATGCTAGAACATAAAGTCGCATAAAGCCTCTTTGATACGCAAACTCGTGAATCTCCGACGTTTAATATAAGTTGGCCTTTAATTCCGTTCGGAAACGAGCGCGATAAGACCGGATGCGCGTTCTTCCTCTCCCGTTATCTGTTTCCCCCCTTCCCCCCCTTCCCCCCCCCCCGCGTGTCTCATACGTTGCATGATCCGTTAACGAGTTTACGCGCGACGATAACGCACGTCTTTCTTCCTCCTGCGCTCAGTCTCACGATTGCACGCGCATAAAAAATTCATGCGAGATATTTCCGCGTGGAATCTGTGAAATTCGCCGATTATCAATTTTTATTTAAGTGTCCGGTGATACGTCGGTGTGTTATAATCAGGATCGAGATCGTACTCGGCAAAAATTTTCGTTCTGGCATCCGTGTCGTATCCGAAAGCGCGCCACACTAATGATTTGATCGCGCGATGACGATGATTTATAATTTATATAAATTCCACTATAACGAGCCACCAACGTTAATTAGTGTCAAAACCTGCCTTATTTTATTGATAATTTTTAACTACATATAAATCACTCTTTCTCTCCTCCGCGCGCATTATTATCCTGTGATGTAATCAAAAATCTGTGATTTAGAATCGCCCAGTGTGACATTTACAATTAACTTCAAACTCGAGAAATTAATGGCGTTATTATCCAAATTTTAAATCTGCGTATACGTCGCTTGAAAAAAAAAACAAAGATAAATCAGTTAATTAACAAATTAACGTTCGACTGACTTCACAGCTCGGTAATTGTGCTATGTAGAACTTTACGGTTGCAACTTTGATATTAGCGGATGTACATCCGGTCTACAAATAGCGATAACGAATCGATCGTGAGAGAAAAAAAAAAGTAGTCTATTCTAGTCCGAAAATCTTGAAAAGATTCTAATAGAATCGATATCTCTTGTGTGTCGCTAGATTTCCTCGGATGCACATCAATCGGCAGACTCGACAAGCTTGTCACGCAAATCATCACTGCAATTGACATTGCGACATTTTTTGAATTTATGTAATGTAGAGATAGAGTCCCCCACCAATTGCTAAGAAACAATTTTTAATAAATCGCTATTTTCGAATCGCTGAGAAAACACAGTGGGGTAAAAGAAATTATCTCAAAATTACGTAAGCTAAGACGAATATATGTCATCGTGATTTTATTCGTTTTTTTTTATACGTGGGATTAAAAAAAAAATAAAGTTTAAAAAGAAATGCCAATTTTGCAATTGTCTTGTCTCCAAGTGTAATCCAACTCCAGAAGATAATCGAACAAGCGACATAAATATTTGAATCCGTTATCATCGACTCTGCAAGTTGTTTATTATTAAACAAAAGAACCCAAAAGAAGAAAAAAAGAAAAAAGAGAAAATGCGAACTTACTGAAAATTCATAGGACTAGCGGGTGGGCAGAAAAGAACGTGGCCGACCAGGTTTGCCGGGACCAGCGGGACGCACTCTCACACGCGAGCACAATTCGCAGGACGACGAAAACGATCCCGAGGACACTCGCGTAAAAACGTTCCCGTGATCGTGGAACACGTCGTCGAGCAGTCGTCGCCGACAGGGATTCGGGCTACCGCTACGTAGCGACAGTCGAATCCGCATTCTCTCTCGACTTGGCACGGCATCGAAGAAGAGACAAGCGCCGCGTCTCGTTCTCGAGAACGAAAGAGAGAGACAGAGACAGAGAGAGATTCGAGTGGAGGAATCCACGAGCACTCCGACGGGAGCGCGAGAGATCCGCTACTCGCACTTTCGTCCTTCGTTCATTCCACTTCTCTTGCCGCACTCTTTTTCCTCGTTCTTTCCGTTCTCGCGAATATCACACAGGCGGAGAAAAATAGCAGTCTCGCAAAAAGCGCTCTACCGTGCTATTCGGAATATACCAAGCGAAAATCCATATATGTATACACGCGTCGATGTTACAACTGCTTAAAGTAGCTAATCACATCACGATACAATCTCGCTCCCGTCGCAGATTCTCCGGGGAAAGTCTCGATCGCGACGACACACAAAACAGGACACGCGGGCGAAGCTCGGCAAGAACTCGTGGCAACAGCTGGACAACACCGGAGGGGGAGAGAGAGAGAGAGAGAGAGAGAGAGAGAGAGAGAGAGAGAGAGAGAGAGAGAGAGAGAGAGAGAGAGAGAGAGAAGAGAGGCTAAATGAGGCGAGCGAGAGCGAGACAGATAGATGGACGCACACGAAACGCGCACGACAACTGCCGACGAACGACTGACAATGGGTTCGTCGCTAGTCGAATCGAGCTGAAAAGGCGGCGGCCGTGGGGAGGGGGGAGAGGAGAGAGGGGGAGGAGAGAGGGAGAGACGCGAGGGGGACATAGCGCGCGCGGCAGCGGGACGAAACGTGGGCGGAGGGAGGGGAAACAGGAAGAGAGACGGTGGGAAGGAAGCCATGAATGGCGACAGTCGGACGCGGGGACGGAGGAGAAAAAGTGAAAAGAGGTGGGAGAGGGAGGTGCGCGGGCGCGAGGAAGGCAGAGAGGGGCGAAAGGGAGGGGGAAGGACCTTCTCTCTCTCTCTCGGGTGACGGCGGCTCGCGCGCGCATAGTACGGCGTCGCCATCTGGCGATAACGTGGCTGAAACGTGCGCCGTTCCCCGGCCGGCCGACGCACACGAAGCTTTTTATGAATGGACGGAAGCTATCATTGAAGCTTCGGATTGAATGAAAACATTACCTACGTCGTCACCGCCGTGCGGCAACGCGCCGTCACACGGCGTCGGCGCGGCTCAACGTTTGGCGTGGTCGCGTTTGACGGATGAGGAGTGGTGGTAATGGAACGACGTTGCTGGCGATGATGATGATGATGATGATGACGATGATGACGATGATAATGATGATGATGACAATGGTTGATGGTGTCGATTTGCCGACGTCGTCACCGTCTTTGTCGACTAACCAACCATCATCATCATTGTCATTTTTCCGTTGCCGTTTTTCGACTGCCATTTCCGAGTAACTTTGTAAAAATACTTGACCCGAGCGCAAGGAATATTATCGATAGAGGCGTTATCGATCGCTATCAGAAAGAGAGAGAGAGAGAGAGAGGAGAGACGCGACGCGTGTTATGTCGCGTTCCAGCAACATGTTTCGAGATCCGAAGAGCATTGCTCCACGATACGTTGCGAGATATGATTTCTCAAATTCGTCGTCGCGCGATGTCGCCATTTTCTCTAATAACACAACACGCGCATATATATATGTTTTATATTTTAAAACATTGAACTAGACAGTAAATTACACTGCGATATATTAATATAACATGATAATTTAATACAATATGTTGTAGACAGCATAATTAAAATAGATACGCGTCCTAGGATTAAAGGAGGAAAATTGGAGCTTTTCTGACTCATCAAAGTAAATCGATGTATCAAAGTAAATTGTTTAATTTAATCAAATAAATCTCGCGAAACTCTGCCCTTTTCGCATAGATTCTTTAAGTATATCGAAGAAACACACGTGAGAGAAAGATCGACTCACGAGACGTTTCCCCTGGTGTCGCTTCTGCAGTCTCGACTTACGATCGCGCAAGTATGGACGACAAGCTGCACGAGCAACGAGGCGAGTTTGCGAGTATGCAGGGGCCGGAGCCGACAGAGGGCGCGGATAGAAAAGAACAGAGAAAGAAGAAACGAAAGAGGGAGAGAGAGAGAGAAACAGCATGCAGCCGTCTCGTTCTGGCGCGTTACTCGGTTCTATATTTATCCCACTCATTAATTCCATCCTCGTCGTACACCGTTCATTCATTCGTGCGCCCACTTCTCGCTCCCTCTCTTTCTTCGCGTTAACCTCCTCTCGCTCTCTCCCTCTCTGTCTTACGCGCGCGCGCAAACACGCACGTTCATTCATCCCGTCTCTGTCTGATCACCGCCTGTATCGCCGACGCTCTCGTCCTCCCTCCCCCCCCCTCTCTCTCTCTCTCTCTCTCTCTCTCTCTCTCTCTCGTTCTCTTTCTCTCCCCCCCGTTCTCACTTGCGTACCGGGCACGTCGCTCCCACTCGTTCCCCCTTTCTTCGCCCCGCGACATCTTTTCCCTTCCACCCCCTCCTTCTCCTTCTCCATCTCTTACCAATCTGACACATCCGCAGCGCTGTGAATGCAGTGACGTACGCACGCGTAGCGCGAGCCCGATTGTTTCAATTATATATATATATATATATATATATATATATATATATATATATATATATATGTATAGTTTTGAGACAAGTTCGATATACTTAGTCTTTGATAATCTGTCGAACAAAACGGAAATGAAATTTAAGGATGTACTGTAACATCCGTGAGCAAGACTATTCCATTCCTTGAAATAATTGAGAAACCACAACGGTACTCTTTTGTAATTAGTATTGCGAAAGAAAAGACGGGTGATTAAAATCGATTAGAATCCGGAAACGAGTAAAGTTCTTCGGATCTCGGAATAACGAGACGCGAAACGTTTCACTTTTTTTTTTTTTTTTTTCAAACGACGAGCAGAAACAGACGCGAGCATCTTTTGTTGAAAGACGAACATATGCCGGACTCGTCGAGGTCTTATTTTCTCAGTATTTGTGCGCGCGTCTCTCCCGCGCGCGAGCTTGGCACTAGACGTTAATGTCATCCCGTCGTCTTTCCGGTGAAACGACTCCGAGATCCGAGCGAACCGGCCAAAACTTCTTGACTTATCGCTTCCTGGTAGTCGTCGATTCGACTGCGTAGTATCGCGACAATTTCCAACGTACATGTATACGCAATGCGAAACACATGTTATTAACACGCGACGCTCGAGACTCCGACGAGAGACTCGACGCATACATCCGGAAAAATGACGTAGTTATTTATTATTAGAGAAACGTATCGCGCAATCGCGCGTCTTTCGGAATATAATTCGTTTCTCGGGGGAAGAAAAAGTCCGGGTCACTATACGAATGAATTATATAGATATTACAAGAAAACAAATTATTTGCGCGAATATCGATTGAGCGAAACAATTATTATATCAGCCACTCTGCGTTGCAGGGATTATTCCGATCCATAACGAGACGGAAAGATTGCAAATATATTTTTCAAGTATTTTTCATATTTTTAAGGTTCACATTTATTCTCGTAACACGAAAAGATTCGATTCGATTTCCGTTGAACGACAGATCGAAGACTCGTTCTCCTCCGTCCGATCGACAATACATTGGAACGGGGGGGTTCGCCGAGCCGTCGCTACGTCGTTGATACGAGGGGGGAGGGGGAGGGGGGAGGAGGGGGAAAGAGGGAGAGAAGCGAGAAGGCACGTTAAGCGAGGCACAGGCGAGCAACGAGTAAACGAGCGAACAGCCTTCGTAAACTTTGACGAGGGCTTGGCTTATAGCTGTGCGCACCGTCAAAAAATCCGCTCGCGAAAATAACTCCGCCACCTCTATCCCCCCCTCCCCCTCCCCCCCCCTTGTAATAAGACGTTCCCCAACGTACGTCACCGCACTCGCGCTCTTTTCCAAAGATGATCAGCTGCTCGGACTCCTCGGACAACGGTCATTTAAAGTTTTCTCCCCTTTCCCCCCCCCCACCCGCCATTTCCTTCGCTAGTCGAGATGCACCGGACATACCGATTTTCATGAGATTTTTTATTTTAGGTTTTTTTTGCAAAAAAAAAAAAAAAAAACAGATATTTTAAAAAGATTGATATCACGCCTGCGGAAACGTACGGGGATAAGATTTTTCGTAGCTTGATCATAATTTTCCTAAATTTCAAGCGCGCGTATCGATGGAAAAATTTCGTATATATAGTGTGTATAATAAAAAAGGATGCGGCAAATGATGTGCGCTTCCTATACAAATTGTCGCTGTTCAACGAAAAACGCGGCCTCGAGCGTACCGTCGGGGATTGATATACGGAACGGAGAGAGAGATGTGTGGAAGGAACAACACACATCTATACGTAATATAATTGATATAAACGATACAAACTCCGTATCAACGATCCGACGATGCAACGTGCGCCATTTTAAGCGGCGCACTCGTTCTCCAGCCAGGGTGTCGGTTGTCGTGTCCTATCGCGAGGAAGGCAAGAGATGGCCACGCCCGCGTCGAGGTTCGCATAAGCAATGTATCGAGAAACTGATTACGACGTCGTAATAAACAGCCTCTACGCAAGGTGTAAACGAGACGCGCTCTATTGTGTGCTTCGGGATCAATATATATGTATATATTTCTTTAGCGATATTTCGACATTACGGAATCTCTGACGAAGGAGAGATTGTTACAAGTGTCTCTCGATGGGACCATATTAATATACTCTTTGATGGAAAATATATCTAAGTATCTCCCTATATTATTAATAAATGTTTAGAATGTAAAATGTAATGTAAATTATATTCGACGTATAAATGTATCGTATATGGATAATATTTCAATATAAAAAAAATTAGATTAGGAGGTAGATATTTTATATGGAGTGGAGATAAAAATTGTCTGCGTGATATACGCGTTTATCAACATGTTTAGTGTCTTAAATAAGACAAGAGATATCGATATGGATTAAATATACACCAATTTTCTCGGAAGCAAATGACAAAACGTATAGCATTACGATTAAAGTGAAAGAGAGGAGAGAAGGATAATCGAATAAATGGGCAAACTTGAACCAGGGCAAGTGGGGGCGTAACGTTAAATTGGCAGATTCAATTGAGCGCAATAAACAGATCGCAATAATTTCGCGTGTGAAAGTTACATGAATGAGACGAGAGAGACGCGAGTGATATAAAGTTGAATAAGAGTCGAAGCAGAGCGCGACATATGTAGTAAAGAGCTCGCTAGACGATAGCTAGGTCTCGGTATATTTTGTAGCCGCGTAGAGAGAAGCAAGGGTGTACGCGGGAGATATACATACATACGTCAGAGTGAGGCGTCGAGAAGGAGCGCGTTGGGTTTATTTCGAGCATTTCCGATTTCGCGCGCGCGCGCGAGGGAGGCGGACTCTCGGCTCGCGTGCCTCGCGGGCTGAGCCAATTACACAATGACCGCTTCTTCTCGTCGCTTCTCGTCGCGCCGCAAAACTCCTGGTGCGCTTACGGAATTCGAGAGAGCGATCGCGTAGCGAGAGAGGCGAAAAATCAAGGATCCACCGTGGCTGGAATTGGATCAGCTTATTTTCGGTCCCGGGAGGAAGAAAGGTTGGCCCTCTCTCTCTCTCTCTCTCTCTCTCTCTCTCTCTCTCTCTCTCTCTCTCTCTCTCTCTCTCTCTCTCTCTCTCTTTCTCTCTCTTTCTCTCTCGACCGAGCAAGCAAGTTGGCTGCCGAGCAAAGTCGAGAGAGCGCGAGACAAAGAGTAGCACGACCCTCTTCCTGGGATGTAGATCAGCCACGTCAAACTTGTGGCATGCAGCACACATACACATTGACACATACACATGTGATTTTTTGTGTAGCGCATATACATATATGTATATATATATTTTTTCAAATTTTATCCTTCTATAAAACAGATTGGAATTCGATTTAAATGTTTAGACTGCAGTTAGAGCTCTTCTGTATTTTGTTTGTCATTTATAAGAGACGCTACCGAGTTTCATACTTTTGATAGAGAGTTACGCGAATGACTATATAGTCTTTGTTGCAGTCTTTACATTTTCACGCCTCGCTGCCGATATTTCCTTTGTTTATGTCATCTCGACAGCGAGCGTTTGAAACAGCTAGAAATGAAATCCGCCAAGTCCGGGAGGCTTAAATAGAATTTAAATGTCATTTATATGTGTCGAGACGTTAATATCTTGACGTAAAATTATAGAAAATTGTAATCAAGCTATACACACTCGACAGAGAGATGAATCTCGTATAAATATCTTTTTCTATTTCAAATTTATATACTTTTCGTTTATTCGGCGCATCTCGATTTTTTTCATGAGGAGAACGGCAAAAGACAGCGCGACATGCGTTGCGACTTTCCGTCGAGAAGATCGCCGCGACATTCGGTTCGGCGCGATCGCGCGCGCGAGAGTAGCGACGCGTTTCCAGGTAATATCCCACTGCCAAGAAACCCCCCGGATCGACGAAGACCCTGTACGACTCGACGTGAAAACGTCGCGCCGTTCGCCGCATAATCGAACGAACTTGGAGGAGCGAGCGAGCGAGCGAGCGCGCTCGCGCGTTTCAGATAAAATCTGTGCGCGCCGCAATTCCGCGGCGACCGTAACACGAACGAGCCCGGGCAAAAACCTTCAGATAAATGGCGCGGTGACGACAACTTTGTCTACGAAGCTCCATTCGTGTGTGTTTCGACGCCCTTTAAACCCTTCTCTCTCTCTCTCTCTCTCTCTCTCCCCCCCCCCCTCTCTCTCTCTCGATGTACGCCGTGTATATATACCTCACTTACCTAGATGAAAAAAACTTGTAATTATTTTTAAAATATACTTTAAATACAATTTTCCCTTTTTTCCCTAATTTCTCAGGTCCCCCTCTTCTAAGTATACAATTACTCAAATAATCAACAAAATTGATTGAATGATTTCTAAGTTTCCTAAATGTTTTTGATATAATGAGAAGGAAACAGAAGAGAGCGCAAACTTGTCTAAAAAACGTTTTCTAAATCTTCTTGGAAATTTTCGAAACACTCGATCTCAATTTCGTGAGTCACTATATATGTACACATATACACGGATCATCATATTCTTTGCCTGTTTAAATACAAATATTAAATTAAATTAAATGCAAGTTTTTTTAATTATCTAGACATATCTAGACTAAAAGTTCAAAGGTACTTTGCAGTTTTAACAAAATTTGCAAAGTGTGCACTATGGGTGCGTTTTTTAATTTTGCTGCACGCATAATCCCATTAAAAAAAAAAAAAAAAAAAAAAAAAAAAAAAAAAAAAAAAAAAAGATCCTAGAATAGAAAAATTTTTTTTTCCTGTAAAAGTTTCAAAGATACGATGAAATGCCTTCGTCGTATCTTTGTCGATAAAGCGAGATATTTTAAGAAGCCCGAAGGTTCAGAATACTCGCGAGTTTAACGACATCGCGCTCCCATCCGGATCTTGGACGTTGTTTTCGCCCAAGGATTACGGGATTCTGCGGATAATGCGCGTTGTGCAAGCGAATTTATGAGATATAGTCACGGTGTCACGGAGCGACGAACGGGCGAATCGAAAACATCTGTCGCGGCGTTCTCGCCGCGTGGGGCATATGTGCATTTGCTCTCGGGTGTCGCAAAAAACCGCAACAGCCTGGAAAACGACGGGACGCGTGCACAAGTACTGTTGCGAGTAGAGAGAGGATCGACTTCTCTCCCTCGTATACCAGGCCTGCATAATTCTACCTGCGATTTATCGCGCAGAATGTATCGTGTGACGTAACACAAGTATATACCGGGTTCGCTTGAAAGAACGCTGTAGGCGTCTATAATCTTGGAAAAAATACCTTGCTAAAATTTCTACACATCGTCGATATGCAATAAGCGTAATATATCTCACTTTTGTTGCGTATACATTGAAATTAAATCATTTTATACACACACACACACACACACACACACACACACACACGCATACATACCAAATTTGACATTATTCTGATTTATAAAATGAGCGTTCTTATTTATCAGCATTACTATTCAAAATATCTGTTCTCCAAGTGGGAAATTGCTTTATCCAAATTCAGATCTCTCCCTTCATAATAAAGCATCTGTTGAAAATTATATTTCCCAGTCCTTCGAAACACTCGATAAGCTAAATGGCAAGAGAATGCTCGTGCGTTGAAAAAATTATGGAAATTTCGACAGTCGCATAGGGATAGGAAAGCACACGAAATAGAGGCAGCGGAGGAAATGAGAGATAGAGAGAGAGAGAGAGAGAGAGAGAGAGAGAGAGAGAAAAAGAAAGATGTAATAAAGGGCGAGAGCACATACGGACACGCAACACCGGATACCACCCAGACGACGCCTACGCGGCATGCGTGCATGCGTGCTTGCGTGCATGCTTGTAGTATACAGCGTCGACAAAAGCATCGCAACCTTCTTGTCGTAATAATAAAATAATCGATCGACGGATAAACGAGAGAGCGTTCGCGGTTACAAACGATATGCAATTAATTATATACATACATAAATTCGCGAGTGCGACAAAATCGACCTTTCTAAATTAGAAACAGCGCAAGGTGCATCTTTGATTTGCGATACAGTGAGGTATAAAATCTGTAATAATTAAAAGACGATTAATTTAATCGATAATATAGAGATGGACGTTTACTGTATACACTCATTCTTAATCTTTTCCTGATCAATTGTATTAATCGATTCATTCAACTTTGTTGATTCGATAAAAGAAATATTTGACTCGTCATAATTCATCGCTCTATACGATCGTACATTTTTTTTTTTTTTTTTTTACGACGGTGTCCCATGATCGATAAGCGACCGGTAATGGCGGGAAATGAATCCCCACAATACCATTCCGGACGTTTTTCTAGGTAGACGGAGAAAAGGATTCCTTCCCACCAGTCCGTTCTTTACGATACACCTCATTACGTGGGCCATTATACGACGGGAACTGAGAATATATCCGCCATTACAGGTAAAATTGACCACCGGGAAGATATTTTCGGAGAAAGGCATCCTCTCCGGGAAGGAGGGGAAGGAGAAAGAGGGCGAAACCGGCTGTATCCTCGTGCAAAGTATCAGAGGAGGACAATGGACACACTCTTCCGGCTTTTCCGTCGGCCTCAGCGTGATACCTGCCGCAGTCCGATATTGTTCTTAAGCGTAGGTATCTGCGCTCACATAGTCTCGAGTCACCGACATTGATATATCGAGTCCTATACGTACGACCGAGTCTTGTACACGATAACGAAATTCTACTCACCCCCACGGCGTCCATCATCGTGGACAAATAATTCTGTACTTGTACTAACGAGGACTTGAATTTAAATCGTTAATCGCACAAATCAAAGTTGTAATATAATCGCAATTTAAATTAAATTAAAATTTAATGCGCGATTTCTAAAATGTAATTTAATTCAATGAAATTAAATTAAATTAGAAACTGTATCTATACATATATGTATATTCTTCGGCGTATCGTTTTTGCCCGTAAAACACGTATACAAATTTTGTTGAATATAAGCATTTCTAAATATGTTTTCTGCAGCATACACGTGACATTTACATACGCACGTAACACCGTACGTATGAATTTGTGGGCAGTATCCTCTATGCTATAAATTATACGTACAAAGTACGTATTGAAATATATATTTAACGATATAAATATACTAACGATCTTTCTAAAGGTTATCATTCAATCCACAACGCTCGCTCTATACGCTTCTCTTTGATTTTGTAATTATATCTCAAAGTTTCCTCGTCAGTTGGCGAGCTTATTGAATTCCGTTTAATTATTTTCATTGGGTTCACGCGTGAGTTTTACGCGTTTACGCGCAGGCCAGGGCTTAAAAACCTCGCGCAGTATCCTGGAAGGGAAATTTTTCTCGGCCTTCTCGGCCTTCTCGCATCGAGCAAAGCATATATCACCGAATTCTCGGTCCTCCCCCCGCCGAGAAGAAAATTTAAGGCCTATAGAGTTAAACTAACGCGAGCCTCTTCCTTCGGCATATACAATCGCGCGATCGCTGCCATCCGAGAAACGGAATGTGGATGCCATATGGCATCGGGTTCTTCGTCCAACCGACCAACGAACCGACACCAATCAACCAACCAACCGACCGACCGATCGATCGATCGATCGATCGACCAACCACCCACTCGTTCCACAAGACGCGTTATTCGCGAGAAAGTTTATATATCTCTGTCCCGCGATCCGTGTCCCTCGCGCGTGTGTTTGCGTGAGCGAGCGTGTCCCGTTTTTGGCGTATCCTCCTGAACAGGGACGAACCTACGCGGGATGATGCCTGATGACGAAGGAGAACGAAAAAAACGACCGGTTTTCGATCAGGTACGACGATGTTCTCTCCGTCGAATTTCCGCCGAGATCGAACCTTTTCCTCCTCGTCGAAATCGAAAATGAGATGTATAATATAATTACCGAGTTAATTGAAAAGCCGTGTGTGCAGCTACGAGTCGTTCCATCTGGCGAGCGGAAACGTAGCTCCAGATAAGCCGATTCCTTTGACATTACGACGTATAAGGTTATCGGTTTATTATAACAGGAAATAACAACGTATACGGAAATGTGTGCACAAAGCGCGGAAACAAAACGGAGAAATGCATCTGTTATTGTCAATAATTTCATTGAAATTTCAGATTCCACAATATGTGTGTTGCAAAATCCACTTGAAATTAACAGAATAAATGCAATGGACTCGTTATTCTATTCGGTATTTTATTCTCCTTTAATTCTCGATATTAACATGTCGATTTCTCTTTCGTCATGAAGACAATTTCCTCAACTTTTCCTCCAATATCCGTCATCGAAGAATCCATAAGAAGAGACGAATAATAGTTTTCTAAGAAGGGAGCTATACTTATGTTTATATTTATCTATATACATACGTATGTACGTGAATATATACATATAAATATATGTGTGTATGTGTGAGTAAGCACACACTAGGTGCCTACGCACGTCGACCCACGCGCGGACGCGCTCTCTTCCCTCGTTCTCGCATGCGAAAAACTATTTTCGGCATTCAAGCGACGTCGCGTACACGCAGAGAAATGCTGGAACGTCGGAATTACACGCGCGTGCGTATGTGTGGGCGTGCGTACGCATTCGACTGCATCTTACGTATTTATAGCGGCCAACGAATATACGCGCGACGCGTACGCGATTTGCCTTTTCTTCCCTTCTCTCTCTCTCTCTCTCTCTCTCTCTCTCTCTCTCTCTCTCTCTCTCTCTCTCTCTCTCCCTCACGTGCGCGCGCGCGCCTCCGCGGATCGTATATATGTTTACTCCAACGCGATGTAACGTTTATCGACTCATTAACGCCAAATTATTCCCGTATCCAAGAATTTATGCCACTTCCATTTTTGGAACACGTACCGCCAAATTCTCGACGCAATCCATGGAAATCTGGAAACTTTCAGAACAGCACTTCAGAAGATGTTTACGCAGCGAGAGTTACGCAACGAGATTTGCAAGCGCAATGAAATTTGACTCTCATCGCCAAGTATCATCGGTATGTCATTGCGATAGTTTCGCTCAACATTACGGTGTCATCTCTCATTGCGATAAAATTACACCGTATTTGGTGACAATTTAATGATCCCTACGAAAAGTTAAAGTCGATTGATCGAACTTGCCCCCTTGAAAAGAGAAATCACATTTAATTTGTTCAAAGCATGCGTCCCAAAATTTACATCGTATTTCGAATGCAAAAAAAAAAAAAAATATCATCTCATCTTTGTAATAGTAAGTGAAACTCTGAAAATACGTAAAATACGTCTAATTAAGCAGGTGGTTCGGGATTGAAACTAAAGTTATAAAAGCGCGATCTATTCGCGGCGGCGTGTGTGTCCCCAACAGAGTTTGTCTCTTTCATTGATCCAAGTGTCCAACTTATTTCAGGCTCGCCTACTTAAAATAAAGCGAATCCGCACAAAGATTCTCTCGCATTCTCGCGCCTCGTCCATGACACGCTGCTCGTCGTGCTCTTCAAATTTGCGCTCTCGCTCTCGACGTCCTATTTAAAGCCGGCGACTCTCCCATCCGAACGTGGTTCATTAAGCCTCTGTTTAATTCAAGTCGCTCGCGCCACTCCCGTCGGCCTTCGCGCTCAAGCGCCAATCAATCAATTCTACGTCTACGCTGACGTCGATCATTGATCAATATACCACAGCGCTCCGTCCTGAAAGCGGAGCTCGCATTTCGACGCCGATAGCGCCAATCGTAAGTGAGAAAATAAACGGAAGTGAGACAGTTTGTCCGCCTGCCCGTGGCATACAGGGTGTCCTATATACAACTATTAATCTTAATAATTCCCAGATTCTATGGTAAATGTGAGACTGTAAAAAATTTTATAAATCCCCAATTTAATATCTACGAAAATCTCCGCTCACTACAGTCGACCAGATGCAAGTTTCATTGTTGGTTTACGCTTGTAAAATTTAATATGCTAAAAAATCTTCCGAAATTTGGTATAGCTACTGGAACTCTTATCCAATTTATGTTGAAGAAAGTATGTTAATTATATTCTCCGAGTATAATCTCGGTAAATCCGAAATATACTCTGTAGTATCCGAGTAATACTCGCGTACTTTCGCCGCATCATTCCTTATACTATATATCGACGAGGGACCTCGCTCTCGGCGTCGCATTCTGAATGAAACTTGGAGCGAGACCGCGTCGAGAGAGGAACCAGCGAGGGGTCAACGTTCCCTTTCCCCCCCAAGGACGGCCAGGGAAAAGTTAAAGAACAACCGGGAATGGGAGAGGGAAAGGAAAGGGGGCGAGGGAGAAAGAGGAGGAGGAGGAGGAGACAGAAAGAGTCGCGAACGTAAACGGAGGAATGGAAGACACGAAGACACAACGGGAGACGAAAACACGTCGAGAAAAAGAAACGGAAAGAGAGAGAGAACCCTTGATTCTCGAGTATAATTGTGTATAGCGAGTGCAAGCGGTAAAATAAAGTTGTAGATATTTATAATGTAATAAATCAACCTGAAAATCGAACCGAAAAGAGATGACAAAATTACAACCTTTAATTCAGCGACGGCGATATATAGTAGAAACGCCATGTTGATTACGCGATTAATTACGTTACGTCTCGTCTCACGCGAGTCAACCGAGAAGCGGAAATCGCGCGTTACGTCACCATGATTGTGTGATATTAATTTGCTGATTGTCGGAGAGATTAATATCTAGATGCTTAAAGCCTGCCGAATTTTCGAAACATTATCGTATAGAGCTAATCCGCGAAGCTCCCACTCTCGATCAAATTACAGTCCAAAGTATCGCTTTTATTTACGGGATATCACGCATATCGGTCTTGGTGGAAAAATAGGCGCGGTTATACACGAGGGTTAATCCTTTTAAGTTGAAAGCCCAGTTGATATCGTTAGGGTAAAAGCGAGATATAATTGTCAATTAGACCGCACCTAATTCGTGACGCACGCTACTCTCATCTCTCTGGTATATTTCTTTCGCAAATACATATTATATCGCGACGCACGCCGATATCGCCGATATATACATATAACGAGAGAGGTGTAATTTAGACGCGTGCAACACTTGTGATACGGAAAATTTGCCACGCGAAGCAATAACCTAATATGTAAGTTCCACTTACATAAGAAGGATAACGTATACTACAGAGCATCTCGTCACGTTTGTTTTTCACCGTTCGCCGGAAATAAGTTTAT